>CM034132.1:9482661-9895161 GCA_019914995.1 Acanthochlamys bracteata | reverse complement strand
TACTGCTTTTACCTTGCAACGCTTGCTTGCAACTGCTTCTGTTACTCATCATTTTTTACGATTTGTCATTTCCGTCGCTAGCCATGGCCAGCGTTCTGCAACCACAGCACCAGGCTCTCCATGCTGCAAAAGTTAACGCTGACTTTAAGCCTTCGAGTTGCCAAAACCATCCATAGATCTAAGTATTACAGGTAAATGTGATTCTAAGCTCTTCAAAGAAAGTGCTTTTGTGATGGAAAAAAGTAAGGACAGGTGCTATACTTGAAAAAAAAAATAAATAAAGTTCTCGCTAACTTACCATTCCAAGACCAATTTCCAAAAAGCCTCGACCTAAAAGGTCTGACGTGACCAGACCAGGCAATGCATACGGACGAAGCAACGCCCATGGTTCCCACCAGCTCAGATGCATGCTTTGCTTCAGAAGCAACTTCAGAAAGAGAAAGCCGGTCCTCTGCAGCTGCTCCAGCTATCTATCATTTTGTACAAGAAAACAAGATTAGCAGACAATAACAAAAATAATATTTGGCATTTTGCTTTTCTCATGCATATTCAACAAACAATAAACCTTGTTTCTCGGAGAACTCAAAACATTTCCTGCAAATCTTCCTATAGCTTACAGTCCATGTTCCATGTCCTTATGGGGGTATAAAAGGACAGTCGGCACGATTCGTTACCCGTTTGAGATTACATTTGGAGATAAGGTATGGTCAGGAAGAGCAGCGATGGAGGATGGCAGTGCGGACGAAGGAAATTTCACTTCCCTCGGCATGATCCGCGAAGCAGATCGGTGCTGGTGGGAGAGATCCGCTTGGAGAACCAGTAGCAGAGAAGAGAGTATGTGAATCGGCCGGCAGAGAGACCTTGACCATCGGCGGGAGGAGGAAGGAGAGGAACTGCAGCAGAAGCTTGAAGAGAGAAGAAAAGAAACAGATGAAAGCTAAAAAAATAGACAAAACATAGAACTAGATAGAAGAATATATAGGTGCGAGGGAAATTTTATTTTGAATTTTGAATGAAATTTTGCTGAAATATATAAGCAAGATTTTTTTATTATATATTTTTATTATTTTTTTAAAAATAAAAAAATAAAATTTATTTTTTAAAAAAAATATAAATATTTTCTATTTTAAAAAAACTTTATTTCATAAGTAACCTTAAAACCCATGCCTAATGATCGCGATGCTATAG
The DNA here is from genome assembly GCA_019914995.1 of Acanthochlamys bracteata. Lineage (NCBI taxonomy): Eukaryota > Viridiplantae > Streptophyta > Magnoliopsida > Pandanales > Velloziaceae > Acanthochlamys > Acanthochlamys bracteata. The sequence goes on along the minus strand of CM034132.1, from coordinate 9,893,973 downwards.
TACCATTAGTCGCCGGTGACATTGTCTGTAAAAGATAATGAATTAAGAGAGGTTTATGAATGCTTACGTTAAGAAATATTTTTAAATAAAAAATATTTTAAAGATTTTTTAAAAATAGCTTGACTTTTTTATTTAAAAAAAATATATATATATATATATTTAAAGATTGTACGATCTATAATGCATATGTACTTTTTAAATTAAAAATAATTACAAAATACTATAAACAATCTATTGAGAAGCATGAGAGACTTTGGGATGAAAGATTACAAACCTATCAAATACTATATATATAAACATATATGTATTTAACCATAACTTGACAACAAGACAATGGTCACTGAAATGATCGAGCCTCTACTCCAACCCAAAGGTATTCTAAGATCGTCCTTGCGGAAGTTTCAAACAGCAAGAGCTCTTTCGGGTAGTGTCTAGTGATGACTGACGAGTGATTTCAACTTTAATCACAACTGTCGTCAAGTGATCAGTCAAGACAGAAAAACGCAACTGAAACGATCATAAGATAACTACAACAGTAGACTAACTGAGCGATGGTGAACGGCACGGCAAGCCTTGGAAGTGGATGAATATCATCTCCCCCATGAAACACCACCTCGAGGGCAGGGAGTGTTCCGATGAATTAATATATTAAGCAGATGGTAATCTCGATGGATGTGGACAATAAGCTTAGTCTAAAGAGGTGGCAAAGGTCACCCGTAGTCTGTACGTAACTAAGCAGTGTACAGTTACCTTCGAATCTGGTATTGGTCACTTGTGTTTGCATTTCCACTAGGCAAGGTATACATACATTCGATCTACTTACCACTCGCTTACGAAAGGGTGGGATGGACAGACGAAAAGGAGAACTTTGATAATTGGACTTATAGCGAGAAACAAGAGAATTCTCTGACACTGCAAAGTAGCAGTAGAACTTAGAAAGTCATTCCGACATCTCTTTGCAATACAACTCACGAATGAAGCTAATGCGATTTAGTTCTTTCTGCAATATATCTCACGAGTGAAGTTAACAGGAAACAGATCTCTTTGCAATACAACTCGTGAACGAAGCTATGCCATATAGAAATGACTTCGTTCCCGTCACTTATCTGGATGACCAGAAATTTTAGCACCCCAGCAGTATGATGCAAGTTGCATGAACTATGACCTACGTCTATTGATAACAAATAGAGTTCTCACAAAGAAAGTAATAATACATTCACAAAAGGAATAATATGTCTATTAGTAACAATAGATCTCGTTGACTGCCAAAGGCTCGTACCACTCCGGTCAGAAACCCGCAGCTCTTGGGATTCTGGAGTTCTCTCAGGCAAACGTATTTGTACCATTTAAACACCAGTAGCATCATGTGTGATCTCATCAGGGTAAATGACCAATTCCAAAAGTTTAGCAGTGTCTTCATCTCCTCCATTACGGAACTGAGACATGGTGGTGGGAAGCACATCTAGTCCTCTGGCCTGTTTATTTGAGGGAAACACAGTCAATCAGCCAATAAGAGCCACGTATAGTTTCATATAAATTAATAATTTCAACAAGGACCTAAAGCTAGGGGCAAATTTCCATGATGCCTTTCATATCACTCAGTAAGTTTCACTATCTAACATGTAAGACTAAGCTCAGCTATTGCATCCCAGACCTTAAGTTAATATTCTATTGTTGACGACTTGATCTCATATACCTAGAAATGCATATAAAAACTTTCTCTGGTAGCATCATATAGTTTTAATAACACAAAAACAGAGCTAGGACAGTGTACGCATTTAATTGAACCAGTTCCCATGTACACATACCACACACATATTTGCCAACCACTTACATTTAACACATACTTGATGCTGCTTAGATCCTATCTATGCACTGCATAGATTCCGTCTAGATGCTGTGTATATTTTCTATACATACTGCATTGCACATTGCAAAAAACTTGAATTAGCCACTAAGGACTAAATTTAAGGTAGGAAGTAATGCTGGGCTTTGGATAAGGAAAGGCATTTATCCTCTAATACGGGTTCGAACTTCGAAATAGTTTGCACATCGATTATTCCCCAAAAAAAGTCGCTTAGACTTAGATATTTTAAAATAATTTAGTGTTAGATATGCTTACAGACCTTACGAAGCAAATCCCTTAGTAATGCTATTACAGATAAACTGAGAATTGTCAAAGTTCACACATCTCTATTATATTACAATTAGGACTGGACTAGACTAGGTCTAGGATAGAAAACTGCACGCAGATGAATTCACTTAACATAAATGGATGTATAGCAAGTGCAGCTAGAGAATTGAGTACACGCAAAATACTGCAGGTAAAGTTGAGTACTCATTGTTGCACACATACTGCACGCTTAATGCATGGAGTGCACACTTGATACTGCATATGATCTGTCTACATACTGCATAAAACTGTCCAGACATCTCAACCATCTAGCACGTCTACATATAGCATACATACCAGATGCGTATTGCACGCAATTCACTAAAATAACTTGTAGCAAGTAAAGTCAGAGCCTTGGACTATACTGTTAGTGGCATTTTCAACTAAGAAACAGTTTGCTTACAAATTATTCAATGTGCAATTTGCTTAAAAAGCGATCTTTTTTATATGATATAGTGAGGCATAAGCAAATCCTTAAGCAATGTCATCACACATGAATAAACCAGCAACTGTCAAAACTTACATCTTTTTTCACACTACTAGGAGTAGGACATGGAAGGAATGAAATCTGTAGGGGGATGAATTCATTCATCATGAAATTGATGAATCGCAAAAGAAGTTGAGAACTCAATTCATATATTGTAATCACTATGTAAAATGCTGCAGGTGGAGGGAAAAAAGAATGGAGGCGGAGGATAAAAGAATGACCTTGTGGACACAGTGCTCGACAGCGTGCCGGTGGTGGAGTTGGTTAGAGTTTGGCCGGCAGAGTTACAGAGGCCGTCGTGGGCCGGAAATGCACCGTTGAGGGAGCCTAGTTGGCGCAGTTGGGCTTCGAGGAGAGTGACGTGTCGTTCCTCGTCACGGGCCACGGTTGCGAAGTCAGTGAAGAAGTCGACAGCCATTTGTTCTCTAGGTCCAAAGTGGGCAATGATGTCCCACGAAAGGTCGACAGCCAGCTCTCAGTGTGTACGAGGCTGTGAAGCATCGCCAGATGGCTCCGGAGGCTGCCACCTTTTACCAAGCTTCAGCAGCTCGCTCGGACCAACAACCTTGACCACCTGCAACGCCAACAACTAACTATCACTCGATCAGTGGAACAGGAGAGGAAAGAGAGAGCACGATGGATACATTGTTGTCTCTGGCGCGATGATGAAGAACGGGAATGATGCAGTCGCTGGGATAAGGTCCGGTGATTTCTCTGGGCAGAGGACGAGCAGCGGTCGACTCGCCTAGCGAGCCTTCTCGAAAGGATCTTCCGTGTTCAAAATTTACGTGGCCAACTCCATCATCGTTACATTAGCTCCATTGGTGCGCCGCCTCCACAGCCGCCGTACCATGATGACGACAGCTCTCCCGGCTCTGTTATGCTCTGCTTCCTTTTGACGAAGTCACAGAACTCTAAAACAATTGACCAAAAAATAATAATATAATTGAGTATAATGAATAATAATTATTAAAATTTATAGATTTATTATATGAATATTTAGAGAGTATTTTGTCTCACATATAGTTCGATAATATAGTCTAATATTTTTTCTCAAATTCATGATCGGTCAAACAATATGAGTTTGTTCAATAATATTTGAAATCTCGGTGTCGGATGCGATTTTATAAAAAAATCTGGTAATTGATCAGTAGAGACAACATGTTGTAAAGAAATAGTATCTGATAGAAATGCTCACGAATGAAGTGACAGTCAATCTTAATATGTTTCGTTCGTTCATAAAAAACTGGATTGTTTCAAATCTGAATATCACTCCGATTATCACAGTAAAGAGGAGTAGCTCCTATAAATATAACCCTCATATCAATAAGTAATCTCCGCACATGAATAATTTCTCTTGTGGTAGCAGTCATAGCTCGATACTCGGCTTCTGTTGAAGAACAAGCAACAACATCCTGTTTTTACTGCGCCACGAAATCAATGAATCACCAATGAATAAGCAGAAACTTGTAGTAGAACGTCTAGTGGTTAGATCACCAGCCCAATCTGTATTAGTAAAAGCTCGAAGCTCCAAAGTAGATGTGAAAGATATAAACAAAGAGCGAATAATAGTGCCTTAAAGATATCTGAGAATTCTGAGTAAAGCACTATAATATGCTGATCGCGGTACAGAAACAAATTGACTGACGATACTTATTGCATGAGAGATGTCTCGCCTAGTCATATAAAGATAGACAAGCTGACCGACAAGCCGTCTGTACCGAATAGGATCTATGAGAGGCTCACCATCTGTAGGACGAAGTGTCACATGAAGCTCTAAAGGGGTATTAACCGTCCGACTATCAGATAAGCTTGCAGATTTAGTAATGTCAAAAGTATATTTTTATTGAGAAACAAGAAATTTTTTAGTACTTTGCGAAATCTCCAATTCAAGAAAATAGCGTAGATATCCAAGGTCCTTCATCTGAAATTGTTGATGTAGGTGCTTTTTCGTGGCTGCAATACATGCAATATCATCCCCTGTTAAAATCATATCATCTATATATAATAACAGGAGTACTCGCCCTTGTGGTGAGGACCGCATAAATAAAAAGTGATTCTGAGAACTCTGCTAAAATTCTGCCCTTATAATAACTCGCCGAAAACACTCAAAACAAAGTTCTAGGAGCCTGTTTGAGTCCATAAATAGCACGACGAAAACGACATACATGACTAGGAGGAGTAGAAAGACCTGGAGGTGGCTATATATAAACAACCTCCGATAATGTACCATGAAGAAAAGTATTCTTCATATCCATCTGATAAAGAGGCCATTGACGTATAACAGCGACTGCTAATAGAGTGCGAACAGCAGTCATTTTGGCAACAGAGGCAACAAAAGCAAATGTCTCATCATAATCAATCCCATGCTCCTGAGTAAGCTCTGGCAATAAGACGAGCCTTATGCCTCTCAATGGAGCCATCAGGTCGATATTTAACCTTAAAAACTCATTTGCAACTGATAGACTGTACTCTCTCCGGTAATAGAACTACATCCTAAGTACATGTCTGCTGAAATGTACGAAACTCCTCTGCCATTGCCTCTCGCCACTCATGGTACTGAATTGTCTCTTGGTAAGAATTAGGTTCACGAGTAGTATGAATAGCAGTAAAAAATGAATGAAATTATGGAGAGTAGGAGGTCAGGGTGGCAAAACCAAACCTATTAAGCGGAGCTGAACAATCTGGTGTAAACGAGTAGGAGGACGATGAGGACGTTGTGACTGACGAACAAGTGGCGGTGGAGATGTAGATAAACTGAAAATTGGTGAAATTGGAGAAGAATGGGAAGGATCCTCGTTAGCCAGCGTTTGTGTCATCGAAGAAGGGGCGATATCAATAGAGGAAAGTAATGGAGTAGGATCTATAAACATGTGAGAAGAGTCAGATGAACTGGATGAAAGAGAATGTGATGGTGTTAGAAATTGAACATCAGGAAGTGAAGTGAAAAAATAAGGAGAGTCCTCAAGAAAAGTGACGCGACGAGAAATGCGAAGTCGACGTGTTGTGGGATCATAACATCGATACTCCTTATGTTCAGAACTAATGCCAAACAAAACACAATTGACTGATTGAGCAGTTAATTTTGTCCGCTCAGTCGGAAAAAGTAAAACAAAATAAGTGCACCCAAAAGTGCGGACATACTATAGTCTGGAGGAGATAAAAATAAACTCTCGTGAGTTCTCTTGCCAGACAAAGCAGACGACGGGTTAATATTGATAAGATTAATAGAGGTAAGAATAGCTTCTCCCCAAAAGATTTGAGGAACTGAAGATGAGAGTAAGAGAGAGCAAACGGTTTCAAGAATATGACGATGCTTACGTTCCGCTACTCCATTCTGTTCAGTTGTATAAGAACAAGATTGTTGAAAAAGGATGCCATGAGACTATAAAATGGATCTCATAGTAGAAGATGTATATTCACGAGCACCATTAGAATGAAAAATCTTAATTCGAGTATTAAACTGAGTATGAACCATAGTGCTGAAAATATTATATATAGTAGAAACTTCAGAACAATGACGGATAAGATAAATCCAAGTGTAACGACTATAGTTATCAATGTGGGTGAAGCTGAAAACAACCATCCACAGTATGACCCGATTTCTTGCAATGAGTACAAGAGGATTGCTGACGAGAATGGGAAGAATTTCTACGAGTATGAGCACTAGTGTCTCCCGAAGTGGAAGATGAAGTGCATGAAGATGCAGCAAAAACTGTAGCTGAACCAGGAGTCAAAATGGGTACCATCATCGAAAGAGACCGTAAGCGAGTTTCCTTGGCAATGAGCTCAGAAATGGCAGCATTTAGACTGGTGTTATTTTGTATGATACGATTACTCACTGCTTGAAACTCTGGACGCAAAGCCATAAGAAACTGATAAAGTTGACGTCGTTCGCGACAGATACGACGTTCATGGCAGGCACATGCATGACCTTCAAGCTTCAAGAGCTCGCGCCAGTAACCTCGCATCAATGTAGCGAACTCCTGAATAGTTGGATCACCCTGTCTGGCGGCCCAAGCCTCGGTGAGAATTTAATACTCTCTAGCACCACTTGATTGAACAAACTGAGTAGTCAAAGTCTCCCATAATGATTGTCACGGTATGTTATTCTTCCCATCGAAATTATCTTGGTAAAATACTTTCTGCCTAGATAAATTTATCTTGTGCATAAGCAAAGTTTAGAGTATGATAGAATACTCTAGATATAAGATAGTTGCATAAATCTAGAGTAGGTTAGGGAATACTCTAGAAAGGTGGAGACTTTTGTAAGAAATATTTTGTAAGAACTTTCCGGACTACGTATTATCTACCGTCCGATCAAAGCGATCTCTACCGTTCGTTGATGAGGCGGAGGAGCTATAAATAGGAGGACAAGGACCCCCATTTAGATTATCAAGCAAATCAAGCAATTCAAGTAAGAGTTGTACCAAGCCAAAATAACACAAAACTTTCTTTCCAAAAAGCACTCTTCAAGTGTTATTTACTTTCCCTCTAGTCCATTCAAGTTTTCTTAGCTCTTTTTGATAGCTCATTTGGGTGAAAGGCTGACTTAGCCACAAGAGAGTGTGACTAAATGCCGCACGAGCCAAGGTAAAACTCTAGACCCGTGAAATAATGCAGCAGTCGGGATATCTTCAAGATGTGGTCAAAGAGATCGATCAACAGATGCAATGGTCAAGAATCCATTCATCATGATCATCCCAAATATCCTGCGCAATACGAATGTTATTCTTTACCTTAAGAGATGCATCATCTGGTGGTGATAGGGGACGCTGAATAGAGCCATCTATATGACCAAGAAAACGACGTCTACGAAGAATAGTTCTAACTGAAGCAGCTCATTTAGTCCAATCATTAGCAGTACTTAAAAAAAATCAGTGAATGTTGGTAGAAAGTCCCGAAAAAATTCAGATGAAGGCATCATCAAAATGTGTTTTTTTTTTTTTTTTTTTTTTTGAAACGGGCTGGCTGGCCCGAATGTAGCAGTGGCTAGGGTTTGGCGAACGGGCGATTGCGGCGGCAAGCGGCGGTGACAGCAGGCGATGGCGCGAAGCTTCAGCAGTTGAACGGCGACGGTGAAGAAGAGCAGCTGCAGCGGCGACGACAGCAATGACGAACGGCGAAATCGGATCGAAGATCGGCGGCGCGCGGCAGTGGCGAAGACGGCGATAGCGGCGGCGGTGAAAAAAGACGTCGGTTGAAAGCGAAGCGGCGGCGGCGTGGCGGCGGCGTGGCAGAGAGAAAAAAAAAATAGTGATGGCATGACGGCGGTGACGACGACGATTTTTGAGTTTTGATTTTTTTTTTTTTATTGACTGCTGGTAAAGAGGAAAAAAGAATTTTATGTGTAGGAAAAAAAAAATTTCAAAATCAACTTGGCTCGATACCATAAAATAATTGATGAAGAAATAATAATGAAATTGAGTACAATAAATAATAATCACTAGAGTTTACATCGTAGGAATATTTATAGAATACATATAATAAATTTGTATCATATATAATCCGATAATACATCAAATAGTAACTAATAACTATGCTTTTGATAACTGACTGACTCCACAAGTGTCACGTGCATTTCACGTTACAAGCACGTGACGTTTCACGACTTGGAACATCTATTTCTTCTTTCGCGATTCATTCATTGCCCGGGCCACCGGTTAGATTCTCCGACGAACGCCTTCTATCGCTCGAGTTCACAGGTATGTTAGATAGGAGTTTCGATTTCTTGATTTTCTGATTCAAACAAAGGCAGGAGTCTTCAATTCTGTTAATAAACAACGTACAAGCTTTTGCTCCAGCAAAGTTGAAACGCCGGTTTGTTTTTCCCCTAAATATTCTCATTCACTTCTTAACCACAAATTTTAACTCGATGCTTCCGTTCAGTTAGCGATGCTATGAATCATATCTCGGCTGGTTCTAATTTGAGTTACGTAGAATAAATCTATCCACGGACTGATTTCAATGCAAGCTAGTAATTTATTTCCTTATATTCAGATTTTGGCTGAAATATATAGGTTCTGTTTTGGGTTAGTACTTAATTTATTATAATGTACAAGGATTCGACAGATCAAATTTGAAGGTTAAATTAATTTTGTGTTTGAAGTTCATATGCCGCTGCTGATTTAGGGGCTTCATATAAGCTAGTTTTGGTTGGCTTTATGTGATTTATATAAAGCATGAGTCTTTTATTTATTTATTTATTTTCTTCTCAGGCTGGCGAAAACCTTCTATTGGATCCTTCTTTGCTTTTCTAAGTAAGTATGGGATCTTTTCTATGTCGTCCTCCATAGCGCTTTCAAAATACTTGCACATATGTTTATTCACACACCATTTATCTACTTGCTTAACTATGTATACTATTAAGGTACTTCCTTGAAATATACTTACTTTCATAAGTAAGCTTTAATTATCAAAATATTGCATTTTGGTTGAGGCCATGCATGCCATTTCCTTTCCTATAAAAGGTTCTTGTCTAATACGACCTATGCCCTATGTTTTATTAAAGCAGTCGTTCAATTTCTAAGGGTATCATGTTGTTTTACAGCTGCTGCGAAGGGGATGGCAGTGGCTGCAACTGCTTCTCTGCCATCTTCCTCTTCTTCACAAGCAGCGGTGCAGGCGCGGCTGTATGATTTTGCAAAGACGGCGCTGATGAAGATCTTCTCCTACCCCTATGCCACTGTCTGTGACCTCTATTGCAGCAGCGGAGTTAGTGGTCCCCAGCAAGAGTGGCTTGATAAGTGGGAGCAGCTCCAGATTGGAAACTACATTGCTGTCCTTAATACTCCCTCTGGTGTAGCAGCTGAAGCCCAAGAACTGTGGGAGGCCCAGCCAAACCATTATTCTTATACTGCCCACTTCTGCGACCTCGACCCGTGCATTGTCAGTTAGACATTTCTTCCTCAAATTCATTACTTTTTCCTCTAAATGAAAATCCAGTGTTGATATTGTCTTTTTCTTGGATTTGTTGATTGGTTATGGCACAGGAAGGATTGGGATCACAGTTACAAGATAAAGGTATCCCTGCAGATATTGTGTGCTGCTTCCACAATTTGCAGGTATGCTGCATGCCTCTTTGACATGCTATCTGTTTTCTGTTCAATTTTGCTGTATTATCTGATTAATAAATCTAACACCTAAATATTTGTTTCTGTAGATGTGTTTTGAGAATGAGGAAAGAGCAAAGAGACTCCTGCACAATGTGTCTGCTTTGCTTAGACCTGGGGGATATTTCTTTGGTATTACACCTGACTCGTCAACCTTGTGGTACGCCTAATAGCATCGCTAGTTTTTCATGTTCTGCTATGCCCTCAGCTTCAATTTTGTTTGGATATTGGTAAATCATATAAAATACCATATATATTGTTTTTGTTGTTGGATCCCTCTATGAGACATTCATGTCAGTTTCAAATGTGAATGCCAAAACCAAACTGATAAAAGTTGTATGGAGCAATAGAACAACATTGTTTAGAGCTTAGTTTAATTTCATCTAATGAATGGGATTTGTTCTTTGAGTGAGCCCACTTAGTTGTAGCCAGTTAGGGATTTCGTTTGTGAAATCTAGCAGAAATGACAACTAGAAGAGTTTCAACTTGAACTACATGCCAGTCCCTAAAGTTGAACTGTTGGAAAATTATGTGATATAGTATGTTGCTTCTTCTGAAGCATTAATATACACAGTTGCCATCATGCAAGCCTGTCTCTCATCTGCTTTGCAATGTTACTGTCAAAATACTGCTAAGAAGTGCACCAGGTTATTGTTTTTCTAGAAATTATTGGTGCAAGTACTTCGACTGGTACTTCTTACTGAATGTAACTGCAGAGTTAATTGCCCTAATGTTGATTTTCAGGACCAAGTACCAGAAAAATGTTGAAGCTTCGCATAGTAAGGCAGGTGGTATGAAACCAAACACAGTACCGAACTGTATAAGATCTGAGAATTACATGATTACTTTTGAAGTCGATGAAGAGAAGTAAGGACAAATTGCTTGATTTAAGAAAAGTCTGATTGTTACCTTTGGTTCTTATAATTCATTTTTTTTTCTTTCCTGAAGATTGTCATGCATTCTCTAGATTTCCACTATTTGGGAAGAAGTACCAGCTTAAATTTGCTAATGAAGTCACTTCTGGAACTCATTGTTTGGTTCATTTTCCAAGCTTCATAAGGTTATTCTATTACCTAATTTTTCGCACTTCTTTGTTGATTGCATATCGGAAACAGGATTTAACTGCCTATTTGACATACAAATACAGGTTGGCGAGAGAGGCTGGCCTTGATTATGTTGAGATACAGAATTTGACAGAATTTTACGATGATAATAGGTTGCCCAAGATCTTCTCTCTACTGTCTAGAGATTACTGATTCTAGATGCTTATATTTTTGTTGAGTTATGGTTTCTCACAATTCCACATATGCAAACTGAGCGATAGATGAAGTTTAACTTGCAATATGTCGGTCTCATTTTATGTTTTCACATGTTTATGGATGTTGGGTATTGGTGGTGTCCTTGGGACATTCCATCAGGCCATAGAATGTTTCACAAAGTTGAGATTAAGACGGTTATAAGCCTAGAATGTTGGTAGGTAGCAGGGTGAAGTTGCTGGAACTATCTAAAGTTTAAATGCATCTAGAAGGCAAAAAGAACAACCTTGGAGATGACACGCTTTGGCCTGTTGGTTGTTACTAACATCACTTTAATAGTTACATGATTTTCCATTCCACATTGCAGTTATCCACTGTTTGATTGATTCTCATCACATAGTAGGTTCACTTATGGCTATTTTTTGTAGTAATTACATTTTTGGATAAATGCTCAAAATGATATCTCTATTATTACTATCTGTTGATTTGGCAACATAAGAGGTTTTTTTGTGTTTTCTTGAAGAGGTCAATTTGCAGGAATGCTTTCTAGCTACAGTGCAAACTTCATAGATCCCAGAGGGAAGCTTCTCACGCGTCCTTATGATATATTAGGTGGTATATTTAACTTGTACGTCAATAGTGGAAGCCTGTACTTACCTAACTTCAGAAATGTGTCAATGACGTTGTGGAAATCTCCCAATGCAGGTCTGTATACAACATTTGTTTTCCAGAAGCCTGATCCAGATGCTACCCCTCCAATTATGACTCCCGTATTGCGTGATGGAGATGAAAACATGAATGATGAATTAAGTGCCCAAAATAGTGTGGTTTTGTTGCCTGACCGTTGGTTTCATTTGGCAGTTTTTCTTATGTTTTGCTGTGTTCTTTTTCCTGCTGCAGGAATGGTTGGAGAGTGGCTGGGAAGATAAGAATGGGCATAATGATTCAGATACAAATTTTGGTCTACCTATCCCAAGCGTGATTCCGGAGAAGGAGAAAGGTATCCTTGGGCCGGCACCTCCTGAATTGAGATTTGCTGGACCTTTCTAATTCAAGGCAAAGAGCAGGATAACATACGTTGTAGTATCCTTGAGCGAATATGGGCTTTGTGATGTTGATTTTGAAAAGCATTGTATAAGTTTAATCAATCCTCCAGGTCGAGAAGTTCAACTGTGAAATACGCTGGAGATAGATAGATAGTTCTGCTGGTAATGTCAGTTGCAATGTTGTCTGTTAGGGGGTGTTTGGCACAGCTTACCGTAAGTTGCTTATCAATTTTTCTTCATTTCATATTTTTCAATATATATTTTATAAATATATAGATTTTTTATTTGTATATTTTTATTATTTTTTTGAAAGTAAAAAAAAATAAAATTTAATTTTTTAAAAAAATAAAAATATTTTTTATTTTAGAAAAGCAATCCCCTCCCCCGTAATTTGTAGATGGCACTGGATGCCTGTGCTTTGCTGTGTGACTGTATGACTTCACCTGAGAACGACATATCATATCAAATAAGGCACTGGAGAAGAAATGTAGTGGCAGAGCCCAGTCCATTTAGTTTCCAATGTTTGGGCCGGCCCATTTAAGAAATTAGTTTTGACATCTTTTCGGGAAAGGCAAAAAAAAAAAAAAAAAATCTTCTGCTTCATTCGTTCTTCTGATCCACACTCTCTGATCGTACACCAGAAATTAGTTTTGAGGTCTTTCTGATTCAAACGCAACTACCGAATCAGTAGTAGAGAAGTTGGTTGCTGCTGCTGTTGATCGACTGCTGGTGATATGAGCGGCGCCATTGGTTCCTGCTACACTGCTGCTGCTGCTACTTCTGCTTATCACCATTTGAAGGAGAAGAAGAAGAAGAAGAACAGGAACTACTTCACCAGCAGCTGCTGCGACAGGGTTCCTCAATGGAGTTCTAGTTTGGGTACCAACAGTTGCTTCTCTTCTTCCACAACCCCCCCAGCGCGCCCATCAAGGTCTCTCTCTCTCTCTCTCTCTCTCACACACACACACACACACACGTAGAGATTGTAAAGAAATTCTCTATTAAATTGCGTATCTACGACATTCCTTATCGGGTGTAGATGGACTGGCTGCCGAGCTGTTACTGAAACAGAGCCCAGCGGCAAAGACCCAGATAACAAGGTAGTACTACCATTCCACTCTCTCATGGTCGTGGCTCTTCAACCGCATCAATCATTTGCAATCAGTTAATTAATTATCTATGGGTACTTACTCGATTCTATGGATTATCTATGGGTACTCACTCAATTCTATGGATTGGTTTACTTTCCAACTAACAGTAAAAAAGGGCTTGCAGAATTCACTAGATAGACATCATGCCTTATCCAATTTTCTTGTGCATGCAGGATGAAGAGGATTCAGTTGACGGTGATGCTTCCATGCCCAACAACGGCCCTCTAGATGCTGACTCCTCAATTACAGATCAAGTATGTCGTCCTTCATCTCCTTCACTTGTTTCGAATGTCACTAATGAATGGTGAGTGTAGCAAGTTTCTCTCACTGGTTGAACATTTCCTTAGCACAATAGGATTAGTGGACTAAGTTCCTGCAAACAATGTAGTCCATTGGTTTTGTAGCTATACTAGGTTCATTAGATCTAAAAATCAAATAATGCTTGCTGATGACATGTTCCAACTGTACAATGTAATGATTGATGGCTAGCCTACGTAAGAGGCACCAAATAGCCTTCGTTTATACTAGTTATCCACAGCTGCTGTGCCTTGCCTAATTTGATTTTTTTTCTTCTATCTTATTGTTGTCGCTGGGCCTGCCTTAGGAAAGAGGTGATGAGCAAGAAGTTGCAAGTGGATCTCCTTTGCCCGGAATGAAGGTCTGCATTTTGTATTAGTTGTACTTCTAATCATCACCACTTTCGTTTTTCCTGAAAATATGATAGTTTTATCTTTACTGGTTACATTTGATAATATCCTGCAGCAACCTGGGGAACTTATCAGGATTCCCAAGGCTACCATCGATGTCCTTAAAGACCAAGTTTTTGGTTTTGACACATTCTTTGTCACAAGCCAGGAGCCCTATGAGGTGACACATTTATACTTTCCTTTTTGTCTGTGTTTAACACCTTGCCTTGACAAGGGAATTTAGATCATTATGTATTCATAAATAAATGGTTATGAGCTTCATTTATAGGAAGGTTAAACTATTTGCGGGGAAACAGATTGGTTTGTTATCAAAATCATACAGCTTTAAAAGTATATAATATGCTGGAAGTATATAATAATCCCATAATGCATTGTGTTGGCTCTATCTTGAAAAACCATCAGAAGTATATAATAAATCCCATAATACATAGTGTTTGCTCTATCTTGAAAAACCTTCTTGTAATTGTGACTTTTATGTTTGTGCTATGGCTTTTTCCTTGGTCCTCTATTTTTACAATCAAACCCATAAAAAAATGTCCAGATGTTGATATTACGACATGATGGAGTACTCACATGCGCATTTTATATGTGATAAGTGAAACATGAAATATTTCTGTATGTCACTTTGCAATTGATGGACTCTTACCTTATTCATATTGTTGAAGGGTGGTGTACTTTTCAAAGGGAACCTACGAGGCAAGGCGGCTACGAGTTTCGCAAAGATCACGAAGCGAATGAAGGTATCCTCATCCTGCTACATACCACTCTCTTTTTTTATGCTCTTTTCCATGTTTGCTTTGATGAGAAGACAGTATTGGCTTACTTTCTGTAATTTCATCCTGCAGAATAAATTTGAAGACCAGTATAAGGTTTTCCTGCTTATCAATCCAGAGGATGATAAGCCGGTGGCTGTGGTAGTCCCTAAGAAAACTCTTGAACCTGAGTCTCCAGGTATAATCCATTCCTTTCTATTCTCTTTTCACATTGGATTGTGTTATTGAAGAGCTTTTCTGGTTTGTAAAGAACGACACTCTTCCTTATTCTTCCTTGAAGATATATGTCATTTGTTGCTCATGAACAGTATGATTTTTGTAGATTGGCTATTGTACGTTTTGTACTATTTTTGTGTACCTTTTGGATCTTCCCTCCCTTTATCCCTCAGCTGATTCAACTTCACGTAATATAGAGTATAATATAGAGTATGATGTCTTTATGCAGCTGTCCCTGAATGGCTTGCTGCTGGTGCATTTGGATTGGTTACCGTTTTCACTTTACTTCTAAGAAATGTAGCTGCGCTGCAAACAAACTCGCTGTACGAATTCTTTTTATGGCCTTTTCTTCTTTGCTTTTTTATGCTAGGTTACCCATTCCTTTACCTTTCTACTTGCTGTGCAAAAGCTAGTGTTTTCAGTTGTTATGGTGGTTTTGTTAAGCAAATACTTGGGTGATTTATGTTTGACAGAAGTTGGTTTTTATTGGAGGATAAATTGGGTGCTAAACTAAGACAGTGGAACACGTTTATTGAAAAAAGATGCGCAAAAAGAGTCGTGTTGATGGGTGTTTCTTCTAATAAATATCGAAGACTGGACTCTTAGGTTAGACTATGAGATACCCTATAAAAGGTAAATTCCAAGGTTGTCAATTTTTTGGGTGGGATTGGATCGAACGAATTTCAAGAAGTTGTTACATTACATATGTCGCATGAGGATATAGGTATGTCGTCTAGATAATTTCTGGCTTAGATTTGGGAAGATATACAGGACGAAACCTGCTGAGAGCCTGAGACATTAATTTCTCTATGGATTTCCTTATGACGTGTTTTGCTGTGGGCATCTTCCAGTTTCCCTTTAGTCCTTTATTTTCTTTCATCATGTCTTGTCTCTCATTTCAATTTACTCTTTTCTGCACCAGAAATAGAATGGACTGAAAGTTCTCTCTGCATGGAAATGCTAAACTAGATTACTGGTGATAAGTCTTTTGTGTTCTTACTTTCTCATCTATGTCTTTTTTGTTTGAGCACATATATAGCTTGCTAACTGTATAAGCTTGGTACCATGCATTGTGCACTTGTTATTGATGACATGGGTAGCTCTTTTTTAAATCCACTAGTGCTTATTAATAATTTGTGAAACACCTACAGAGCAGTGTTTGAAAATCCTGGGTTGTTGAAAGATGGCCTTGGTGGCGCTATTGTAACAGCACTAATATTGGGATGTCATGAAGTTGGGCATATTTTAGCTGCAAGAGAGAGCGGGGTCAAGCTTGGAGTACCATACTTCGTCCCAAGCTGGCAGGTCAGATAACCTTACTAGCTAAATTATGTTTGTGTTAGATTTCACATCATGATACTCCGTTCATTCAAGCTGCTAATTTTGCAGCTTAACTGTTAAATCTCACTCATGAGAAGTTTATACTGTCTCACATGTATTTAGTATTTGCATAGCAAATGATGTTTCGTTAGTAATTTGTAGTGAATGTTTAAGATGCATGACCTTGTTGCCTCCCACAATAAATAAATCATTTTCTGCCTGGAAACAGATCGGCTCATTTGGTGCAATTACAAGGATCGTTAATATTGTGCCCAACCGTGAGGACCTTCTAAAGGTGTCAGCACTTGGACCAGTGGCTGGATTTTTATTGGGTTTTGCTCTTATGATACTAGGGTTTATTTTACCTCCAGCTGATGGCATTGGAATCGTGGTTGATCCTGCAGTGTTTCATGAATCATTTCTTGCTGGGGGCATTGGTATTTAACTCTTCGACCTGTTAGATTTTCTCCAACTTTTGTTTTGAAAGTTTAGCACTTGTAGACCTTATTCCTACTCTCTTCTAGATAGGCTAATAGCCTGTGATAATACTTTTCAGTTTTAGCATATACTCCGAGATTGAATATGTTTTAGCTATCTTTATTAATAGACTACTTTCACTTTCAATTAAACTTCTAATTTAAATAGGTTTTATGTGGAGGCATAGTTTCTAACTTTTATCTTCTGTAGGGATGAAATAATCAAATTATCCGATACATTTTAAATGGCAAAAGTTCTTGTATCTACTTAGACTTTCAAGATAGAGCTAAGAATCCCAACATATTTTGCTGCAGCTAAGCTTCTTCTTGGTGATGCTTTGAAGGAAGGAACTAGATTGTCCATCAATCCACTTGTTTTATGGGCTTGGGCAGGGCTTCTCATTAATGCTATCAACTGCATACCATCAGGAGAGCTAGATGGAGGTCGTATATCTTTCGCTCTATGGGGGAGAAAGGTATTTTTTTCCATCCATAATGTATATGAAATGCAAACTTGTTTTATGCATATATAGCTGAAATTGTGAAAATATATTCTTACACATACATTCATCTGACTCATTTTTGGAGTTTGTTGTCATGCATAAGCTGCTTTATACATTATAGCGACGGAAAGATTCATGAGTCATGACTCTGCGACTTAATAACTAAAAACTTACAAGTGGATAATCCATATTCTAGTATCTCTTGTATTATGTCCTGCTTTTGGTTTTCCTTTGTCCATTTATACCTCTATGCATTATTCTGGCTTCCTGTGGTCTCTCTTTATGTTTTCAGATTTACATCTGAAATATTTGGCAGGCATCTTCTCGATTGGGTGGTGTTGCTCTTGTACTTCTTGGGTTGTCATCCTTATTCAGTGACGTAGCATTTTATTGGGTGGTTTTGATATTTTTCTTGCAAAGGGGTCCGATTGCTCCACTTTCTGAGGAGATTACTGAACCTGGTAACAAATATATTGGTCTTGGAATAGCAGTTTTACTGCTCGGGCTTCTTATCTGCTTACCATATCCATTTCCTTTCGATACCAGTGCAACAGGTCTTGATTATTTTTGAACAGCAAGTTCTGTAAGTTAAATTGGACTAAGGTGCATGCCCCAGGAGATGTATATTGTACTAACAATTTTGGTAGTGTATATTGTGTTATTCTTTGTTTGATTTTCTGTCAATTGCATAGAGATAGCAAATTAAGTAAATGGTATCTGATATTTCATGTGTAAACAGCATGAGCAAGATGTGTTAACGCAAGTGTATCTTTTACTAATGAAGAGTAATCAATGAGGAACTAACTGGTTACTTGCTGGGTCCCGTGTAGCAGTGAAGGCAGTGAAGCTTGATTCTCCATTTCAAGCACTTTTTCTGTTTGAAACATAGATCTAATACAGTTGAGCAATTTCTGTTTGCTTGAGTTCTTGTATGCTGCAAGTGTTTGTTGAACTTGTTGTCACGGAAAGGTTTCTTAGTAGTGCAAAGAGCTTTGCACATTATCGCTCGTGTAGCTGAATTCAGAAACATTGGTTTCAGTTATTGACGAAGAAAAAATTGCTTCTAGTCTTTTTGTTACTTTGTTTAGCTCATGCATTGCCCAGCAAATGTACTGTCTGCATGAAAAGCGTGTCTGGGACGTTTTTGCTGCGAGAGAGATATTTGCTTGCATTCATCACTGAGAATTCAAATAGGAGATGCAGGGGAAGCTATGATGAACAGAAAATGCACAGTGATGAGTTCTTTACACGGGGGCATGGTTTGGTTCCAGTTTCACACACCAAAAAATTTGAACTTTGGTCGATCCTTCTTTGGCTATAGCAAGCTAGCAGTGTACAGAAATGTTCATGGCAAGATAGATCTCGGGATGACGATGTCTCAGATGTTGTTGTGCCATGGGTCAGCCAAGTGCGAGGCCAGGTTCTCAAGCGGTCCAGTTCCTGGGTAAGCTGACTGCTGCACGCAGAACCCCACGAACGCCAAAAGAGCGAGGCGGCCGTTCTTGATCTCCTTGACCTTGTACTCTTTCAATCTCTCGGGATCCTTGGAGTAGCCCAAGGGGTCGAAGGCTCCGCCGGGGTACTTCTTCTTCTCCGGATCCTTCTCCATGCTGCGCTGGTGCTCCACGAATGCGATGGCCAAAAACTCTATAACCAGGATAGTCGGCAGTGTCCCCCAAGGCACCGGATTGCCTAGGTAGGTGGCCTGACCGCCAGGCGTTGCTGCCCATTCTTGCGCCTTCACCCAGTTACCCAGTCCAAGAGATACCAGGCTGCACCCATGCACCGATCAATACCATCCATTAACATACATACATAACTATGAATGAACGAAATGAATAGTGATTAAGGTTGCTTACCACGGCAAGCATGGCCCAGCGGCAGTGGATGAGCTCGGACTCCTTGTACCTCTCAAGATTCTCTGGGACTTCTCCTAGACGGAGAGGGTCGAAGCCGAAGTCTCCAGGAGCAGATCCATCGAGGTAAGGAGGGCGGGGCTGGCCGGGCATCCACTCAGCGGACATGGTGAAGCGGCTGCCGTTGCTTGCTGCAGGGAGAGAGACGGTGGTGCCAGCAAAGTGGGGAGACTTGGAGGAGGAGAGAAGGCTGGGGAACACCACACCGCAGGTACGCAACGACGCCATGGCAATGATCTCTTTTCTGTCTGTTGAAGGCGGTAGCTGCTGGTGGTGCAGTAGTGAAGAAGAAGAAGAAGGAAGAGCAGTGGATATATGCTGTTGTTTGTTGGGAGAAGAGCTAGCGGTGGGTGTTTAATTATAAATCAAGAGAGGAGAGGACACAGGCGAATCTAATTCAGGAGTTTGATTGGTGGATAAATCTGGTTGCCAATATTGATTGAAGGAAATCTGTCTGCCTATCTGATTGAAGGCTTAGATTCTCTCTCTACTCAACAGCCATGCATGACTGACTGACTGATTTCTTTTATCCTCATCGTATCCGTAACGTCCATTTAACAACAATCATCAATGTAAATAATTCGAGTGTTTTGGAATTTTCGTATATATACACAAAAAGAAAATGTATACCGGTATATATTGTGGCAAGATTTGTAAGTTTTGGATAAATATGAAAAAACCGCATACTGAGGCAGTGGCAAGTTCGTAATTCGAGTATTAAAAAATCTCGGTCGGGCCTCCCGGCTGGGATCTGGAGTCTGGACCTTCAATTTGAGGCCTGCCTACTTTTTACTAACTAAAATAAGCTTCGCAGTACGCTAGTAGCATTCGCTTCTTTTTGCTTTCGCTCGCGAACATGAAGAAGAAGAGCAGCGAAACCGAGGCGCAGAAGCAGAAGCAGCTGCAGCACCAGAACAACAGCAACAACAAGAAGAAGAAGAACAACGCGAGCTCTTTGAAATCAAGCAAAGGAATAAAAATCGTGATCGAGGAATCAGAAGATGAGGAGAACACGATGAACAGCATCAGCAGCTGCAGCTTTCCGACGAGCAGGATCAGGCGACTCATCTCCGGTGGCGAATGGAAAAAGAGTTCGTCAAACTCTCGACCTTCTCATGAGGCCGTATTCCTCATCAACAAGGCCACCGTATGTCTTTTCAATCTCTTCTACTTCTGTCAATTGATTTCACGACTCATTGGAGACATTTCAGTTCAATTAATTCTATCCAATCCAGGAGATGTTCCTCCGACGTTTCGTTCACGATTCTTATGCTGTTTCTGTGGGCGATCGGCGGAAATCTCTCTCCTACAAACACCTCTGTGAGTCTAATTGAATCATTCCTAATCTAATTTCTCTCTTAGATCAAGTAATTAAGTTACAATTTGTGATCTGTGCTCGTTTACGTAATTATAATCCTAAATTCAATACTGGATTTTCTATTGCTTCAGCGATTCTCATTCTCAAAATTCTTAAAGCAATTTGGGCATGTATTGCTCTTGGTGAGGCAAATTGGGATTAGCACCTTATGTTCTGGTGCTCCAAGCTGAATTCTTTCTCCAAAACTTTGATGCAGATGTAAATGATTGTCCCTGAATATAATTGCATTAATATATTAGGAATTGCATATACTACTCTGCATCTATCTGCGCTACTCAAATCTGTCTTAATGCCTGGAAGTTTTAGATACTTGAAGCACTCAAAAGAAACACTTAGACCAGATGATCAGGAATTGTATTCTCTCTATTACAGACAACTGTCAACTGATCTTCTCATAGAACTGAATAGCTATTCGTGTTACTTTTGGTTTAAATGCCAACAAACTGGGGCTACATTGAATCTTTCGGAAGTTGTCATGATTGGTGCAACAGCACAACTGGTATTGCCTCAGCAATGATTTTCCTTCTGTTAGATCCTCATAATACTGAAAGCATGGTTGGTACTCTATTGCTTTGAAAGTAATAGTAAAATCTTGTTTTGTGTCCATGGGTCCCCAATACTGCTGGTGTGGAGGCTAGATGTAGTTTGTTTGGCTATGTATACGCAAGTAATCATGTATTCTATATACTGGAGCCTTATCTGTTTCTAGACTCAGATAAAGTGCTTATGTTGTAGTTTGGACTAAGCACTTTTTGCGGGCAACTGCCTCAAGAAGGTTCTTGTATGACCATGGTTCTAAATGTCACTGCTAACTTGTGGGTGCTGACATGTGCCGACATGTGACAAATGCTCCCTGTATTGGTTCTTAAGCCTTTTTTCTCCTGTTTGTTACCTTCATATAGAGATAATTAATCTTGCTGGATATCCATGATAGCATATATTGTTCAAAATTTAAGAGTGGATTTATTAAAGTGAAAAAGTCAACAACTCTCTTCACTTTCATGTGATAATATAGTATGAAGCATTACGCCTGTTTATTTTCATAAAAGCCAGGATTTATGGTTGATTTTTTTGCCTGCGTCACGTGTTGCTTCATTTTCTGTAGATTCTTGATTGTTTACATGTGAAGAACTTCTCTGTGATGTGGCGAACATATGAATTAGGACTAAAACTCTTGTATGACATTTGGTTTGGGATGTGAAACTGTTATGATGAGTGCTTGTTGTATTAAGCTTAAATATTTCTCATGTTCTTAAGGTGTAGGAGCTTTTCATAGTTCCTGATTATGATGCTATATCGTACACTGAGCACTATGTACTGTTTTCTTCGTCTGCAGCTTCGCTTGTAAATCGAGATAGCAAATACGAGTTCCTGTCAGGTAGGCTCTTTATTTGCAAAGCTTTAACATCTCCAACTTCTCTTAATTTATAGTTGCGGTTGTTGATTGTATAAAAAGCTACCCGTTCTGAAATTTATACTACTCCTATGTACAGACTTTGTCCCTGAAAAATTAAGAGCTGAAGATGCACTGAAGGAGGCAGCGAAAGTCGGCTGAACTTTTGAGTTCCAGGAGAAAAGCTTTGTTGGTCTACATGACATATATGACTGTATGTGCTGTACGAGCTACGTGATAGCAGCAGATGTACACCTCCAGGAAATTGGTGAACTATATGATCCATTGTAGGCAGGGTATATCTCCTGAGATGATGTATGGCATACTTGAAAGAAACTGGGCATATTCTTGTTGAACCTGCATCGGACACATTGCTGTTTGCATATCAGGTCTTTTGTGATGGGAATAGAAAGAGATGTGTTAGGTATTGTGTTCTTCTAGGAGCTCTTTCTTTTTCCTTTCTTTTTAAAGAGGGGAGGGGGAAAGATGTTTCTTTTTATAAATAATTTAGAAAAAAAATCGAAATTTAGGTTGAAGTAATTACTTTGTTTTGAATGGGGTACATCTGATTCTCAGTGGGTGGTGGGGAGAAGTCAACGAGACCGTTTCAAATCGTTTTCTATCCTCTCCCGACATGCTCTCCTCTCCCGCCACGATTCTCTCCATTTCTCTCTCTCTCTCTTTTTTCTGTGCGTCAATGGGAGGCAGAGAAGTGGAGACCCTGCAAACATGCACTACCCTTCACCTCTCTCTCTCTCTCTCTCTCTCTCTCCCCTTTCTGGTAAACATTTCTTTTGATTGCATGAATTGACCAGGGAAGACGAAGATCTAATAGAGGAGAGGAGACGAGAGACATGAATCAACGTCTCCATGAAGAAGAAGAGCCAGAGCACGGCAACAACAACGATGATGAAGAAATCTATGACTACAGTGACGATGATGACGACTGCTTCTTCGAGACTCTGGACCGCGTCCCCTCCAGCGTCTCTGTCGACTTTGGTGTTGCGTCCTCCTCTGATGGCAGCGATGATGACGAGGACGATGTTCGCATCTCATTCGCCTCGGCCATCGCCCCTCCGATGAACTTCCTCCGCCATGGCCATAGGATGAATTCCTCTGATGACGATCTCGACTTGGACGATGATCTTGACCAGCAGCTCGACCAAGGGCCCAACGGCAATGCCAATGGCAGGGGGTTCGATTACGGCATGTGGGTGTCCTCGGAGCAGATCTCCATCAAGGAGCGACGCCGACTTCTGCTGCAGGGAATGGGCCTCGCCAGCAGCAAGGACCTCTCCGCCCTTTCATCCTTCAGGAAAGCCGCTACCTTGAAGTTGGCTTCCCCCTCTAGCGATGTCCCCTCCTCCGAAAGCATTAATGCTGTGGCAGCTCAACAGACATTGCCCTCCTCTGCTGGAATTGTCAGGTCACGCTCCGACACGCAGCTTGCGCACCAAACCAAAGAAGCCCTTGCCAGAGCCTCCTCGGCACCACCGGCCATTACAGATGAGCGTGAGTCTAGGAGGAACAGTGACGATGAAGGAGGCAATGAAAGTGCATTTGTCATCACTGCCAACCGAGACAGCAATCGTGCTGCTGCTGATTCTATGGATGCAGCAAAGGTGATGGAGACAGGGGAGAGTGGATCGTTTACGATAAAGAACCTTGACACGGGGAAGGAGTTTGTGGTGAGCGAGGTGGCCAAGGACGGAACATGGGGCAGGCTCAATGACTTGCAGACAGGCCTGCAGCTAACCCTCGAGGAGTTTGAGAGGTTCCTCGGCTATTCTCCAATTGTCAAAGAGCTCATGCGTAGGGTCAACCTTGGCGGAGGTGGAGCTGACAAGAAATCTGGTTCTGATGGTGCTGCTGCCTCCTCAAACAACTCCAAAAATGGAAGGAAGAAGGGCGCTGGGTGGCTGAAGAATTTTAAGGTCGTGGCTAGTTCGGTGACAGGGCTCATAACAGAAAAAGAGAAGGAAAGGGACAACAGGAATGGCACTAATGCATCCTCTTCCTGTGGCTCTGAGTGGATGAAGGTCCGGCAGCATGGTAAGTCGTACAAGGAGCTCACGGGGCTTTATATGTGCCAGGAGATCCAGGCTCATCAGGGATCCATATGGTGTATGAAGTTCAGCCCAGATTCCCGGTACTTGGCAAGCGCAGGCGAAGACCGCATTGTCCGTGTGTGGGAGGTCATGGAACGAGATGCTGTCACAGCCACCCTTCAGAGACAGGAAAGGGTGTCATCCAAAGGACTAAACCCTGAACGTGGCTCTTCACTGAACCAATCTGATCGAGTGCCTAGTAGGCCTTCCAAGCGGTTGTCCAAGAAGACCAAAGATGGGGGCAGCAGGCGTACCCTTCCAGATCATATTGTCTTGCCTGAGACCATCTTCGCTCTCTCTGAGAAGCCAATTTGCTCATTCGAGGGCCACTTGGATGATGTTCTGGACATCTCTTGGTCAAAGTCCCAGGTTCGAACAGAAAACTTTGTTGTACTGTTAATTCAAAAAATGGAAGTGGTACTTACAACATTCTTAGCTCTGTCGCCTGTCTGCAGAATTTATTATCATCATCAATGGACAAGACGGTGAGATTATGGGACTTGGAAACTAAGGCATGCCTAAAGTTGTTTGCGCATAACGATTATGGTAAGCTAGATACATCAGTCTGCATTTGTATGTATTGCTGCCGCTCTTTCTGATCCAGGAAGTCTTGAGTGTCTGTACTTGTTCTTGCCATGACCAGTAACATGTATACAGTTCAACCCGATAGATGAGAGCTACTTCATTAGTGGCTCTCTTGATGCCAAGGTCCGCATTTGGAGCATACCTGATCGGCAAGTTGTTGATTGGAGCGATCTCCATGAAATGGTCACAGCAGCGTGCTACACTCCAGACGGTCAGGTGCAACCTTTGGATAATTCTTGTTTTTCATATGAAGAGAATAACTGTCAAGTTACTGACAACTAATGGTTTCTTCATCTTTCAAAGGGTGCCTTAGTTGGTTCACACAAAGGGAGTTGCCGGTTTTACAAGACATCAGGTAATTCCTTTCAATCCATGCTAAGCGGCTAATGCTACATTCTTCCCTCAACCTTTGAATCCATGCTAAGAGCCATTTGAATCATGATCCTGGTCCACTAAATAATAAGCCATAATAATTTTGCAGATGCCTTTCTCTTTTTAAGAAATTGCAGTATCCTGTTGATATGCTCAGGTTGCGGGCTGAATAACTCACGAGATGATTTGCTCATACCTCAGATTTCTTTTGCATTGTTGTGCTCATAATTGCTGAGTTCTTGACGTTTTCTAGCCACTTGCTATGAATCATGCATGAATGAGGCATTTGGCTGGCACATAGTTGTGTTAAATTTAAAATACTGATATCAAATTTGTTGGGAGTCATTGGCAGATTGCAAGTTAGAGGAAGAGTGTCAGATAGATATCCGTAACAAGAAAAGCAAATCCAATTCCAAAAAGATAACCGGATTCCAGGTACTTGTGTTCAAGCTTCAACTTCAAATTTTACTGATTTTAAGATGTAAGAGTATTTGATATTTAGTTTTCAATCTGCTATAAGGACTAATAGACCATGTTGGTTTCATCCTTGTTGGCTCTTTTTATTCTGCTATGTCTTTGTGCAATTTTGACTCAACATCATCTTAACTAATGAATCATTTTTCAAACAGTTTGCTCCCTGTAACCAATCCGAAGTATTGATTACAGCAGCTGATTCACAGATCCGCGTCTTTGGTGATCTCAAAATGGTTCACAAATACAGAGGTAAATCTCACTATTTACTGCTGCCTTAACAATTTCTACCAATATAGAGCCATCTCCTTTCGTGCTTTTTAACTGATTTGTTGTCATAGGCTTCAAGAACACCAGCAGTCAGATATCAGCATCGTTTACGGCAGATGGTAAATATGTAGTATGTGCGAGTGAGGACTCCAACGTTTATGTATGGAAACATGATGCGACTCCTCGTAACTTACCTAACGGACAAGGGAAAGGCAAAACCTGGGCCACAACTAGGTCGCATGAGTATTTCCAATGTCGAGACGTGTCAGTAGCAATTCCCTGGCCTTGCAGTGGAAGTAATTTTGAGCCAGCGTCCATACCATCATGGTTTTCATGGCGTAAGGCCTACAATGACAATCGTCTGGGAAGCACAGACTCATTGCAATGCTCTTCTAACCTCGAGGATAACTTCCAAAGCACCAGAAGCCATGGCCTCTTTCCGACTCCTAAGAAGAAATGCTCAGAGAACTGCTCGCCCTTGCCAGATGATCTTTGCCTTTCGGAGTCGGGGAACGGAAGTTTATCCTTCACTTCAGCATCATCATCGTCCTTGCGGAGATCTGGGCCTTTGTCGTTCGGTTCATCTTCGTCCTTACTGTCCTGGGGTTGGTCAGCAGGAGGAGGAAGCAATCGTGTGACCTGCAGCAGTGTTGAGGAGGCCAGTGCATGGGGTCTAGTGGTTGTCACTGCAGGTCTCGGTGGGAATATAAGGGTGTACCAAAATTTTGGATTACCTGTAAGATTGAATCGTCCACCAGGTTTCTTTTGATTCTCTGTCACCGCTGCAGCTGCTTCGGCTGTTGCTGAGATGAAGATCAACATCGATATTGGGACACACTTATTTGGAACAACAGCTGTTTTGAAGTTGGTATAGAGAGGTAGTGTATCATTCCACACGAGATCGAACAGCTACAACATTCATTCAGCTCGTAATTCGTATTCCTGGACAGGCACGAAAAGTTTTTTCTACCATGTAATTACTTATTAACCAAAGAATCCGCACAGAGAATATGTATGAATTTTGTTTTTGCTCCTTTTCATGAATTGAACACCAACAGCATGTAAACTGAAGGTTTAGAAAAGTTTTGCAGAGCTCGCTCGCAGATTAGAATGTAATAATACTGCTCTCTTTTGTAGTTGTTCAAATTTCCTTATACTCTGTTTATAATTGATAAAGGTGGCTCTATCTTGCAAGAACAAAATCAAATGTTGTGGCAAATTATTGAACTACAAGGGACTGATGAGTAATCGCATCTATCGTTCTGCTCCTCCGCGGTGGTCGTCGAATTGGTTGTTTCCGGCAGCCGGGATCGTCGTTCTTGCCATTGTTTTCGGAGTTGTTGCTTCTTACTATCGTTTCCAGTCTACGTCAGAGGTGATGACAACATCGTCGATTATTGCTGTCGGTGGTCAGAGGCCTGTGTTCGTTCTGCTCGGCGACTCAATCACCGAGCAATCGTTCCGATCCGGCGGTTGGGGAGCTTCACTCGCCGACACCTATTCACGCAAGGCAAACTCATCGTTTCATTCCCTTCATTCGCTCGTTTGATTTCTCATTCATTCACTTGTTCGCTTGTTTGATCCATGAATGGAAATGAAATGGTTTGATGCAGTGCAGGCTGATGTGGTTGTGCGTGGTTACGGTGGATACAACACCAAATGGGCTCTTTTCCTTCTAAACAAAATCTTCCCTCTGGTAATTTACTCATTCCTTTTCCTCCATTATGTGCTGCATTGTAATTCCATCTATTGCAACCGCTGTTTGATGAAAAAGGTAATGAGGGTTTCTTATGTCAATATGGTTGCATATTGCAGGATTGCCAGGCTAAACCTCCTGCTGCTGTTACCATTTTCTTTGGGGCTAACGATGCAGCTCTTCCCGGTAGGACCAGTGACCGTCAGCATGTTCCTCTTCAGGATTACAAGGACAATCTGAACAAAATTGTCCAGCATCTCAAGGTTATTACTCTCTCTCTCTCTCTCTCTCTCTCTCTATATATATATATATATATATATATGAGTGGGGATAGGAATACATCACCCTTAGGGGCATCTTAGGAGCACCTCCTTCCAAAAAAGTGTACAAAATTTTAAATATAATCTCCATCATAGGATATGAAAAACGATGAGTTATAAATACGATGATAAAATTTTAGCTCAATCGGGTCACGAATTAATCTCTCCATCAAATCTCTTGATCAAAATGACATAAAAAAAAATTTATCAAATTTTACTGTTTATTCATTTTATCAAGCGTCATAATGGCAGATGGAAGTTGATTCGTATTTTGATTGAGTTGAAATTTTCTCAGCATATTTTTGACTAATAGTTCTTCATATCTAACTATAGAGATTAAGTTTACAACTCTAGATGCAAAAAAGTGCCCCCAAAAATGAGGTGCCTATATATATATATATAGGGAAAGGATAGGGGCACTCCAGCTCTTATGCACACTCCAACGCACTCCACGACCGTTTGTTGTCGTGGACACTTTCAAATCCAATCTCCACCATTGGATATGAAGTACTATGAGTCGGTAACATGCTGACAAAATTTTATCTCAATCGGATTACGAATCGGTCTCCATCCGAACACTTGATCAAAATAACTCAAAAAGGATATATATATTGTCAATTTTTACTATTTGTGTCATCATGATGAAGTAGCCGGATGGAGGTCGATTTGTAATCCGATTGAGATAAAATTTTGTCAGACTCATAGTACTTCATATTCGATGGTGGAGATTGAATTTGAAAATGTCCATGACAACAAACGATCGTGGAGTGCGCTGGAGTGTGCATAAGGGCTGGAGTGCCCTTATCCCTTTCCATATATATATATATATATATAGGAATAGGGGCACTCTCTCTCCGATTTATGGTCGGAGTGATTTTCAAATACAATCTCTACTATTTGATATGGAGAACTATGAGTTAGAAACGTAGTTACAAAATTTCAGCTCAATCGGATTACGAATTCATCTCCATCCGGTCACATGATCAAAATGACAGAAAATAAAAAAATTCATAAAAAAAAATATATATATATATATTTATTTATTTATTTATTTATTCATTTATTTATGAACTTTCTCTTTAGGAGCTCTCTTTTTTCGGTTTATAGTCAGGGTGATCTCCATATTCATTTTTTATGTTGAATATGAAAAAATATCAGTTACAATGTTCAAACCACGAAGACGTCGGCGAAGGCCTTGTGGGATAATCTGAAGAACATAATATACTGGTAAAATTTTACCCAATCAAACGACGAATCAAACGACGATCCGACTGATAAAGTGACAGAAATAAGAAAAACTCCAAAAGATATATATTATATTCTTTTGGTCATCTTGATTAAGTGGTCGAATGTTAATTCGTGGTTCGATTGAGCTAACATTAGTATGTTTCTAATTCATACTTTTCATATCCAATAGTGAAAATTAGTTTTGAGATTTCACCGTTCAAAAACTGAGAAGGGAGTGCTTCTAAATAGGGAGTGTCCCTATCCTTTCATATATATATATATATATATATGACATCCATTTGGTCTTCAAAAAAGGTTTTTTGATTATGATTTTCTTTTGTATGCGATTTATCTTGACTAAATTGCTACTGATCAAAACCTAAAGCCATGAACAGCGACATGTACGATTAACTGAAGGCAAAGTTGAAGAAAATGGATAAAGTTGAAATCACCAGGATGTGGCTACTTATGTGTGTATGAAGTCAACATTCCTTTACATTTCACTCATGTTTTTTTATGACTTTCAGTGTTGTATTCATTGATGCACTCAATTTTGAGGCTTGATATTAGCCACTTAGACCATTTGCGTTTCAAGATAGAAGAAAGGGGTTTACTACTTCACTCTCTTATGAAAGTTGCACGGTCCTTTATGGCTTTTGCATGGTAGTAATTACATCATTCTTGGATCATGGTGCACAGGCAACATATCTGTTGTTCTTCTTAAAGAAATATATCTGCACCTAATGACACAGTGATATATTCCTAAACTATCTCGTAAACTCTGCAGTGACTTCTCTGATTCCACATCATTGTTTCTCAACCGAAGATGGCTATTTTGGGTTTCACTCATCTAGATTATGATGACGGAGACAATGAGAAAGTTCGAGTCTAACGTTTTTTCAAAAATAAATGCCGAGTTAGGGATTGAGTCTAGATTAAATTGGCTACTGTGTTGCATGGTTATATGTCAATTATCAAGATATCTCATAAAGAAATGTATACATCGAATACAGGGTGATTTTGGTTTAGTTAGTTTAGTCACTATGAACCTTTTCTGGCTGTTGCTGTACTTTCTTTCTTCTGATTTTACTTCATATGTTTTTGCTGTGTAAATGTGACCTTATATATGCCTAATATGTGTCTGTCTGACAGAAATGTTCCCACAGAATGCTGGTTGTATTAATAACCCCTCCGCCTGTAGATGAGGATGGGCGAAAAAAATATGCACAGTATGTCCCCTCCCCTGTGTCTTATCTTTCTTAAACACTTAGCATCTCCTTGCAAATAGTCAAATGAGTTCTTGATACTGATATCTGTACTACTGAGGCCCTGAGGGCAAGATCGAACAATAATCCTGTTTGCAAAGGTGTTTTATTTTGCCTATGCAAGTAATTGTATGTGCTTAAGCATTGAACGGCAAACTAATATTGTGCTGCAAAATAGAAGTTTTTATTAGGAAATTTTCTCAGTACTGAATTTTAATAAACCACTCTCTGAAAATTTTATGGATTTGTATTCGCCCTCTAAATCCTTTCCTGAGTTCCTAATGCTTCAATATGTCTAGTCATTGCACACTGCCACATAGCTTTTAGCTTTGTGACTTTCAACTAGCTTATCTGTTTGTTTCAGATCCTTATATGGCGATAAAGCTATGAAGGATCCTGAAAGGACCAACGAAGTGGTGGGCCTATATGCCAAACAGTGTATTGAGGTTGCCAAGGAGCTGCACCTTCCATACATTGACTTATGGTCTCGATTTCAAGATACTGAAGGATGGCAGAAAAAGTATCTAAGGTCGGTGATATTGTCGAGTACTCTATGTTTAAAGTTGCTAAAAGAAAATCTAGTAAAAATGATTAGGTAAAGTAATGATCTTAGCATAGCCAATGTTAAGTGCACCCAGAGGTTTTATTAAGCTACATTGAATCTTAAAGGACATGGTGCACAGATGACCAGTTTCTATCTGGAAAAGGTCACGTGGCCTTTTGGTCTGATTCATCATTAATTTTGGATATAATAGATATTTGGTTTTCATTGTTTTGAAATGTCTTCTTAAATTTAACTTTCCGTATCTTGTCTTGTAATAGTTATAGTTAAGTACACTCTGCTTAGATTAATGTACATTATCTGCGGTTGTTTAAAATGAACACTTTTCAAGGGTGCTGAGTTCAGTGGGGAGAATGCACATTGATGCTTTCAAGGGTGTAGCATGGATTCACTTGTAGCACTTCAGAAATAACTTCAGCTATGTTTTGGGCATTGTCGAAAAATAGTTCTTTCCTTGGAGTGGAGTTTGGTTGTGAGAATCTAGAAACAAATGCATATCAATGCTTTTGAGGGTGTAGCATGGTTCTGCTTGTAGCATTTTCTTAAAGACAATTGGTGCAAAGAGGTTTAAATGGAGTTTACTGCATTTTAGTACTGAATTATATTCCATGCAAAATATTGTGTTATGTTAAAACCCTTTCCAGTTCATTGACCGAAACTCATTTCCTGTTGTTTTTTCTACTATTTTAATTTGGTTAACAACTCGTGCGTTTGTTGTTGTTGTCTCCAGTGATGGTCTGCATCTAACAGAAGAAGGCAATGCAGTTGTCCTCAAAGAAGTAGTGCAAGTATTTAGAGACGCTAATTTCTGTGCTGAAGAAATGCAGTATGATTTTCCTCATCATTCTCAGATTGATAAAGATAATCCTGAGAAGGCATTTGGGTTCACAAGTTAGATTCTTTTCCCCAAGATCCTTACTAAAACAGCCACAAATATTTGGACAACAACAGACAGCTGCGTTCTCCGAATAAACTTGACCAATGCTGTCAAAGGTTTTTTTTTCAATTGATTGTAGACCATTGCATTTTGTTATATATGTATAGCAATCTTTCGTTTCCAACATTTGTACGTCTATTGTTTTAAAATTTTTTGATTTCCTCCTGCCTCTATGGGTATTGCAACTGAGTGGGAAAGATCACGATGAATATTGAAATTTTGGTTTATATATGAATTGTGCCCTTCGATTCACAAAACCTTTGTTTGATTGTTGCCTTGAAACAAATCTCCTGCTATGTAGATGTATTTTTGTGAAGGCTTGAAATGTTAATGTTGGGCGTGTTTGGCTTTGTTTAAAATTAAAATTTTACCGAAATAAGAAATTTATTTACGAAATAGAGAGTTTGTGTTTATTTCTGAAATAAAAAATCTATCTCATAAATATATTTAGATGAAATCAGTTTATTTACAAAATAAATTTAAAATGGTATTTGATTAAAATATTCTTATAAATTGAAACGAAGTATTAATAATTGAAACATTCTAAAGTATCTAATATGTGATATATATAGGGGAGGCATACAGGCACTCCCTCCTCTGTAGACACTCCAAGGCACTCCGTTGTGTGTGCGGCTAGGATTTCATCTCGCATTTGTTAATTTATCTCTTACGCGCTATCGGTTTGATGCATTTTACTTCGTCCGAATTCTTTTTATCAAACCGAAATCTCACAACTCGCACGGTACGTTCTGACAAATTTACGTATTCTCTTACTTGCTTTTTTTCTAAACAATTTCATTAACTCTTAGTTAATCTTATTTAACTTAATTAGTTTCATTAATTCTTATTTAACTTAATTCTTTTATGTTCTTTCGCAGCTTCTCTCTTTGTTCCCACATCACCTTCCCACCTTCACCAGCAGCCGACGCTTCGCTCAGAGAAGCAGCCATTCAAAGACGTCGGCAGTCGAACCTAAGCCTTCCGATCTGCAAACAAAAGACCTTTTTAATTTAATCAATTCTTTCTCATTAATAATATTATTAATCTTTTGCTAGTTCCCGTGTGTTTCACTTTTTAAACAAGTACATGTTTTAATTTCTTCCATTTTTAATCTACCAAGCTTGTTTTCTTCTGCATTCATTATCCCAGCTCCAGTTTCATATATAGCTTATTTTCTTCAAGAAATTAAAGAAACCTACTAAAAAAACAATCTAGATTTATCTTCTTCTTCTTCTTCTTCTTCTTGTTTTTAATTGTTCTTCAATATCCCTCCCGTAGTGTACTAGCTGGTGACCGTCATCCGGCCTCTAAGAACAAACCAAAACCACCAGTGATCATTACCCGTGAAAGTGCGAACACTCTCCGGGCGCATATTCTCGAAGTCGGCCATTACTACATCCAAGCATCGTCGTAGCTCTGCCGCCTCTACGACACCTCCGTCGTTCGCTTCCGCCTTCACTCCAGTTCCCTAGAAACTCTCTACCAGTCTTGCATTCGTTGTCGGAGCTCCGCACGAAATGCTCTCAAGCATCGAGTTCCACCCGCAATGAGTGATGAAACAGCCGACTGCTTTATGCGATAACACCTTTACCTAAGAACACCACTCAACTATCAACCCTTGTTCTGATTCCACAAGCTGCAGTCCTTCAAATCTGTTATTGCTTCTCAAGACCTACAAGGCACGGCCCGCCGGTGTCGCTAGCGCTCGTGATATCTCTTCTAAGCGATTTTGTTTCAACACCGCATAGCTTCTAAATGAAACGTAAATCATCGAACCATCTTGCTTTGAGTTCAACCGATCCATGTAATGCTTTCGTCTACTTTGATCAAATCGCTTCGAATGCGGTTGTTTCTAAACCATGAAGAAAAGCCGGTGGCGATGACGAACTCTTTGGAACAATCTCCATTTTCTCCAAAGCTGCGATGACGTCGCCTCTAAAGCTCGAAGGTATTCACCGTAACCTTCACTTTCTAGCCGCAAGAAGGCCCGGCTCCTCGCCGTCTAACCCTAGATGAGCTTCTTTGAGAGCGGTATATATCGAGTAAAAATCATCGTCTTGGATATGGTGCGAGAATGAGGAAGGTCTTGGATTTGCAACGGCGGCACTCTCGGTAGCTCTACGGGGATGACGGATCACTAGCGTGGGCTCGATGGGAGACTCATAGCCATTGAAATCTTGGTAATAGATGGCGAAAA
Organism: Acanthochlamys bracteata; assembly: GCA_019914995.1. NCBI lineage: Eukaryota > Viridiplantae > Streptophyta > Magnoliopsida > Pandanales > Velloziaceae > Acanthochlamys > Acanthochlamys bracteata. Next base: position 9,860,056 of record CM034132.1, on the reverse strand, counting down.
CGATGGCGCGCGGACCCCGGATGCAATAGAGAGAATGTTTAGTTCTTTTCGCAACATTTGCAAACCCAAGGCACAAAAGAGCGTGGTGCGGCGTGTTTGAATGCGAGCGACTTACGCCCGACGCGGAGGCAACGCGGAGTTTGCATACTCGCGGTAGCGGACAAGAGCAATGTAAGCATTAGCCAACCAAAGATTAGCCGAGCTATTATTTACTCTCCACGGAAGGTTCGAGATTCTTTCGCTTATCCGGATCGTTTCTTCCGCCTCCCGGCTCGCCCCGACGCGACGAGCGACGATTTTTTCGCTGGTGGACAAGGACAAGTTGCCGGAGGAAGTGTCGTAGGAGCTCGATTGCTACGATCAAGTTATAGTTATCGCCGCCGTTCACCGACGTTGCTTATGAGAGGCTTCCTTTGGAAGAGGAAGAACCTCCTCAGAGCGGCGATCACGAGCGAGCGAAAATGGGAACGCAGGCGGTGGGTGACTAGTAGTGCATTTGGAGCGGTGAGGGGAATGTTTTTGAGAGGCGGTGGTCGGGAGGCTCGGAAATTTTAAAAAAATTTCGATTCCTCACTCCGTCCTTGTCTGACAATGTTACGTATTCTCTCTCCTTCCTTTCTTTTAATTTTCCCATTACTCTTAATTAATCTATTTCTTAACTTAATTAATTTTATTTAACTTAATTAACTATTACTTATTTTCTGTTCTGCGTGGATTTTCGTTCGTGCTTTCGCGTTCTATCTCATTTTTTTCTTTTCCAGATGTTTTGCTCTCGCTCTCGTGAACCGAATCTTCAACTATTTTTGCGCTACGGCTCCTCTCAGCCGAGGATCGTCTCCGATTGATTTCCTGTCCAGTCTTCGGTAGATCTTGCGCTGCTTTCTCTCGAATCGAGTAGATCTCTCGCAGATCTGTCTCCGATCGGCAAATCTCTCCTCTCCGCCGATCTTTGCATCCGATTTGAGTTCTCTGGCCAATCTTCGGCTGATCTCGTGCTGCTCTCTCTCGAATCGAGCATATCTCTCGCAGATCTGTCTCTGATCGTGCTGCTGCTCCTCTCCGAAGTTTGCAGATCTGTTTCGAGCAGATCTCTCGCCCAGATCTGTCTCCAAAAATATTTTTTTTCGATTCATTTCGATTTTTTCCATTTTTTTTTAACGTTGTTGATTTATTCGGTTTTGTTTTTTTTTTTTGTTTCTGGTTTTCTTTTCTTTATTATTATTCTGTTGATTTTTTTATTGCTCGATTTGTTTTTATTTATTTTTTTATTATTTTATTTTACGGTGTATTGATTTTATTTCACGATGTATTGGTTTTGTTTCACGGTGTATTGATTTTGTTTCACGGTGTATTGGTTTGATTCTTATGTTGTATTGGCAACGATGAGGAAGGCGTGACGGTTTCAATCATCGGTGAAAAGAATGAATTGTTGAATGTGCGGTGGCATTTCTGGGCATATTTGAATTTTGGTTATGTTTGTGCGTGTTGCAACTGGGAATCAAATCAGGTTGGGATGCGCTGTGGCATATTTGTAACCGGTTGGGCACTGGGTATAAAATCAGATTGGGCTACGATGAGGCAGTGATGAGAAAGCATATTTGCATAATGTAAGACCTGTTAGACTCTTTTCTGTTCTTTTTGTTCGCATTGTCGCTTAATGTAGACAGCGAGGCAGTAGGATGGCCGCTGGCTAAGCCAAACGGCAACCACTGCAGCTGTAACTGCAGAAAGCAGTGCAGATAGCAAGAGAGCAGTACATTAGTGAGAACAGAATTGGGTGGCATTTGTGAATCTATATTAGTGAGCAAACGCCAATCTGAGCCTCCTCTTCCTCTCTTCTCTCTCTTTGTACTACCGAAATTTTTGGTTGTGTTTGTTACAATGTTTATGTAATCAATATAACCAGTGTAAAATTGGGTGATGGATAGAAATTTAACCAGTATCTACTGGAAAGATTGTAAATATGGAAATATTGTAACCTCTGCATCTTCCTTTTTCTGTGTAATCTATCTTAATGTAAAATCAGCTAAATTATGAATGAAAAAATTTGAAAGTTTTATTCTTTTTATTAATGAATGTGCTGGCAGTTATAAATTTTATTCTGAATGATCGGTCCATTGCTATTCGTAGACGAACAACTAAAAACAAAAAAAATCAGAGATGAACGTAAAAAAAAAAAACATTCAATTTAAAATTCTTATTTCAATTCTCTTAACTTTTTGTCATTTATTGCTACAGCGTAGTTACTCGTTCCCGTGCCATTATTTCATCTACTGTATTTGTTCTTCTTCATTTACATTCTTCTTTTATCAGACTCTGGTCTACCTTTTTTTTTTCTGTTTCTTTCCCAAGCACGGTTCGGTTTATTTCTATTTGTCTTCTCTAACGATGTCGAACTTCTTCTTCAACGTCTTCGACTTTTTTTTCTGTCTTCAACGTTTTCTTTCAAATAAGTTTTGATTTGTTATATTAATGAAAAACATAACAAAACAGAAGTATCGTAACAAAAAAAGAAGTTTTACTCTATTGTAGATTTCTATATTTTTGACACAATTTCAACGGCTCATATCAAAAGCTATTTAATTCATATAGCTCATGCCAATAACTCATATCCAAAGCTATACTGTATAATTCAAAAGCTAAAAAAAAAATATACGGCTTATATCAAAAGCGGATTGCACTCATACACTTGAACCAAAAGTATACAATTCATACACCGGATAAAAGATATATAGCTTAAACAAAGCTATATAAGGGGCCATCATCCGTTGATGTTCCATCATCGCTGTCGCCGTATTCATTTGCAAGTGTACAATCATTATCATTTTCATCTTTATCTTCATCAATATTTCTCTCGTTAACTATTAAGAATAAATTTAACAATGTCAATACTAATTTGAATTTCAAGAAAAGAGTTACTATATTAGGAATAAAAACTAAGTAATTACTACAGTCATTTATTTTTTTCTTTTTATTTGAATTTTCAGGACAATTTCGCTTGTCGTGTTTAACGCCAATCTTGTTACAACAAGCACATCTTCTCCATGTCTTCGCTTTAGCTCTTGCTACGGCCTTCTCCAAGCCACTTTTTATTCTACTACCACTACCGGAAGACTTTCTTTCTTTTTTTCCTCCCCTTTGTTTGTGAGATGTTGGGATTCAAAAGTAAAACTTGAGATGCATTAACAGCTGCTTGCGAAGTATCATTGGCAGCACATGAATCTCCTGACCTCTCTTTATTATTCTTTACTTCTTTCATCCGTAGCGATAATTCTTTTAATGTTTGCAACATTAATTGGAAAGTCTCATCTGCTTCACTAGCCTCATATGACAACTGATTGGAAATCTTTAATAGTTGGGCAACTCTTAACAGATCAGATTTGTTACGGACTTGTATTGTTCTATCATCATATTCAGCTCTGTATTTATTAGCTCCTTTCATCCACCTTTTAAGAATGAAGTGATCCGGTATTTTCTCTATATCACGGGACTGAAAAATTTTTATCAAGTGTTCACAAGGAATCCCTTCAAATTCAAACAACTTGCATTCACAGTAACCTTCTTTACTCGCATTATTGAATTTCACTCTCCACTGACGCGATTCACCAAGCAGTTGAGATTTATAAATATAGCAAGTGCAACCATCACTTCCCTTTTGATCATCATACAACACATATTCAACTTGAGCTTTTTCAAATTCCTTCTTAAACCTATCGTATACATTTCGTGTATAAACATTTGCTGCACTCTTCAGAAGAAATGCATGACTATCAACAATCCGATTACTGTGTTCACTAATATAATCTTCTTTTTTTTCTTTTTTAGTAATTTTAGCCAAGCACTTCTCATTCTTCAAAATAAACTCCCGAAGAGTTGTAGTCGAATTGAAAAAGTTACTATAAACAGAGTTCATACCTTCAGAACGCCCTGTAGTATTCATACCAGCATAGAAAGTGTCCAAATGATAAACTAGAACCCACTTTTTTCGTATTGCATACATCCCTTTAAGCCATTCATTTTCCTGTAAGTTGTGCATACATAGCAATTCCTTCCATCTTGTTTCAAAGTTGTCAGGAGTATAACTTTCTCTAATACACATCTTGATTTCTTTCTTGAATTGTGATTTATTGAAATAAATGTGTGACAATTTTTCTAAAAATTTTTTCATGACATGCCACAAGCAAAATCGGTGTCGAGTATTGAGAAATACCTTCTCAACTGCCGCAGTCATAGCTCTATCTTGATCTGTAATAATAGAAGAAGGGGCACGTCCACCCATAGCTGCAAGCCAGGTCTCAAAAAGCCAGGTAAATGAATCTTCTGTTTCATCCAAAAGCAAAGCACAACCAAACTGAATCGATTGAATATGGTGATTAACTCCTGTAAATGGTGCAAAGGGCATTTTATACACATTTTTACTGTATGTTGTATCAAAGAAGATCACATCACCAAAATACTCAAACTGTAAACGTGATCGACCATCTACCCAAAAGAAGTTTATTGCTCTTGATTCGCTATCCATCTGTATTGCATAAAAAAAATGAGAATCTTCTAAACTCTTCTTTTTAAAAAAATCCAGTGCTGCAGTAGCGTCGCCTCTAAGAGGTTTCTTGTACTTCTTCGAAGGTCCTAAATGATTCCAGCAATCTCTATCATCAAAAAACCAGTCTGTGGTCCATCAAGTATATCTGCAACTTTGTTCACAGGTATGCCTTCGTCACGAAATGAATCGATCAACATCTTAGCTGCAGCGGGCATGTGCTTACAGATAGGCATACGCATTCGTTTTTGCTGGACTGACTAGGTTGTGATTATGCTCGTCAATATACTGAGTCACCTTCCACATTCCAGTAGGTTGTTTGTTGATTTTCATTTTCGCTGGACACCCACATTTTGTTGTATTTCTATTTCTCTTCTCGCTAGCTTCTTTCTCTGTCTCCTCATTTGCTTTCTTTTTATCATGATCTCTATAATTTCCAAAACGTCCACAAGTCATTAGACAGCTAGTGACTTCATCCAAGCCTGAATTTCTTTTCTGCGTACTTCTCGTAACAACATTAAATCCCATATTTCTTCCATTAAATATATACATTTCTTTTGCAGCTTCAAGACTTGAAAATATCATATCTAAACAAGGTAAAATTTTCTTTGAAGATGTTGATATATCTAGAGTTGAAGCAGCGAAACATTCAGCCTCATTTGGCTCCAAAGCTACATAAACAAATTGTGTCAAAATTTTAGAAATACACAGAACAGAGCAAAATTATTTTTTTGGTTACCATAACTCTCTTCTATTCTTTTTAGCTTGAACGAAAAAATTAAAAACAAAGTAATAATTTCGATTTTATTTATGTTAAGGTTATTCTTTTATGGTTAATGCAACATTTTATCCAGAAAGGTAAGAACCTTTTTCAAATCTTTCAACTGTTTTATAGCTACCAGTGGACTGAGCCATAGAAACAAATAAGAGACGTCGGAAAAATTTGTCATCGTTGGAAAGAGAGAAACAAATAGATAAAAGTAAGCCAAACCGTGCGTAGAAAGAAAACTGCAAAAATCTTAAGATAGAACAGAGCGTGTGAGAAAGAAGAAAGCAGAAGAAGAAATAAAAGAGAAAAAAGACAAATAGTCAGCGGGAAAATAGTGGGCGGGAACGGTTAGCAATAAATGAGAGAAAGTTGAAAGACTCGAATTTTTAATCTGAATGTTCTTTTTTTATTTCTTTTTTGTTCATCTTCGATATGTTTATTAAGAGAATTGAAATAAGAATTTTAAATTGAATGTTTTTTTTTTTTTACGTTCATCTCTGATTTTTTTTGTTTTTAGTTGTTCGTCTACGAATAGCAATGGACCGATCATTCAGAATAAAATTTATAATCGCCAAAGACATTCATTAATAAAAAGAATAAAACTTTCAAATTTTTTCATTCATAATTTAGCTGATTTTACATTAAGATAGATTACACAGAAAAAGGAAGATGCAGAGGTTACAATATTTCCATATTTACAATCTTTCCAAGAGATCTTGGTTAAATTTTTATCCATCACCCAATTTTACCTTTGGTTATATTGATTACATAAACATTGTAACAAACACAACCAAAAAAATTCGGTAGTACAAAGAGAGAGAAGAGAGGAAGAGGAGGCTCAGTTGGCGTTTGCTCACTAATATAGATTCACAAATGCCACCCATTTCTCACTAATGTCTTGCTCTCTTGCTATCTCAGACTTTGCTTTATAGCGATTACAGTGCGATGGTTGCCGTTTAGCTTAGCCGGTGGCCATCATCCTCTCGCCTCATTTGTCTACATTAGCGACAATGCGAACAAAAAGAATGAAAAAGAGTCTAACGGGTCTTACATTATGCAAATATGCTTTCTCATCATCGCCTCATCGAGCCTAATCGATTTTATACCCGAAAGGCCCAACCGTTACAAATATGCCACAAACAGATCCCCAACTGATTTGATTCCCGGTTGCAACACGCACAAACATAACCAAAATTCAAATATGCCCAGAAATGCCACCGCACATTCAACAATTCATTCTTTTCACCGATGATTGAAACCGTCACGCCTTCCTCATCGTTGCCAATACAACATAAGAATCAAACCAATACACCGTGAAACAAAATCAATACACCGTGAAACAAAATCAATACATCGTAAAATAAAATCAATACACCGTGAAATAAAATAATAAAAAAATAAATAAAAACAAATCGAGCAATAAAAAAATCAACAGAATAATAATAAAGAAAAGAAAACCAAAAAAAAATAAAAAACAAAACCGAATAAATCAACAACGTTAAAAAAAAATGGAAAAAATCGAAATGAATCGAAAAAAAATATTTTTGGAGACAGATCTGGGCGAGAGATCTGCTCGATTCGAGAGAGAGCAGCACGAGATCAGCCGAAGATTGGCCAGAGAACTCAAATCGGATGCAAAGATCGGCGGAGAGGAGAGATCTGCCGATCGGAGACAGATCTGCGAGAGATCTACTCGATTCGAGAGAGAGCAGCGCAAGATCTACCGAAGACTGGACAGGAAATCAATCGGAGACGATCCTCGGCTGAGAGGAGCCGTAGCGCAAAAATAGTTGAAGATTCGGTTCACGAGAGCGAGAGCAAAACATCTGGAAAAGAAAAAAATGAGATAGAACGCGAAAGCACGAACGAAAATCCACGCAGAACAGAAAATAAGTAATAGTTAATTAAGTTAAATAAAATTAATTAAGTTAAGAAATAGATTAATTAAGAGTAATGGGAAAATTAAAAGAAAGGAAGGAGAGAGAATACGTAACATTGTCGTCGACAAGGACGGAGTGAGGAATCGAAATTTTTTAAAATTTTTCGAGCCTCCCGACCTACGATTCTCTGCAAATGATTCCCTCCACCGTTCCACCACTACGAGTCACCCACCGCCTGTTTCTATTTTCGTTCGTTCCTTTGTGATCGCTCCCGCCGGAGGTTCTTCCTCTTCCAAAGGAAGCCTCTCATAAGCAACGCCGGTGAACGGCGGCGATAACTATAACTTGATCGAAGCAATCGAGCTCCTACGACACTTCCTCCGACAACTTGTCCTTGTCCACGGCGAGAAAAATAGTCGGGCTCGTCGCGTCGGTGAGCCGGAGGCGGAAGAAACGATCCGGATAGCGAAAGAATCTCGAACCTTCCGTGGAGAGTAACAATAGCTCCGGCTATCTTTGGTTGGCTAATGCTTACATCACTCTTCGTCCCGCTATCCGCCGAGTATGCAAACTCGCGTTGCCTCCGCGCGGCGTGGGTCGCCACGCATTCAAACACGTCGCGACATTTGCCTCTTTTTGTGCCTTGGGTTGCAAATGTTGCGAAAGAACTAAACATTCTCTCTATTGCATCCGGGTCCGCCGCCATCGTTTTCGCCATCTATTACAAAGATTTCAATGGCTATGAGTCTCCCATCGAGCCCACGCTAGTGATCCGTCGTCCCGTAGAGCTACCAGAGTGTGCCGTTGCAAATCCAAGACCTTCCCTCATTCTCGCACCATATCCAAGACGATGATTTTTACTCGATATATACCGCGCTCTCAAAGAAGCTCATCTAGGGTTAGACGAGCAGAGCGAGCGATTCTTTTGAGGCTAGAAAGTGAAGGTTACGGTGAATACCTTGAAGCTTTAGAGGAGGCGTCATCATGACTTTGAGAAAATGGAGATTGTTCAAAGAGCCCGTCACATCGCCACCGGCTTTTTCTTCATGGTTTAGAAACAACCGTGATTGACGATTTGATCAAAGTAGACGCGAAGCATTACATGGTGGTTGAACTCAAAGCAAGATGGTTCGATGATTTACGTTTCATTTAGAAGCTATCGCGGTGTTGAAACAAAATCGTTAGAAGAGATATCACGAGCGCTAGCGGACACCGCCTACGGCCGTACTTGTAGGTCTTGAAGCAATAATGATTTGAAGGATTTGCGACTTGTGGAATCGAACAAGGGTTGATAGTTGAGTGGTGTTCTTAGGTAAAGGTGTTATCGCATAAAGCGATCATTGTTTTCGTCACGCATTGCGGGTGGAACTCGATGCTTGAGAGCATTTCGCATGCGAGCTCGGCAACGAATGCAAGGTGGTAGAGAGTTTCTAGGGGGCTGGAGTGAAGGCGAAGCGAGCAGCGGAGGTGTCGAGAGGCGGCGAGCTACGGACGATGCTTGGATGTAGTAATGGGCGACTTCGAGAATATGCGCGGAGAGTGTTCGCACTTTCACGGGTAATGATCACTGGTGGTTTTGGTTTGTTCTTAGAGGCCGGATGACGGTCACCAGCTAGTACACTACGGGAGGGATATTGAAGAACAATTAAAAACAAGAAGAAGAAGAAGATAAATCTAGATTGTTTTTTTAGTAGGTTTCTTTAATTTCTTGAAGAAAATAAGCTATATATGAAACCGGAGTTGGGATAATGAATGCAGAAGAAAACAAGCTTGGTAGATTAAAAATGGAAGAAATTAAAACATGTACTTGTTTAAAAAGTGAAACACACGGGAACTAGCAAAAGATTAATAATATTATTAATGAGAGAGAATTGATTAAATTAAAAAGGTCTTTTGTTTGCAGATCGGAAGGTTTAGGTTCGACTGCTGGCGTCTTTGAATGGTTGCTTCTCTGAGCGAAGCGTCGGCTGCTAGTGGAGGTGGGAAGGTGATGTGGGAACGAAGAGAGAAGCTGCGAAAGAACATAAGAGAATTAAGTTAAATAAGAATTAATGAAACTAATTAAGTTAAATAAGATTAACTAAGAGTTAATAAAATTGTTTAGAGAAAAAGCAAGTGAGAGAATACATAAATTTGTTAAAACGTACCGTGCGAGTTGTGAGATTTCGGTTTGATAAAAAGAATTCGGACGAAGTAAAATGCATTAAACCGATAGCGCGTAAGAGATAAATTAACAAATGCGAGATGAAATCCTAGCCGCACACATAACGGAGTGCCTTGGAGTGTCTACAGGGGAGGGAGTGCCTGTATCCCTCCCCATATATATATATATATATATATGTTAAAATTCAGCTTTTCAGTTGTAGCAGTAAATATCCAAATCCGTAAGTCGTTCGGCCCTAATTTTTTATTAATTTTTTATTTTATATTTTTAATAAATTTTTTATAATATTTATATAAATTTACGTAATAAAATATTTTTATTTTAAAATAAAATAATAGAGTTTAATTTATTCAAATAAGACAATATATTTTTAATTTCAAAATTTTATTTAAGAATACTTCCAATATTTTTAATTTAAAATAAACTTAAGGGTGTTGATGTTGGCATTAAAAATATTACTTCCCATTATTTACTTAGGAGTATTTCTGTCCATCCAGAATAAAATTTGCCTTCTCCCTGCTTCTAGCCTATATATATGTATTCTAAAGGCCTGGCTGCCAAATCTATTTTTTCTTCTCGCGTTTGAGTCGAAGTTCGATTCAATTTGTCCGCGGAAACATTTCCCTTCCCGTCGGCGAGAAACCACGCAATCAGCGGCGGAGATATATCTTATCGATCTCCGGCGCTCCAATCGATCCTATTCTATACCGTGCTCTTGTTTGATTAAGGTGAGTCTCCGACTCTATTCTCACCTCTCGTCTAGGGTTTCAATCCATCTTCGATTAATCACTGCTTGATTCCATCTGTATCTGTAGGCAGATCTTTTACTCGTTTTTTGCTCTGATTCACTCTGGTATAGGTTAGATCTCGAGAGAGAGAACATGACTGCCGCCGCATCGAACGGTCCGCGTTATGCGCCGGAGGACCCGACACTACCGAAGCCGTGGCGGGCGTTGGTCGACGGAAGAACGGGTTACCTTTACTTCTGGAACCCTGAAACCAACGTCACCCAGTACCAACGCCCTTCTCCTGATATCGGTGACAACAAATTTCCTGCCCCGCCGCCACCTCGTCAGCTGCCGCCGCAGACCAACTACACTGACAGCATCGCCAGCAAAAATCAGCATGATTATGGTGGCAAACTCAGGACTGGACCACCCAATGGTTTGACCATCTCGCGGCAATCTGCTGATGCCTACCGCCGCCAACATGACATCTCAGTTTCTGTAAGCGTCTTCTTATTCTTAGTTCCTGTTAATTTTATTACGTTTCCACTGCTGTTGCTGGCTACTAATCATTGTCTTCTGATGGTAATTGTGCTAGGCTTATTTTATGTCGTGGCATCTCTCTTGTAGCTGTGTAGATGGCCAGCATGATGTTGGTTATAGATTCATAAGTAATATAAGTTAGATGATGTTGATAACTGACTTCAAATGATGTGGGTAATACTATAGATGTAGCTATGCTGGGTAATTAAATAGTTGCATATGTAAACATTAATCTCTGCTCTAGGCTCTCAATTTGAGCAGTTATGTTTGACTTATTACTTTCTTCTTGTTGTTTGCGGGTGTTTCTTTTCTCTATAATATCTGCAGTAGAAATTTCATTGTTTTTTAGAAAAAAATTCTTTTGCTTTAGTGCATTGTTTTATTACTGCACCCAGTGCTGACATTTTTTTTGGGTGGAATGATGCTGTAGGGGGATAATGTGCCTGCACCATTTACAACATTTGAGTTCACAGATTTTCCCTCAGAGATACTCAGAGAGGTAATGCCTTCTTGTTGGGGATGCAATTAGTTGTATTCATGTTTTTTTCGCCCCGAAAAGTTTTCATCTGAGACGTCCATGTTTTCCTCTCCCCAAAATTTTTCATCTTCTAAATTCTCTAGATTAGAGTATGGTCGTTGTAATTTAGATAAACATTTAACCTTAACAAGACATTCCTCGACAAAGTCGGGTAATATTCACCTATGTTTTTGTGCCCATTTTGTACTTTTTGGACGCAGGTGCGATATTTGCTCCTGGGAGGAGCTAATGTCGTACGCTGCGACGTGTTAGACCTTCCTGTTTCAGGAGGCTTTTGCGTGTAGCTGGGGTGCCCTCTGTTGCAATGGACCGACTGCGTGAGGGGCTTCCATGGACTGCCCTGCTGGTGGTAGTTTTGTAGGTCCAGCCACTTGGTCCGACCAAGAGAGGGTGCTTTCTCCTACTCCAGCTTGCCTCTGCAAGCACGATTATTGTTGGTCCGCCCAAAGAGGAGTTTTTCTCCTGCTCCAGCTTGCATCTGCAACTGGTCATCTACTTTGGGGAATGCGCAACTTCCAGTTTAAGCATAATCCTCCACATTAAAACAGCAATGGACAAACACCGAACTTGATGAAAATGTAAATGAGAGTGCTAACGAAATACTATATTCCATCAAACCATGGTTTCCAGGTACAGCAGGCAGGCTTCTCAGCTCCTACTCCAATCCAAGCTCAGTCTTGGCCAATTGCTTTACAATCTCGGGACATCGTGGCCATTGCAAAGACTGGATCAGGGAAGACTCTGGGCTATCTTATTCCAGGGTTCATTCATCTCAAGCGTGTCAGAAACAATCCTAAAATGGGCCCCACAGTGTTGGTGTTATCACCCACAAGGGAGTTAGCAACACAGATACAAGATGAAGCTGTGAAATTCAGTCGTTCATCAAGAATTTCATGCGTGGTATGTATGAGTTGCTTTACTTTTGGACATTCATTCCTATCATGATCTAGTAATAATTATTGCTCTTTTATGTGATATATAATTCCAAATAGACTGACCACTTCATTGAGGCTAGACTTGAGGCTTTTGCAGTAACCCTTTCTGTAGAAGCAATTTCTTTTCTATATGAATAGGTTAGTTTTCTTGATCTACATAAAGTGGCGCTAAAAATTTTCTTGTGTACATGATTCGTTTAGCTTGTTGTAGACTAGCGGTTTAGGAAGAACTACTGCTTTTTCCATGCCTCTGAGACTTTTTAACTTTTTCTAAGGCCTCCACAGAAGATCTCGCAGCAATTTAATGAAAGGGATTCTCTTATGACAAATGTTTTACATTTTAGCCAATGCAAAATCTGATTCTGAAGCCATTCTATTGGGCATTGCTCTGAAATATTACCTTAGAGATTCCTTCCTTTTCTACTTGATAATATTGTGGCTTGTCTGCTACTTTTCTCTAGATGTAGGATAGGAATTTAGTCTCCCAAGACTTCACAAGCAAGTTTTGATTCAGTTTTTCTTTTTCAGTGCTTATATGGAGGTGCTCCAAAAGGTCAACAATTAAGAGACTTAGATAGAGGAGCAGATATCGTGGTTGCTACTCCTGGGCGCTTGAATGACATCTTGGAGATGAAAAGGGTGAGTCTTCGTCAAGTATCATATCTGGTTCTTGATGAAGCAGATAGAATGCTTGATATGGGGTTTGAGCCACAGATAAGAAAAATTGTGAAAGAGGTTCCAACTAGACGCCAGACGCTTATGTTCACTGCTACTTGGCCCAAAGAGGTCCGTAAAATTGCTGCTGATTTACTGATAAATCCTGTTCAAGTTAATATAGGTAACGTTGATGAGCTTGTTGCAAACAAAGCAATTACTCAGGTAAAGCAATCCCATTAGTCGGCTTTTGTTTTTTGGATATATATATTACTTCATTGCATGCGTTAGTTATGTCTTGATCACCAGTTAATATCCTCTCCAATCTCTTGCAGTATGTGGAAGTAATTACAAACACTGACAAACAGAGGCGATTAGAGCAGATCTTAAGATCGCAAGAACCGGGCTCCAAGATTATAGTATTCTGTTCTACTAAAAGGATGTGTGATCAGCTAGCACGTGCTCTGAATCGTCAATTTGCTGCAGCAGCTATCCACGGAGATAAATCCCAAAGTGAGAGGGATTACGTTTTGGGCCAATTTCGAATGGGAAGATCTCCTGTTCTTGTGGCTACTGATGTTGCAGCTAGAGGCTTGGACATAAAGGATATCAGGTTCTGTTTCTGTGACTTTTCACAATTTTGCTATCTTTTATATTAATTTTATACTTGGCCTAATTGGTACTCGGAGCCTGTCATCTGCAGGTTTTGCGGAATCCACATTGATTTATGATGATTGCACAAATTTTCTTGTCTTTCTGATTTTCTGGCTTGCAGAGCTACTGATTTACTTGTATTACGACATAAGAACAGTTCTTTTAAGACTTTAAAAGTTAGGAGAAACTTATTGAGATATGTTGGTCGAAGTTTTTAATCTGCATTGGTACGACTGCCAGTCTATTTATAGGTAGCATCTATACTCATTTGGCATCTGTTTTGTTTAATATGCTTTTATGGTCTCTTGGAGGATGTCTGTTTCTGTTTCTTATTTCATTTAATTAGTACATTTCAAATTTTGGCTTAACAATGCTCTTGTCCTTTTCAGGGTTGTGATCAACTATGATTTCCCCACAGGTGTGGAAGATTATGTACATCGAATTGGTAGAACGGGCAGAGCAGGAGCTACAGGATTGGCCTACACATTCTTCTGCGATCAGGACTCGAAGCATGCATCGGATCTGGTAAAAGTATTGGAAGGAGGTGATCAATGTGTTCCTCGAGAACTCAGAGATTTGGCTGCACGTGGCGGATATGGTGCCAAAACTCGCCGTTGGGGGTCTGGTGGTGATGGTAGCCGGAACTATGGTGGGGGTCGTAGTGATTCCAGCTATGGTGGAAGAGGTGCCTGGGGTGTCTCTTCTTACTCTGGTAGGTCAGATGGTGGACGAGGTGGGCGTGGACGATTGCCAGCTCATGACAGGTAATTTTTGGTAGTGGTAATAGAAACCTGCTGAGCACTTGGAATGGTGTTATCAAATGCATTAACATATCAATCTCAAGTATAATCATGTCTTTCTTAGATGAGAGCTCTATTATTTGCTTTGACATACTGGATGAATACCATAATATATGTTGTGCCAATCTCTGTTTATACTTGCCCATGAATTGTTGTCCCGCAAGTTCATGATCCTGTATTGAGCATGCGTAAGCAGTACTATTGCCTATAGTTCATCTCAATAAACTGTTGGTGCTACTAATTACTCATCTTTTAACCTTCTTGTGGGGTCTTACGTCGACAGGTACAGTGACAATCGCAATAAGAATGACATGGATTCTCGTGGTGGTTATAATGATGCAAAAGGCCCTGTGGGTTTCAATGATTATAAAACAGGAGGGAATGTACCGAGTCGCGGCCGCAGTCGAAGCTTAAGCCGCAGTCCTGAACGAGGTTATGGTCGTGTCTGGGGAAGAAGCCGTAGTAGAAGTCCTAGCAAGAGCAGGAATCCTGTTGGTGGTAACAGGAGCAGGAGTAGGAGTCGCAGTAGAAGTCCCATTTACAACAATGGAGGTTTTACAGCATGCGACCGATCTACCTCCTTGAAGAGAGATCCTTCTCCAAACAATTACTGGGGTGGGAGCAATTCTTATTCATCTCCAAGGATAGAGAATCAGCAGCAACAGGAGCGTGAAGATGATGGAGCTATAAGAGATGTTCAGAAGGATTGTTCACCTAGCCTTCATGTTGGGGAGAGATCTCAGGCACTACCGGACAACAGCGAGGAGGGGGGTCTAGAAGTAAGAGGATATGCAAACCCTGTTTGTGAACAGACGAGGTCATCTCCAGTGGATACGGGTGATGTCGATGGACCTGCTGATGGACATACTCAATCTCCTGAGCACACCACCCTTTAAGTAATGCTGCGGAAGAGGAGGAAGGGATGTTACCTGGTGGTGATGCTAGACGAGTTAATCCTAATGTTTTCATGGCCGGTTCCAGTGCTACTGCTGTCCAGTAATGGCGTTAGTGTGGGTATTCAAGGGCGGTTTATCTGTTTTGCTTATGGCAGTGGGTGTTGGTTTCGTCTATCTGGAGCTTCTGTTCAATGCTTGACCATTATCTGATGATTTTGTTTTGACGGATCTATTTATATACTACTGAATTCTGTATGCAATTTACAGAGGATGGTCTAATTTTAAGAGCACCCTTGAGCTCCAAAGTAGAAGGGGCTATTAATATGCAAGACCTCTTTATGTTATGATGTTGTTACGGAGGAGACGATGCTATTTATAATTTCTTCCACGTCCACGTGCGAAGCAGTTGTTGTGTCCTTTTAATTATGTCCCACGGTTTCCTGACCTGGAGTTGTAGTAAGTAATGCAATTCAAGGACAATGCTAGTAGCTCTTATAAAATATCAGTCTATTTGTGTAGGCATGGTTTAAGGCATCAAGCGACATTTGACACTGAAAACAACACTTTGCTGCTTGGCATGAAGTTGTCCTCCCTCAGCCTTGCGCGGTGGTCTGAAATTGACAAGTCCTGTTACTTCATCTCTGTGGGCAGTAGCCTTTCGATTCTTCCATTTTAATTTGCTTGAATGAGGTGATGCGGTTCAGTGAGATTGAAGACAACTCCCGCACGTAGTAATGCCAGCATCATTTATGTTGATGTTGCCGTTGCTGGCGTTAAGAAACTAAGTACACATCCATGCAAACACTCTTAAAAGCATAGTAACGAATGCTCTTTAACTTAGCAGTAGTTATTAAAATTATGTTAAATGCTGTCCTTTAACTATGGATCAATTGATCGGTAGATCACATGCAATACGTTAACAACATAAGTTCTTTCTCTGGCATTTTTGCAGTTAAGAGACAAGCTTAAATTCTGTCTTCAGTTTTCAAGAACATTTAGTTTAATACAATGCAACTAATACTAGTAATAACTGATGGCAGGATTTCTCAATCAGTCATTTAAGCAAAATGAAGACCACAAATTAAATCAGTTAATTCAAAATTGAAATTAATTGTGTACATTCTGCGATGCAGAGTGAAAAACAAAATGTTTGAAAAAAATCATTAGAGCTAGCTAGGATGGTTATGTGAGACTGAGAGCAGGACAAAAGATAAGAAATGCAACGTTTGAACGAACAACAAAAGCTGCTTGGGAATAAAAAAGATGTTCGAACACTTGAGCAACATAATAGATAGATACATTCATACATTTGGTTAGGTTAGTTAATGCAGAACAGAATAAAGGAACAAAGAAACAAATTTCGTTGTTGACTGATTTTTCACGTTGCATAGTTTTCTTCGTGTTGACACAGAGAAGACAAGTGTTTCAATCAAATAATTTCTCCATTGCTCTGCACAGCAACTTTGAACGCAACTTGCAGTGTCACGTTTTCACTCTTTCTACGATGGAAATGAATGGTGAGGAAACTGAGAGAACCAATAATAATAATAAAAAGAAAGAAAATTTCCTGGGATGACAATGGCAATGGCAGAGCATGCAGTGCAGGTCTATGACACTCGCTCACTTAAACTTCAGTAGAGCCATTAAAGTAACGCCACGTGTATATTCTATTTTACTAGCCAGTCCAGCAGTTAGACCAATTAATTTGTTTTTTTCCTTTTGATTCTCTTATGTTTGGCTGTTGGAAATTGGTGAAAACAAAAATGCAAAGAAAGCAAAGCAGGAGCAAACTAGTAAATTCCATACATATTCATTCATTAATTCCACAATGCAAATAATCTGCATTTTGCAAGTTAATATAAAATTTTCTTCTTTTCTTTCACCAAGTTGATAAAAAGGAAAAAACAAACATTCCATATAAACATTCCTCCATTTACGTAAACGCTTGCTGCTTTGCTAGCTAACTACCTATATTTACCTGAAAAAGAAAAAAGAAGAAATAAAACCAGTAGATACCTAGAGAAAAACAAGAAGAAGAAAGCTCGAAGGACACATATGGAAACCCATCTTAACCGTTAGAGACCTTTCATCAACGGCCATTAATGTCCTCCCACCCTCATCAAACTCCCATTTATTCTTACTCACTCACTCTCTCTCTCTCTCTTATTAAATTAGTCTTTCTTCTTCTTCTATGTTTCCTTGAAATTAATATATATACACCAACATCTCTAACAAGAAAAAATTGAAACTCCCTTAAAAAATTTTCTATTAGGAGGAGCTTGCAACAAATAATAATTACAAAAAAAAAAAGAAAATAAAGCATCCTCCTCTAACTTATATAGTACACTATATATATATATAGCAATTCACCTTCTTTCCTAGTTCGCTGCCGGCCAGAAATAAAATAAAAATGTCAGCAGAGGAAGTGGTGATGATGCCTTTCGAGTCTTGCTCCGGGAGCTTTCATGATCACGAACTTAGCATGATCAACAACCCCTTTGATGAGATACTTGCAGGCGGTGATCATCATACCCTCCCTTCCGACTTGGAAGACCTCTGCAGCGACATGCAACCGAAGTTTTCACTCGCTGCTGATCACCTCGGCATCGGAGTAGTCCCGTCTGTGTTGGAGGATGACAAAAGAAGCAGGTTGGCCACGGCCATGCAGCACGGAGAGTACTTCTCTGCTCCTGTGCCTGTGCTTCATGAGTCTTCTTTCATGATGGTGAACGGTGTGAAGCCCCTTTTACCGATCAAGTCCTCCCCTACTGCTGATCAGAAGATCTTGGCGAAAAGTGGAAACCAATACCGGAGTAGCACTATGAAGAGATCAGGCAACGGATCAGCAAACAAACTGTTAAAGAAACAAAATCTCATCAAGGGACAATGGTCATTGGAAGAAGATCGGTGCGTATTTGCATGATCTATATATATATATATATACACACAGTCGTACATACGATTATATATAGCTAGTTAATTTTGTTTTCTAAATTATTGAATTATATACTTTTGATCAGTTCATGTTAATTAATCTTATTTTTAGTTTCGTATATGCAATGCATACGCTAACTGCGGAATTTTGCAGTGTGCTGCTGAGGTTAGTGGAGCAACACGGACTGAGAAAATGGTCTCACGTAGCAAATTTTCTGCCGGGAAGAATCGGAAAGCAGTGCAGGGAGAGATGGCACAACCATTTGAGGCCGAACATCAAGGTAGCTAATTACTTTAACATTTCTTTGATCACGCAGGTTTTTAAACAGAATTAATTACTTTCCTTTTTAACAATTTTTTTTTTAAATTTTTGAAAAGATAGTTAATTTTCTTCTTGTTCTTTCATTTTTTATATGAAATAATTAAATGATGAACCCCTTATATGGTTTGATTATTAATTTCCACACAACAAATTAAGAGACATGCATTTTGTACTTTGTTTGTTGAATCTGTGATCTCCAAAATCCACAAAAAGAAATATATATATATATATAATATACGTACGACAAAACCAACAACGTTAATTTTATAAAGCAATTAATGCTAATTAAGTGCGTCGCAAACTAATATGCGCGCAGAAGGATTCGTGGAGCGAGGAGGAGGACCGGATACTGATAGAGGCGCACAGGGAGATCGGAAACAAGTGGGCTGAGATCGCTAAACATCTTCCTGGTAGAACCGAGAACTCAATCAAGAACCACTGGAACGCTACCAAGCGCCGCCAGTTCTCTCGCCGTCGCTCCAGATCAAGCCCCTCTTCCAAGTCCGGCGCACTCCTCCAGAACTACATCAAGAGCCTCGGCCTCATGATCGTCAATAATAACAACAACATTCCCAACTCATCCGCCCGTCGACGGAAGACCTCTGGCCCCAGTACAGCCATGATCCCTTCTACTGTTTATAATAAGAGCAGCACCAGCAGCAGCGGTAGCAGCATCATAACTACTAACATTAATGCCTCGGCGCCGCCAGCAGCACCAGAAGTAGTACGCTTTGCTCCGGCGTCAGTTGTCAATGATCATAATGCAGCTGCTGCTTCTGACTTAGTGTCCCGGGTCATGATGATGGATCGTAGGATCAATGGTGGTGTCTATTATGGCGGCAACGGTACTGCCACTAAATTAACGAGGACAGTTGTTAGTAAAGATGACTCATGCAGGGTGGTTCCGTCTTCATACAGTGTTGATGACTTCGGCGCTGGCGGTGATTTTCCAGACTTCCTGTCCATGGATGGTGAGGATCACGATGAGAAGATGCTCATGCTTTCGCCGCATGGGCAGCTGCACCTTCAGGAGCAGCAAGAACGACAGAAGCAGCAGTACTGTGACATCGGGTACCTGATGAACGGCGGAGGAGATCAGAGCATGAGTAGTAATAATAGTACGACTAGTATCGATATTGATGAATACAATGATATAGATATGGCGGCGTGGGATGATCTCATCGTGCCGGCGGAGGAGGCGCAGGGGATGCAGGCTGAAGATGATCACTGCAGTAACAGTATGAATTTGAAGGTGATCAAGAAGGAGATGGACCTCATGGATATGATCATCAGCAGCAACAATAACATGAACAGAAGAATATCATCAGTGTTGTGCCAGGATCAGGAGCAGGAGCAGTACTGACAGCATCCACCATGCATGATCACCACCACATCGAGATATATAGATCTCTCTTTACATAAACCTTTGTGATTTTACTGAAATTAATTACCTAGCTACTTCAAATTTGGATGTGGCGGCCTCGATTATTCGAAGTGCTGATCGATCAACTTTTCTTATTTAATTATTTGCAAATTAATAAAATGCAGTTATTATGTAATTATGTAAACACTTTTTTTGTTTATTTTTTAAAATGCTGTTATTAGTTAATATCAATAGAGAGGAAACTCGTGTGCTGTGCGTATATCATCTTTGTTTGAAACTAAAACACAGGCTTATGATGCTCCCAGATTTGCAAAAAACTGCTGAATTACTCAGTTCTCTCTACAGAAAGTTTCACATTAATATTTCAAAGACCAGTTGTCACGACCCAACCTGAGCCATAACCGGCACTAGGCTAAACCAAGTTCAAGCAGAACCCAAACTCGGCCCAGCCCAGTAAGCCTCATACAAAATCAACTCAAAACTTCACAATCTAAAATTTTTAGAAAATTTTGACAGAATCTTCCTTAAAAATCCAAGGAGAGGAACCTAACAATAAAACCACAACAATACTATCACAAATCCGTTCAACAACACGAATAAATAAAACACATAAAAAGACTTAACAATTTATACAATCGCTACCTGCGGTAATACTTCTCAACAAAATGAGAAAAACACATAAATCGATAATCAGGTACTAAACTGATAATTTACAAATAATAATAACAGTCCCTCGAGTGTTACAGAGCCAACTAAATAAATTATGAAAATACGAAAACGTACCCTTCTAGCGCCACTCCGATCTACAGTAGCGAGAATTCATTAATCTCCAGCTAAATCCTGTGTTATCTGGGGGAGGCCAAAGAAAGAGAAAACTGAGCCCAGTCTCAGTGAGGTAATAAATCAGGGATGCATAATTTAGAGTTTCTAATGCATTACCCTATCGTTATTTCTCTATATACGTATATGAGATAAATGCAACGATAGATCGATCATTCTTATCTAGTCCTAGACCGTCCCATACCGCCTAGTTCTAATAAGGATGAATACGGAAGCATAACATGCAACACAACTCTTTCCTCGTAATAAATAATTATGTTATAAGAGTTCTAAATTCTTATATTTTCATATTCATACATGAATAATAAATATACAATCATAAATCCTGATGTTATCTATAAGCATGTGTATGTTTATCAATACGAATAATATACATGTAGTTCATCCACTCGAGCATACTACATGTAATATTTGTCAGGCACCCAGAAATCAAAATCATATACTCAAATGATAAAGCGGGGCCATGTCTCCACTCGCATTATGATGCTATCAACATACACACATGCGAGTGAGAATTTAAGCTAGATATATTGTATGCCTCAATTAGAGCCTTATGCATTTGCATTTACGTTTCTCATGTAGCAAGTTATCCAAAACAGGCATATGTAATTACATGTATATCAAGCATGCCAATATCATCTGTATGTATGGTTATGCATGCATAAATATCTATATCTATAATCTACCATTTGTCAAAAATTAAGATGGAGTAAAAGATCAATGCATGTCTATACAATCTACATATGTTATCATACATGCACATGTATCTATCTACATGACGTGACACTAATCAGGCAATCAGGATAATAATCATAAATAAAGAGCGAGACCCAGTCTCCAGCTCAACCTACCAACCAGGCTACTCCGCCTACGGAGGTACAACCATCCGGGTGATCGAAGCCCAGGATGGGCCGTGGTATCGCCCCACGCCGCATGGGCCTAACAATACTATGGCCATAGGTGGGTGCCCGCCCACACCCACTAGGGTCCTGATCTCACCCACGACTGCCTTTGCCTCATACTGTAGCGAGTGTCTATGCATAAGGTTAATCGAGCTCAAAGCCTCTCTGGGCATTAGTCATAAGTCATATGCGTGTGCATCATGATCAAACATTGATAAAGCCTCTACTAGGTTTATTCACCACCATGTGTCCATATATATGTCGTATATAATGTGGTATAATCTATGCTTGAAAATCATATGCAAGCATCGGTCATAGGTCATATGTTTATGCATTCATATACATAGTCAACTGTGCTCAAAGCCTCCACTATTTCCAATCACAATCGGTGATCCATGCACATATAGGTATATTATATCACATATTCTATGCATGATGCATGAGGAAATAATAAATGAGAGTTGTCCTCTTATATCAACATTAACATGTATAATGTTGCAATAATCATTACTCTCTACAAACATATTTTACAAATAAATTATGCTTGTTATGCGAAAACTCATACAGGATAGTCCATACAATTATTTTTATGTCATGCTCTTATAAGTCACTCGACTCAACTATATCGCCCCAACATGCTAAGCCATTTACTAGTAATAATGTAGATATAACTAGTATTAAGATTCTTATACTTATATGCAAATTGTAAGCGTGCTAACATGCTAAGGCTACGATATGTAGTTGTACTTAATTAGCAAGATTATAAGTAATTTATATCTTGAAATACCTAGTGCATGATCTCTTGCCAAATTAAGTGCTATGCTAAACATATAAGAGCATTCTACGCATCTCTCGCACTTGTATATCATAATTTCTAATTTTTATAACATGCAACAATGAGATTCTTATCAATCACAAAATCTAGTTAGTTCCTAACATTTTATCTTAATTAATATCACTATCCTGATCTTATGCAAGCATGCCAACAGACGTTTTATTGCATGAAAGATCAAATCTCATTATGCACTGAAATTGGCAAAGTCATGCCGGAGTTTCCAAAGCGGATATTACTTGCGTTGAAAACTTAACGGTAAGCTAAGAGAAAAAGACATAAGTAACCCTCACCGGGGTGCACGTAATTATCCAAATCAAAGCTATCCGGTCTCTTGACAACTCCGCTTTTAATCCTATTATTAATATCGCATAACGCAATCATAATAGCGACTAATTCAATTGTTGAACAACTCATAATTCAACCATCGACTAAGGTTAAAATTATTGACTAAGAAGCTTACCGAGTCGAGCAATTTAGACTTAAAATCGGCCCCACATCGCAACGACGAACTTTCGATATTTCTATTCGAAGAACACCTACGGTAAAATGGGTTAAGGCTAACCGATAACAATTACAGAGGTTCAAAACAGAAGAAAAGAGCATTGAAACTCACCTAGATGCGTGTCTCGCCGGCTCGCCGGATTCCGGCGAAATTTTAGGGTTCCGGCGAACTTCGGCTAGGGACAAGAATCAAGCCTCGAGAAGAACCATCGTCGCTAGTAGAGTTCAACAGAGAAGACGACGAAGTCAAAACGGGACGTCGGCGGCCGGAATCAATCAATTTGACAGCGGCCCGACGAACCCATTTTTCGACGCCGAAGCTAAGATTTCGCACAATTGATAGAGGGAATAGCATCAACGCGGTAAGGAGAAAAAGAACTGCTGCTCGGAGTGGTGAAATCGCCGGCGAAGAGATTCCGGCAAGCTTAAAATTTTGCCATTGGGTTTCAATTCACAAAAATAGTTATCTAACTTATAATGAAGAGGTTGACAAGGGTGAAGGGGTGTTGGAGAAGGTTTGGAGGCTAAACTCCCGGCGGCCGGCAGTCAGGGAGAGCCAAATTCAAGCACAGACAAAGGGGCTCGGGTGAGCTACGGGTGAAGGAGGAAGAAAATAAGGAGAAGAAATAAAAAGAAAGAAAATATTGCATGTTAGGGCACCTATCTCCAACTATGGCTTAGTCTAGCCCAGCACAAATCAAGATATTACATGGTATTATTGCGGATTTTTAACACAGCTGCCGCTGGCCGGTAGAATGAGAATGAAACGGATGGATTTCTGTCTTTCAATCTCAAGAACATTATTCGCTAAAAAGATTAGCTTTTCTGCAACTTTCAAGCGGATTAACGATACGAAGGATGAAGGAGGAGAATATGTTAAGAGTTCCTCCCTAAGAGTATATGGGCCTCCGTCGATCCCAGTGAAGCCCAAAACGACCCAATAAGAAAGCAAACAGTAACTAATTCGCCGGAACCGGAGGAAGAAGAAAATCACGAGAAGACCAGGAGAAACAACAAGAAGAAAGATCTTTTACCCCTCTTCTGATAAGAGTTTTATTAAGAAGCAGGAAAGAAAAAAGTTTCATTGATAACTTCAAATTTCATTGCTATAGAAAGATTCATTATTTTTCGAGATTTCAGAAGAAAGGAGCAGATATTCTTCTTTTTGAATTGATAGATATATAGATTCGTAGATTGGTAGATTATCTGCTTCATTGGTTTTTGAGCAAATTATCATCATCATCGACGCAAGGTAAGAAAGATCTCTTCCGGCCACAAATCAAGACTGCACTAGTTCGATTTATCCAAGGATTCCTTCAACCATACATAGCCTGGTAATCAATACCCCATTAATCCACTTATACATCTAGCTTCAATGAATGATTTCCTGCTGTTAGTTGGGTTTTGATCTTCGCAATTATTGTTGTGCGATTGCTTTCGCCCCGATTTCTATAACATAATCCATCTGCTTGCGAAAAAGATATTGCCTTTTTCTCTTAAAATCGGTTTTTAAAGCAGATTTTTCAAATAAGTTCTGTGCGTTTCTTTAGCCGCTCTCTTGAAAAATATCATTTTTGGTTTTTGTCTTTGGCAGCCATGCTTATTGGACTTTCTTGGTTTTGCAGATATAGTTGTGCCCACTAGTTCCTATCCAGGAGACGCTGGACACTGGGGATAAGCTAATCTGCTACTAGGTTGCTCTTTGTTTGGTTTCTGATGGAGGAGATGTTCAGCGCTGCAAAAGACAACTTGGTTTTTTCAGTATCGACGAAGGAAAATCAACTGCATTGTACTTCCAATGGTCCAGCCGGTTTCCAGTTATTTGGAAGAAGTAAGTTCCTGCATCCGGCTTCATCTTTTGATTAGTAGCGAACTTTGTTCATGACACTGAATTGTGCTTATGTTAAAGTCCTCATTGCAACTTTCCGTCCAATGCTAAAACCAAATCATTACTTCTGTGTTTCCAGGATTTGACAGAACTTGCTTTATTAGGCTAGGAATAGTTTCACGGCAATGATGATAATTTTGGTCGTTTTTCATGTTTAAACAATCGATTAAACTTTTTGGACAGGTAGAATGTGAATGCAATTAATTTTCGCTTAGTTCTTAGAGTTGGATTGAATTGAAGAGGGTGTGAAATAACAAACCTTACTGAATGTTGAGCTGAAGTTAAATCATACATATGCAATTTTTTAACGATATACTTGGCACAGTTTTCTCATGCTTTACTGGAAAGTGTTAAGTGTATTTCTTTTGCTTTTACACTGGGAGGTAGGCCTTCTGATGCAATTAGCTCAAGTTCAGGTTTTGGCAGTACTAAAAGTCCGTTACTTTTATCCTTTTATGCTGTTCATCATACAAAGTTTTTTATTTAAATGTTATTTTGACATGCAGCCATGGGTGCTTCAAATGATCTCAGAGAGAATCATCTTGTTCTCAACAAGCCCAATAAAAGAATCAGAGAGATGGATGATGGTGGCACACAATACAAATTCCAAATTTCCTTAAATAGCTTTCGCCAAACGATAGTGCAAATCAACCTCTGAATATTCCTCCCTCAAATTTATTATCAACGGGATTAAGACTGTCCTATGCTGATGAACGGAACTCTTCTGTCACTTGTGCAAATGGCAGTAATTCTGCATTTCCTGTGATGGCGTCTCTGGATAGCAATCTCAGGTCTGAGGTTGATCGTCAAAGGGAAGAATTGGATCAGTTTATCCAAGTAAAGGTACTAGTCGTATGGGTGTCAAAGGCTTCAGTGCTAATTTAAGAGTTTTTTTCAATTTCTCATCATTGTTTTTTAACTCTATTTCTTGGTAATGTCCTTGCATTACGGTTAAGGAGGTTTGCAGTCACAATGAGTAGTCAGGAATTATGATTTTGTTCCATAAGTCTTGTATATAGACAATCTGCTAGATGTAGTCTTGTGTGATTGTTATTGTCTTCTTTTCTGAGACATGATTATTTTGTTTAATAGGCGGAGCGCATGGCACAACGCCTAAAGGAGATGAAAGAAAGGCATATGGCTTCGATCGTGAGTGCTATGGAAAATAGTTTGTCTCGTAAATTACGAGAAAAGGAGCTCGAGATAGAAACCATGAATAAGAAGAATAAAGAACTTGTTGAGCGGATACAGCAAGTTGAGAAGGAAGCTCAGTCGTTGCAACATAGGGCAAGGTACAATGAATCAATTATCAACTTGCTGAAGAGCAACCTGAAGCAGGCA
Organism: Acanthochlamys bracteata; assembly: GCA_019914995.1. Taxonomy (NCBI): domain Eukaryota; kingdom Viridiplantae; phylum Streptophyta; class Magnoliopsida; order Pandanales; family Velloziaceae; genus Acanthochlamys; species Acanthochlamys bracteata. Next base: position 9,834,011 of record CM034132.1, on the reverse strand, counting down.
CTGGCCCGAGGAGCTGGCCAAGCGAAGGAAGGTTGTGGTGAGAACATTATGAATGATGCAACCTCTGCTCGTAATCCAAGTCCACCCACCATTGCTCATTCATTCGCTAACTCCAGAATAAGGAACACGTTGGAAACGAATAACAATCGGCATCGATTTACATGTAAGGCGTGCAAGAGCGAGAGGGTTAGTGTTCTACTGCTACCTTGCAGGCATTTGTGTTTGTGTCGTGACTGCAGTCAATTCATTGATGTCTGCCCTGTTTGCCAAACTTGTAAAACTGCTAGTTATGAGATTCACATGTCCTAGAAAAGCAATAACTAGTGGATCTTCAATGTAGGAGAGTTTACATAAACATTGTTTTTAGGTTATAAAATGCCCTTGTCAAATTTGTGTAATTTGGAAGACTTTCGATTTCAGATCAGACTGGTGTAATATCTTGATTTGTGCTGGGCTAGACTAAGCCATAGTTGGAGATAGGTGCCCTAACATGCAATATTTTCTTTCTTTTTATTTCTTCTCCTTATTTTCTTCCTCCTTCACCCGTAGCTCACCCGAGCCCCTTTGTCTGTGCTTGAATTTGGCTCTCCCTGACTGCCGGCCGCCGGGAGTTTAGCCTCCAAACCTTCTCCAACACCCCTTCACCCTTGTCAACCTCTTCATTATAAGTTAGATAACTATTTTTGTGAATTGAAACCCAATGGCAAAATTTTAAGCTTGCCGGAATCTCTTCGCCGGCGATTTCACCACTCCGAGCAGCAGTTCTTTTTCTCCTTACCGCGTTGATGCTATTCCCTCTATCAATTGTGCGAAATCTTAGCTTCGGCGTCGAAAAATGGGTTCGTCGGGCCGCTGTCAAATTGATTGATTCCGGCCGCCGACGTCCCGTTTTGACTTCGTCGTCTTCTCTGTTGAACTCTACTAGCGACGATGGTTCTTCTCGAGGCTTGATTCTTGTCCCTAGCCGAAGTTCGCCGAACCCTAAAATTTCGCCGGAATCCGGCGAGCCGGCGAGACACGCATCTAGGTGAGTTTCAATGCTCTTTTCTTCTGTTTTGAACCTCTGTAATTGTTATCGGTTAGCCTTAACCCATTTTACCGTAGGTGTTCTTCGAATAGAAATATCGAAAGTTCGTCGTTGCGATGTGGGGCCGATTTTAAGTCTAAATTGCTCGACTCGGTAAGCTTCTTAGTCAATAATTTTAACCTTAGTCGATGGTTGAATTATGAGTTGTTCAACAATTGAATTAGTCGCTTATTATGATTGCGTTGTACGATATTAATAATAGGATTAAAAGCGGAGTTGTCAAGAGACCCGGATAGCTTTGATTTGGATAATTACGTGCACCCCCAGGTGAGGGTTACTTGCGTCTTTTTCTCTTAGCTTACCGTTAAGTTTTCAACGCAAGTAATATCCGTTTTGGAAACTCCGGCATGACTTTGCCAATTTCAGTGCATAATGAGATTTGATCTTTCATGCAATAAAACGTCTGTTGGCATGCTTGCATAAGATCAGGATAGTGATATTAATTAAGATAAAATGTTAGGAACTAACTAGATTTTGTGATTGATAAGAATCTCATTGTTGCATGTTATAAAAATTAGAAATTATGATATACAAGTGCGCGAGATGCGTAGAATGCTCTTATATGTTTAGCATAGCACTTAATTTGGCAAGAGATCATGCACTAGGTATTTCAAGATATAAATTACTTATAATCTTGCTAATTAAGTACAACTACATATCGTAGCCTTAGCATGTTAGCACGCTTACAATTTGCATATAAGTATAAGAATCTTAATACTAGTTATATCTGTTATTACTAGTAAATGGCTTAGCATGTTGGGGCAGTATAGTTGAGTCGAGTGACTTATAAGAGCATGACATAAATAATTGTATGGACTATACTGTATGAGTTTTCGCATAACAAGCATAATTTATTTGTAAAATATGTTTGTAGAGAGTAATGATTATTGCAACATTATACATGTTAATGTTGATATAAGAGGACAACTCTCATTTATTATTTCCTCATGCATCATGCATAGAATATGTGATATAATATACCTATATGTGCATGGATCACCGATTGTGATTGGAAATAGTGGAGGCTTTGAGCCTGGTTGACTATGTATATGAATGCATAAACATATGACCTATGACTGATGCTTGCATATGATTTTCAAGCATAGATTATACCACATTATATACGACATATATATGGACACATGGTGGTGAATAAACCTAGTAGAGGCTTTATCAATGTTTGATCATGATGCACACGCATATGACTTATGACTAATGCCTGTAGAGGCTTTGAGCTCGATTAACCTTATGCATAGACACTCGCGCTGTATGAGGCAGGCGAGTCAGGGGCTGAGATCAGGACCCTAGTGGGTGTGGGGCGGGCACCCACCTATGGCCATAGTATTGTTAGGCCCATGCGCGTGGGGGCGATACCACGGCCCATCCGGTTCGATCACCCGGGATGGTTGTACCTCGCCGAGGCAGGAGTAGCCTGGTTGGTAGGTTGAGCTGGAGACTGGGTCTCGCTCTTTATTTATGATTATTATCCTGATTGCCTGATTAGTGTCACGTCATGTAGATAGATACATGTGCATGTATGATAACATATGTAGATTGTATAGACATGCATTGATCTTTTACTCCATCTTAATTTTTGACAAATGGTAGATTATAGATATAGATATTTATGCATGCATAACCATACATACAGATGATATTGGCATGCTTGATATACATGTAATTACATATGCCTGTTTTGGATAACTTGCTACATGAGAAACGTAAATGCAAATGCATAAGGCTCTAATTGAGGCATACAATATATCTAGCTTAAATTCTCACCGCATGTGTGTATGTTGATAGCATCATAATGCGAGTGGAGACATGGCCCCGCTTTATCATTTGAGTATATGATTTTGATTTCTGGGTGCCTGACAAATATTACATGTAGTATGCTCGAGTGGATGAACTACATGTATATTATTCGTATTGATAAACATACACATGCTTATAGATAACATCAGATTTATGATTGTATATTTATTATTCATGTATGAATATGAAAATATAAGAATTTAGAACTCTTATAACATAATTATTTATTACGAGGAAAGAGTTGTGTTGCATGTCATGCTTCAGTATCTGTCCTTATTAGAACTAGGCGGTATGGGGACGGTCTAGGACTAGATAAGGAATGATCTGATCTATCGTTGCATTTATCTCATATACAGATATAGAGAAATAACGATAGGGTAATGCATTAGAAACTCTAAATTATGCATCCCTGATTTATTACCTCACTGAGACTGGGCTCAGCTTTCTCTTTCTTTGGCCTCCCCCAGATAACACAGGATTTAGCTGGAGATTAATGAATTCTCGCTACTGTAGATCGGAGTGGCGCTAGAAGGGTACGTTTTCGTATTTTCATAATTTATTTAGTTGGCTCTGTAACACTCGAGGGACTGTTATTATTATTTGTAAATTATCAGTTTAGTACCTGATTATCGATTTATGTGTTTTTCTCATTTTGTTGAGAAGTATTACCGCAGGTAGCGATTGTATAAATTGTTAAGTCTTTTTATGTGTTTTATTTATTCGTGTTTTGAACGGATTTGTGATAGTATTGTTGTGGTTTTATTGTTAGGTTCCTCTCCTTGGATTTTTAAGGAAGATTCTGTCAAAATTTTCTAAAAATTTTAGATTGTGAAGTTTTGAGTTGATTTTGTATGAGGCTTATTGGGCTGGGCCGAGTTTGGGTTCTGCTTGAACTTGGTTTAGCCTAGTGCCGGTTATGGCTCAGGTTGGGTCGTGACATACCAGCACAGAAAAGCCACTGAAGAAGAACAAGAGAGAAGGATGCAGTGTGTTGGTTTGTCGAAGTTGGTCTCTCAAGAAGCGGAAGTGCAACATTTGTTCTTGGCATAACCACAACATGAACACCAACAGGCATTCCTTTCTTGTCTTCTTGTTCTTCTTCAGATTCAACTTCTTCGAGCTCTTCTTCGAATTGGCATGCTTTCCTCTCCAGGAGTCAGACCTATGCCTTCCTCAAGCAGCTTAAGAGCGTCTCCGCCAAAATCTGAGACACCCTTCATCCCGTCACACTCCATTCATTCATAAGTGTATTGAATGGTCAAATACTGCAATTTGTTGTTAGTCCTAATGAATATGGTTGATTTCTGTCTTTCGACATTCCTGTCAGTTGTTTTCTGTTTAAGTTAATGCTGCCATGTATGGACCAAAAACTAACTCTGCGGCCAAAGACAATTGACTGCTTTTATTCTTCAGGTCTAACATATAAAAACAGAGCCCTTAGTTAGTTGGCTTGAGGAATAGGGGAAGAAACAAAATAAAAAGATTCCAAAAAGAGCCCTATATGCTAGGATTTTTTTTTACTTATTTGTATGAATATGATGTAGAAAATTTAATCTAAGCCTCAATTGACATATTCACTTGAATTCCTTATCCATTTAAAATCTCATGGGTATTTCATGTAGTAGTTGTGTGTTAGCATGTCAATTCACACCTTTTAAGGGCTCTGTTTTCAGCCTAAATGTTTCCGTGTTTCCTAGTGAGTGTAACTGCAATTTGTGGCCTTTGATTTCTTCAATCATGGTATAAATGGATAGATCAGTCCTTTCCTGATTTTATGTAATCAGTCCTTGACTCCTTCCCTGATTTGTGTGTAGTTTGGCAGCATGAAAAGACCCAAGTAGCTGGTCCAACCTAGTAGGAGGAGGCTTAGTTATTGTTAGTGTTCCAATATTTTAAAATCGAACACAGGAAGGGGATTTTGAGATGAAGCACATAGATAGATGTGGCCATTGCTCCATTTGCACTCTGGATCTCATTGAGGGTGCTGATATTGTGACCATGGACTGGTCTACATCTTTTGAGAGTGTAAATGCCTGGCTTGATTTCGAACCCTATCCGCCCTGGGGCATGGGGTCTACTTTCTGTGATGCTGATGAAGCTCTCAACAGCTGTATACAAGCTCCTTCCTGTTTGAACAGATAAGTGGAGGTGTCAAGTATAGATGAAAGATAGTTGCATCATAGTTATAATACAATGATATGTTGATCAGTATATACAGTACATATTTGTAGAGGTTGTATATACAGCTCGAACTTTCAACATGTATCGTGGATTTGTACAGCTCAAGTTTCAGTAGGGTGGTTCATCACTGTATATCAATACAATTTATGAATTAAACATAATGATTTCTGTCATGGTATCAGAAAGTTGGCTTCCTTTGTATTGTTGCTGGATACCGGAACTCTCCACATCGATTTGTTGCTTGCCTGTTTTACAGGCGGCATTGCTGGCAATGCAATGGATTCCTTTTCGGTTATACGTTGCATAGTAATATTTTAAAGTGAATCAAAGCAAATCAAAAGAAAGAGTTTTCTTATGTTTCTTTTGCAGTTAAGAGGAAACAGAGCATGCATTGCATGTTGTTGGAAAGAAATGGATATTCACAACATCTGCATGTATCTTAGTTTAGTTAGTATTAATTAGTAATGCTGCTACTGCTACCCTGCAATGCATTCCGTGACTGAAGCTGTTTGTTTGTGCTTCTTGTTCTTGCTTTCCTTGTAAAGAATGGTGTTCAAATTGAAAATAGGTAAAAATTCTCTATGATATTTTCTTCTCAGTCTTTCTTGTTTTTGTTTATCAACAATATCTTATTTAAAAATTTGGAGTTTACTGCATTTTGATTTTGGAAGTGTCTAACTAATCCATTATGATTGATTAATTCTGATGTTTGTTGCTTGCATCATGGACAAAAATGAATCATCTAGAGCTCATCGGAGTCTTCTTGCCTATTCACGAACCAGTTCATCACGGACGCTAGACAAGCCATGACAGTGATTTGATTATAGAGATCCAACCTTTTTTCTTTTTCTTTGAGAGAAAAGAAAGAGAAAGGAAATACACTGTGTGATTTATTGATTTGTTTGATTTCTTCTCCAAATTTTTCCACTCGTCTGATTTCGCTCAACAATAAAACATGTCAGATAACACGAGAAGAACAGGAAGGAAAAGCTAAGTTTTTCTTTCCTGCTCCGTTTCCTTTTCCTAGATTCCTTCTTCAATTCTTTATTAAAAAAAGAAAAGAAATCAAAGTCTTATTATTACCCATGAACGGTAACACCAAATCTGTTTCTTGGACCAAAGAAAGACGCGAGTTTTTCTCACTATTTCCTGCAATCTACGTGGAATATTTTAGTAAACCCAAATGAAGAATAATAAACAAAGACAACAAACAAGCATATTCGATTCTCAAAAACTTCAAGTGAAAAAGACTGCTCTTTTCTAGAGAAACAGAAAAAGAAAGTTTTAAAAAAAAGGCATCTTGGAGTCTTAGCTGTTCTGCTGTTTTCACTTAGCAGAATAGAGAGTACTACTGCTACCCTTTGAATCGAAATTGAAATTCACTTTAAAAGATGAACCGCTTGCGCTGCATGAGAAGAAAGAAAAGAATGTCTACGTCCTTCCTGCATTTATTTCATTGTTATCTTTAGAGAGAAGAAAGAAAAATAAAAATCATTGGAGTGGCTTGCTGAGAAAGCATGAAATAAAAGCTGGGAATCTCAATTTGTTGTTTGATGTAAAATAAGAACAAGGAGGAAGTGTTTCCCTCTCCTCAAACCAAAAGCAAAGCATCTTCTTCTTCTCTTCTTCTCCCAAGCAAGTAAGTCTTTCTTTCCCAATCTTTCCTATCCTTTTATTCTTCTCCGTTCTTGCTTGATACAAGTTTATTATATCTCGGATTTAGTGGTTGCTTCTTTTTACAATGTTACAAATTTAATATTTATGTTTAGTCACCTGATGAAAGCTAAGCATCTTTCTTCTACCCTCTGTTCATTGGAATGGAATGTCATATAGTGTTTGCTTAATCAGAATGTTCATGCAAGAAAACATTAATTTTCCCCTTCTTCTCTTTGTTTACCAGCATTATTTATCCTCATTAAAATCCATCCAGTTCTGCTTCTACCATTTCCAGCAGTTTAAAGTTGTAATTTTTAGCTTAGTTACTTCTATCTCCGGGATTAATAAGAGCTTCTTCTTCTTTGTTTCTATGAGTAGCTCATTCTTCTCAGGGCAAATTCTATCACTCGAACCAGAAAAGATTCAACTTTGATTCATATTGGGGTTCCTCCTTCGATTTATTGTGGTTCTCTTTGATTAATACCCCCATAATCTGTTCCTTTTATTGGCGTCCTCTGAACTTCGCATATATTCATTATAATTTTTGTCTCAGCTCTATCGTCCAATTTCAATTGGGAACTCCATCACAAACAAATTCTTGAACATTTTTGTTGAACAATGGCTCATGCTACAGCATGTATTTTGATGATATTCTTGTTGAAGAAAAGGAAGAAAGCCAACACTGGAAGCCATATAATTGTTGTCTAGTTTTTGGATAGAAGATAGTGAGGATTGATTCTCGAAATAAAATATGCATTTGAATGCAGGACCATCATCACACTCTTGGCAGCCCACTATGACTGCCAACACCACGGAGCCGTTGTATTGGTTGAATTGGAGATTCTTGATTTGTGCAATTTGGATCCTGTCTTCAGTGACCATAGCTTCCATTTTGATATGGCGCTATGAAGGTTCTAAGAGAAGACAAGGACAAGGAACATCCGAGGCAACCGGACCAGCACCAGGTCTTATTTATGCGGATGAGTCTTGGAAGCCCTGTCTAAAAGACATTCACCCTGCTTGGTTATTACTTTTTCGGATTGCAGCTTTCTTCATAATGGTTGCGTTGCTTATCGTCAACGGGCTTTTGGATGGAGGGGGCATATTTTACTACTATACTCAGTAAGCCGAGTCAGTTCCTCTTTTGTTTTTCACATAGTTGACGATATGATTGCTTTACCTAGCATAATTTGTTGACACTTATCGTTTTCAAAACCATTTGTTATTCATAGATGATATTTTTTTTATAAAAATTGTTCTTCAATATGATGTTAAATACATCAGTATGATAGTGTAGTATCATAAGTGGCATGATAAGAAGATGAAAGAGAATAGCCTTTGGTTGAAGTACATCAAAAAGAATTTGTATGAAGCTTTTTAGAATTTGAAAATCTACCAGTGAAGGATGTTTCCTAATGCAATCGCCTTATGAAACAGGTGGACATTCATACTGGTCACCATCTATTTCGGGGTATGTCCTACTTGGGCTCCTTTATAGCTTTTATGTTCCTATATCGTAATGGAAATGTTAGCATATTGCGTGCAATACATTGTGCTTCAGCTTGGATCTTTGCTCTCCATTTACGGGTGCCATAAGTATCTCAGTATAGCTGGAAGATGGAAGTTTAATTGCTTGAGATTGGATGCTGAACGAGGCACAAGTATTTCTCACCCGAATTCGGGAAATGCAAATGTGGTTGGTACAGTGAAGAATTCTGGTTACAATCAAGAGCAGAATTCACAAGAGGTTGCTGGACTGTTTGGCTATCTCTTCCAAATCATCTATCAGGTAACTTTCTATCACAAAACATGCGCCTTTGTCGGGGCAATTTGAAGCTTATCTTGTAAACTATGTACTAATTCTCCACACAATTATTTTTAAGTAATTGATTTTGATCCGATGAAGTTTTGCACTGGTTCTATTACCCGCAAGTTTGTCTGGGTGGCAGTCTTAAGATCAAAGTAACTACACAGGTGATTTTCAGTTGCAAAAGATAGAGCTCCTATAGCAACATAGCAGCAGTTCACTAAATATGGTCTTTAGCTCTTTGTTTTTCTGGATGACTGAAGCAACTAGATAGACGAATTTTATGCATGATTTGCTTGCTAAACATCAAGAGAAAGTTCAAAAGAAATATATATCAGTGCTCGCACTATTACCTGCACAGGGCTGGTTATAATCTGTTTTCTTATGCTATCACGGCTAACTATCCGTCTTTTGTTGTTACAGACAAATGCAGGTGCTGTGATGGTTACAGACTTTGTTTTTTGGCTGGTCATCTTCCCCTTTCTTGCCATCAAGGACTATGATTTAGATTTTGTAAGTTCCTGTAACCTTCAGTTTTCTGCTGACTGTGGTTTAGGCTCTTTAGTGCAGTGAAGCAACAGTTAATCTTTGTTCAAATTGCAGCTATTAATCAGCATGCACTCTGTCAACTTAGTCTTCTTGCTCGGTGATACTGCTTTAAATTCTTTGGTAAGCTTACAGATGAGGTATTGTTACAGAAAATCTGGTTTCCAATTCTGACTTGTATCTACTATTTTTTCTTTTTAGCATTTTGCTTGGTTCCGAGTAGCATACTTCTTGCTCTGGACATCAATATATGTTGTTTTCCAATGGATCCTCCATGCTTGTGTGGCAGTCTGGTATAACTATTTTTCATATGTTCTACATTATAGTAAAAAAGTTTCCAGTTCACTTTCTTTACAAATGGTCCTTGAACACTCGGATTAACAGGTGGCCTTATCCATTTCTCGACCTGTCATCACCTTATGCTCCGTTATGGTATGTTCCTCAAAGACCATGAGTAACTAATCTTCTTACGGGGTCGTTCCATAAGACCTATCCTTGTTGTTCTTGCAACGGAGTTAAGCTACACAATAGCTTATTGGTTGTTAATGATGAATTTCCAGGTACTTCGTAGTGGCTATATTGCACGGTCCGTGCTATGCATTCTTCATGCTGATAATAAAGTTGAAGCATACCCTCTTGTCGAAATGGTACCCGCAGTCTTATCAAGGAATGAGGAAGCCCTGGTACTGACATGAACTTATGTAAAATCTTGGAACAAGTCGCTCGAGGTATTCTGCAGACAAGCAGGAAGAACCCAAAGAAAAAAAACGAAAGCCTCCCTCATGCAAACACCGTAATGTATAGCAATGAAGTTCATTTTGCTGATGGATCTATTGTTTCTAGCTGACTCATTTCCTTCTTTCTTTAGGCATAGGAACAGAAATATAAATATACTTGTAAATTTCGTTATGAATATTTTTGAGGTTACGGTTTTTGCGTCATCAGAAGATTCAGAACTTCAAAACATTGTAAAACGTCGTTCTCCTTCTGTGAAGTTCAAAGAATACTGGTTCGATTTAAAGCCACAGAAGAAATCTTCTGGTAGAAAGAGACATTATATTTGTGGTATGATGATTAAATGTAACATCCCATTTTAATCCCTCGATCGCCGGAATCCGGCGAGCCGATGGGCCCACGGGTGAGGTGGCTGTAATGTCTATTTTGTGATCTTTGACCTCGTTATTGGATTAGCTCTTAATTCATTTTATAATAGGTGTTCTTTGGGTTGAAAATCGGCAAATTGTCGGGCCCAATAGACACAATTCGTGGGCTATAGTATTTGGGCTGGGTATACACAATTATGGGCTATATAAACAACCGTGGGTTACAGCATATGTGGTTTAGCAGAATTTTAATGTCCAGTAAATCCTGACTCGACTCGAACTAGACCAAACGCGCTCTTCTTCATGTTTCTTGTTCTTGGTTGGTTGTTCAGTTTCTCTTCCATACAACTCTACCACCGTTCGTCATCGCCGCCCTTGACTGACTCGGCGGCGCAATATATAGATACAGAGAGAGATAGATAAAGGTACCTTCTATTCTGTTTCTTTGCTTTTCATAGATCTGATCTGATATATGAAAGCGCGTTTTTAGTGGAAAATTTTGGATTTCATTACACATTCTGATACGAGAAATTTTGAGCTGTTGGTTGCTTCCTCTTCTTCCATTGATCAATTCCTAGCCTCGATGTAACATGTGCAGATTATAAAGTGAATCTGAATAAGCTCTATAGCTTGAACTTTTAACGCACTGCTGAAATGCCTGCATCCAAAACTGTGTCCGTCTATCTTTACATTCCCAATATTGTAGGTATGTACCTCACCTAATCGACGTATTCGAAAAAATATATATGTATATATATTTTTTAGTAGGTCTCTTGTATTTCAGTGATGAGTTTGCTTGTATGTAATAAGCTGAGCTGTTAATCTGTGAGCTGCAGGGTACATAAGAGTGCTTCTGAATGTTTTTGGGTTTGCGTCGTGCTTTTATGACAAAAGACTCTTTGCGACTCTTTACTTTATAAGGTAATCATAATTCCTCTCATTAGGAGCATTCCTATTGCTTTGATCCTTCATTAACAAGTTTATATTTGGCAGCTTTGTTTGTGATGGAATTGATGGTTGGCTTGCACGCAAGTTTAATCAAGGTAAAGAAGCCATCTTGAACATCATATTAGTTTGGTTTATAATGTTTTGAATGGAGAGCAATATCTTTTAGTGAATCGACATATTCTGCATGGTCTTTTTATAAGAGTTTATGTATATTTGCTCTTATAAGATTCAAACAATCTATACTCTCATCTTTTTGTGTCAATAATTGGATATCCTGATTACCTATTTGCTTGTAGGACTCTAGGTGAGGTTTGGTGTTGGTTCAATACTTGCATGTTCTTTAGATACTTTTCCTAGTTTTGTGACTGTATCGTTTCTGCTCATTTGATCCAGCATCAACATTTGGAGCTGCTCTGGACATGATTACAGACAGGTGCTTTCCCTAATACTATTTTTGGTATGCTTCATTTTATAAGATTGGGAGAAGGAATCATGTGCCATGTGTTTCCTTCACAGTAAAGGCATTTTACTGGTATTTGGTTGATACCATCTTACATTTTTGTGCTTGCAATTCCTCAGAGTCAGCACTGCTTGTTTATTAGCCATCCTTTCTCAAATATACAGGTATTCTTGCTGTTGATATTTGTTTGCAAGAATTTATGATGTTTTAACTAGTGATCCCATCAATAATGTTCGCTTGTGCAGACCTGGAATGACCTTTTTGTTTTTGCTCGGACTAGATATTGCCAGCCATTGGTTGCAAATGTACAGGTTTGCCAGTTAACCCTTCATTTGATGCTTTTAACATATTTCTGAATAATTTCTATTATCAGGATATCACCTTTGCAAAGTCCTAATTGCAAATGCTCTGCTTTTCAGTACCTTCTTAACTGGCAAGGCTAGTCATAAGGATGTCAAGGATAGAAACAATTGGCTTTTGAGAACATATTACGCTAATCGCCCGTTTATGGCCTTCTGTTGTGTAGGATCGGAGGTATATTGGCAAGTTTTTTATTGTTCAAATAGTTTTATTCTAGGACTCCAGCTTTAACTGATGGTTGTTACTATCTTGCAGTTAATGTATATCATGCTCTTCCTTTTGAGCACTGATGAGACCAAAGGCTTAATTGATGTAAGCCTTCAGATATCCGCAATAAGTAAATTTCTAGAACATCTTAATTTCTCATGTGACTCGTTTTCGATACACGTTGTCAGGTTTGCCTGCATGTTCTCAAGAGTCCAATGCTTGCGCTACTGTTCTCTTTATCTCTTTTTGGATGGTCAATTAAGCAAGTTATCAATGTCATACAGGTAACAGTTCCATTTTACCTTTTAGTTCCAGAGGCCATTGTTACCATATGTAATGGTAAGGCAGCGACTTCCTTTTCTGATCAACTTCCTATGCTATTTCTGATTTTTGAAATCCATGAGCATGATTTAAGAAATTATACCTTATATTAATTGCAGAAGTTAATGGAAAGTTGTTCCTCATTTCTTGCTGCATACAACCCCAACAAAAAGTTCACTAGACATCTTGAATAATAGGCTTGTCAGAGGAAAACTCAGCTATGATACAGTGGTTTAAAGAGAGAACATGACTTATTAATTATGAAACTCAATAAAGGACAAAAAGATATCTTGGTGAAATAATATCTGCAGTTTATATGGAATGGTGGGCCCTTTTCATTTATGGCCATGGAGGAACAGCCAAAACTTATGCAAAGCCATTACTAGCAAATTAAGATCAGAAGGAAAAAAAGTTGTCTTGATCATCGCATCTTCTGGAGTTGCATCCTTACTCTTACTGGGAGGAAGAACTGCTCTTTCAGGATTTAAGATACCACTATCACCTGATGACACATCAATTTTTGCGAAATAAAAAAGGACCACAACTAGGAAAAAAAAAAGATCTCTGAGACTGTTCTGATAGTTTGGGATGAAGCACCCGAATTCTAGATTATGCTTGAAGCCTTGGACAAAACACTACAAAATTTATTAAACAACTCTTTACGAATGTCTTCGTTGCTCCAAGTGCTTGTGCTGGTGTCGCAATATTTGTTTTCTGTCGTATGTGGTGGTGTAGGTTTCAGAGGGCGGTACTTCATGCTATGTATTTGTCTAGAAGTGCTTGATCAGCTGGATGTATAGTTGTCTGGAGAAGATCACGTTCTTTCCAAGGAAGGTCGTTCTATTACAGGATAGCATGAAAATTCCAGAAAGATATTATATTAATGTATCATTCTATTGATTCATATCCTACTATATTAACTGTCAAGTTAACCATTGTTAACGTGGTATTGAGAGCTCTAGCGAAGAAGGTAGAAACAGCAGGGAAAGTGAGTAGTGCTAAAATTGGACACCTGAGAATCTTTTGAGCTGTAGTTGCTCGTTTTGCTGTTCGGTTAGATCATTTTAACTTGATGATCTTTGTTGAGAATTGCATTGACCTTGCCCATATGTCTGCAGATGAAGACTGCTGCAGATGCCTGCGTTTATCATGATACCAACCGGAAAGAATGACCAAAGAATTCAATCTCAGGAAGTCCTGAATCAGGCACATCAAATTCATGCTTCAGTAAATATCCAAAGTCGTTGGTCGGCTGTTGGAAATTTTGGCATCTCAGATCTATCCTAAAAATACGACCATGGAATTTTGAGATTGTTGTCACCGTATGCAATGCAGCAACCCATGGTTGCTACTCACCGTACTTATATGCATTTGGCAGCTTGCATGACATTAACTCAGTATGATAGTTTGCATTGTAACGTGATATACTTTGAAAAGGACATAATCCAGAATGCTGCTTATGATCTGCTAAGGCATTGGAAACCTGGATGTGTTATTGCTTGTGTATATGATCATCATTTCGATGTACTCAACAACAACCTGTATGTATTGGAGTCTATAAAGGAAGGGGATTGATTTGCGAGACTCAATTGTCAGTTGATCTGGTTTGCAATACATTTCTTCTCTCGTTGGTTTGTTTTGCTTTTATAAATTAGCAACTTCCATTTTATTTCATTTCATTTGTTTTTGTGAAGAACACACACACAACACACAAAAAGCAGCACTATTTCTGTGTGCTGATTCTGCTCTTGTTCGTTGACGATTGAGAGCAATGGCGAGGAAGAAGATCGGCCTGTAAGATTCCAAGCCTTGCTCAAGCAAATACCATTTCTGATTCAAGGAATGGTACATATTCGTGCAACGTTGAAGGAAGTGCAGATACAATAACTCAATCTAGGCATTATTTACATCAGTGATCAGACAACTGCCTAGAGCAAGGTATGCTTATTGTCACCACAACTCACAATAGAGTAGCACACGCAGCACAAACATCAAAACACAAAGAAAAGAGTAGCGACTACTGCATAACATTACTTCATCTTCTCAAGCACATACAGACTCTTTGGCTACGGTCAATCTCATGATAAAGTGTTTCCTAGCGAGGTAAATTATGCAGCAGGACTAGCAAGAGCGCCAGCTTCTGTCAGCAAAGGCACCAGCTTACCTCCACTGTGCTTCTCCATTACATCTGTTGCAATTAGAGAAACAGTGAGAACTTTCAGAGATAATAGTAGGAAGACATCCTACATTAAACAAGCGCCCTCTCTTTTGCTTGTCATGAACTACAAAATCCTATAGTGCATATGTCAAACTAGTAGTGTTTGATCCAATATTAAGAAGCATATTGGGACTGCATGCGGAATGCAACCTTACTAACATATTGTGCATGTTGAGATATCTAGGCAATCCATTCACTTAATCATTCAATCCTGTAGAAAAACAAGCATCATCCAAAAATCACATAAAAAGGGTCTCTAAGGATAAATCAGGAAGAAAACTTGGATAACATACTGTCACAGCCTCCAACGTGCTTTCCAGCGATAAAAACATTAGGGACAGTTCTTTGACCAGTCCATTCCAGCAGTGCAGCTTGCATCTCAGATCCATCACCTTACAAAATGATAATAGAGATTAAAACCTCCTCATTTCCTTGAGCTTAACAAGATGTAAAATGAAAAGAAGATGCTCCATAGAGCGAGCAACCAATTTTCCCAAACATGCTAATGAATGACTAACTTAGCCAGGAAGTCCTGGTACATGCAACTGTAGGTTGGTAGACACCACACAATGAGCATAGCGAAAGGAGCAGGTAAGTCTTAATACATGACCAGCGACACATGCAGTAAAAGGTAATAGATCATAAGACCTTCAACTCTGATCACTCAGATGGTGGAGATATGCTATTCTCTATGCATGAAGGCACAAGAAACTTAATTAAACTAAACAGAGGTACTAAGCAGCAATGTACTTACTCTCTTGATCTAACTCGATCACTCTATATCTAGCACCAAGCTGTGACAGAAGTTGCTTAACTCGTGTGCAGTATCCACAGTATGTTTTGCTGCGAACAACAACATGAAATGGGATTTTAATCATCAAACTCAAAAATAAAAGACAAAATGACTAGTGACCATAGCTCTTTAATGATTGTCCACAAAGCTAACTAGCTCAAGTGTTTTACATTATGGTTTCAGTTCAATCCTGTGCATATGGCTATGGAGAGCTTCGTGAATATGTGGGAACCTGTTACATAGACGATGCTCTACTAGCTTCTATCTTGAAAGTAGATAGATATGTGAATACGTATGCATAGCAGCTACTTGATGCTTAAGAAATCAGCATTATTTGAGAGAAACCATAATAATACACTAAACACTTGAGCAATTCTCTACTTTAAAACCTGTAGGTACAATGCAATTCAATACACTAAACACTTTTCTCGTTCTTCCTCTAGGGGGGAATCTGTAGGAACAACATTTTGAAAGAAAAACAAATTTGGAAAATTTCTTTTTGTTATTTAATTCCTTTCTAAAGAAGAAAGAATTAGTCTTTTAATCTTATTATCATCCACGTTAGATGAGAAGCGTGTAGAGAATAGAAACAAAGTAAAGTCGATGATTATCTCCACGATAAAAAAATAGGTACTCCGTAAAAAATTAAAAACTGAGGGAGCTAGACAGTCATTCCACCATTATCAACCAATTAAAAAGTTCAGGAAATTAAAAGTTTTAAAGTAAGCAATAAGAAGCGAGTCAAAACCAATTAGTTGGACATAATAAATAAATCATGGACGGACGAATGGAACGAATGAATCATCAAGAATTAATTAACAATACAATAATTCATAGTTAACGGATAGACTGATTGATGATTGATGCAGGGAGGGAGAGAGGAAGAATGAGATTGAAGGAACGAACGAATAAAAAGAAAAGAAGTAGGTCACCTGAAGACGACGACGGACTGTGATTGTGCGATCTGCTTGACTTTGGGGAGGGCCATCTCGATCTCCTCTCTGCTACGGCTTCTTCCTGCGCCGTTCAGTATCCCTCCCATCAAACAAAAGAAGAATTTTTTTCTGATCTGATCGATCTCTGTGAGGAGTTCCTTGTTCACAGACGCACACAACCCTAATAAAATAAATAAATAAATAAGAAAAGAGTTGCTTCGGCTTTCTTTCTTTCTGTTGGGTTGCAATATTTTAAATCCTATCCAATTCCTTTTAACTCCTACTGTGATGATAAAGACAGATTTTTTAGAGTGATTTTAATTGGGAAATAATCTTTTCTATTTACTGTAAGAAGATTTCTTTCTTGTGTCGGACGACGCAAGGGAAGAACACATATTTCTGGAAAGTTTACTTAATCTAAAGTTTGAAAAAGATTTAAAAGAAGCTTATGGTAGAATCTTAATTACCACCAGAGAGAGATACAGGGTTTGCTGCATCCACATGATACGATCCATTCATTCTATTGAGAAAACTGAATTGCCTTAAAGAGAAAAATTATTTGGAACAATTCTTCTCCTTCTTCTCAAACAACAACAACATCAACAAAAAGAGAAAAAAAATGTTATATATGTTGAAAACTTTCAATTGGTACTTTGTAGTAACGTTGTAGTAGAGTAGTATCACACGCAAGTATCTACCACGGCACAGTCGATCACTGCTCTGTACGCCGCATTTCCGTGTAGTTCCTCCGGAATCGATACAACATCCCACCGGCGAACTGAAAGCTCGCACACCGCTACTGCCTCTCTCGGCTCTTCTCGCTTATAAACATATACCCAACCTCCTCCTCCTCCTTTCAATCCGATCGATGGCAGCATTTCTTCTTCTTCCTCCTCCCAGGTTAGCTTACGCAAGACCTCCATCGGTATTACACTGACCTTCTTAACGTTGAGGAGTCCGTCTTCATGCCTCACTTCAAGCTGCCACAGCTTCGCCCCACGGGGTCCAGCTCCTGCAAGCACAATCTCTTCTTCGCTGCATCCGCGAGTAATTTCCCACCTTGTAGCCGCGGAGTTGTCCATATGCCGGATAGACTTTGGCGGAGCCCATTTATCCTTCGTGGGCTCATACCACGTCAACAGTCCTGTTGTCCGGTCAGCGATGTAGAGCTTTCCACCTGCCACAGCCGACGAGGCCCACGTAGCAGATGCGGAGTCCTTGAACTCCGCAGGCATCGGCTCGCAAGGCTTCCACGGAGCGTCGCTATCATCAAGAGAGCGGGCATCCACTGAGCAAGGATTGTCGGAGAGTTCAGGAGCCACGCCGCCTGCGAGAATAATCCGCCGACCGACTACGGCAACCACAGGGTCACGCCGCCAGACGATCGGAGCTGGACCAACCTGCCACGTAGCTGTTGCCGGAGAACGAAGTTCGGACCAAGAGCGGGAGACTGGATCAAAAGCGTGGCAGGCAGAGCTGGGTTTACCGCTGCGTCGGTTAACGAGAGTGATGAGAAGGAGAGGATAGTGGGGTCGGCGACGGAGGGCAGAGGAGGCAGCCGATCGCCACGATCGAGAGACTCCCGCAGCGGAACTGGCAAGGTCGATGGAGTGAATCTTATCGAAGATGTCCTCTATTACCTCCGCCGGCAACGGAAACGGCAGCGTTTCTTGTCCATCGTTTTCTTCTTTGATGAAATTAGAAGCCATGACTGCCTGCTAAATGAGAAACCTTCTTCGTCATGTCATCGTCATCGTTGGAAAATTTTCATGTTGGAAGCAAATAACAGAGGATATCGATATGGAGCTGAAGCCGAAGCAAGCTAGTCAATGTTTTAATGGCGGGGAAGAAATGGTCGTTGGGTAGTTACGTCCAACTCCTCTACAGATCGTAACAGTTTGAAAAACAAAACAAAAAAAAAAATTTATACACACAGCAACGCATTACGAGAAGTTCTCTGACCTCTCAAATCACCAACAATTTATTATCTACTCTGCTCAGAAAGATATGATTTTTAAATTTGAAGTTGCACGTTACTATACAAAAAGAACTTCCAATTATGATAACCTGCTGAGTTGTATCTCTATGATAGAGACTCTCTAGTCTAGTGAAACTTTTGTTTGATTCGGTTTTTCTCTAATTCGTTTCTGTTCTTTGATTTTGATGATTAAAAGAGTTTCTACATAATATAATAGCCCAAACCAAAAAGGCCCTACCCAGATATCTGGCCCATTAAGAGTACACGCAATGAAATGCGGGCTACTTTGATTGATTGATTGATTGATTAAACCCTAAATAAAGCAAAGAAAGTGATTGATTAAGCATTTTTAGAGATGAAGAAAAGAAACAAAAATGGTCGACAGTGAATTCTCACGGGGCTACAGAAAACTAAACAAAGATTAATAATTTTTTAAATGTACTTATACCAAGCTGTTATATTACAACTACTTCTCCCAAGGCAAAGGATTACTATAATCTCAAGAAAACGCTGAAATTAATATCCCTGTGTACGTACGTGTATGAGGTAGCCCGCCAGCAGCAAGATCATATTAGCAAGCAAATTTAGTTCCCCAAAAAAGAGTAAAGATGCTCTGTCTTTGATGGGATGTTCTTTTGCAGTTACTGTTATTTATTAGAGTAATCCAAAAAACAAACATTATTAGAGCTAATTAAGGGAATCTCTATGTTGCTGTTTGTTTGTGGGAGCAGAGCAGGTAATCCTGCTGCTGTTATGTTTCTTTTCTTGTTCTGATGACTGCTCTGCTCCTCTGCTGTTCCTGTGAGAGAGAGAGAGAGAAAAAAAGCTGCTGCTCTAATCCTGTTGTTTGATTCCTTTCTCCGTCTTTCTGAAGACCCAAATCAAAATCTAAGCTGTTGTTGTTTACAGAATTATTTTACTTCACTGAAGAACACACTGTTCATTCAGGTTCAGAAACAAAAAAGTCCAATAAAGCATTTTCTAGGGATGCACACCAACCCCTCTCACCCATCTCCCCTTCTCTTCTCTCAAAGCAAAGCAGAGAGCTCATGTCACCGATGATCAGTGAACGTGGTTGCTTGCTTGCATTCAAATACCAATCTTTTTTTAAAACCAAACAAAAAAAAGAACTTGAAAATCAAGATAGATTTTGCCGTAGTTGTTGTTGTTGTTCGGCATATAAACAAACAGTTGCTAGACAACAATGATTTGTCACATGTTGTATCTGTCAGTGTAAACAAATGCTGTGCTGTTTTTTCATCTAAAATCCTAAAAACAGACAAAACCATTTTCATGTGTTTTCATAAAGCATCTGTTAATACATTAAAAATTATTATATAAAAAATTGTAAAAAATATTACGGAAAGAAAGATTTTAAAAGAAAAGCCAAGACAGAGAGACAGGGACAAGAAATCCCACCATCAGCGGCATGTGATTCCCTCCTTTTCATTATTGCTAATGCAACGTTACTCTCATCCCATATTCTTTCTTTCTTTCTTTCTTTTTTTTTCTCTGTAGAAAGAAACATCAGCAATGAAAGCAACTAAATAAGCCATCCATAATTGTCCTTAATTTGATCACCAACGCAAGAGAAGCCAGTGATTATTAGCTCAATCTGCTCAACAAACTCTTAACTGCATCAATCATCAATTTCATCGCCCCATCTTATTTCATATTTCATTTGCTATTTTTTATATAAAATTAGTCAAATTTTGATTCTGATGAGTACTAACTAACACGAGCGGTTTTAGTTCAATATAGCCAAGGAAGTTTTTACTCAGTTCTTTACGGTGAAGTATAAAGATCGGATTTTTATTTTTTAAACGAAGGAAACAAAGAAAATGATGACTAATTATAGAAAAGGAAAAGTAAAGTAAAAGCAGAAAATCATGGTATTACTTGCATGGTTGGCTCCATGTTATTGTCTGTCAGCTAATGCAGAGCACAGCAGCGAGGGAGTGAAAAGAGAGAAAACAGAACACGACACAGCAGCAGTAGATGATGGTAATCATAACTTCAACAACTTTTTACTCCCTCTCTCTCTCTCTCTTTTTGCTTTTGGCTTCTTGCTTTGCTTTGCATTCCTTCATTCACACGACTCTCACTCTCGCTCACCACACTCTTCATCAAAATCTTTTCTTTTGATTTGAAAGAAAGAGAAGAAAATTGGTGAGAAAAAAATATTGGAGGAGAAGGAGAAACTTTTTGTTGGAATTCAGAGCAAGAGGAAGAAGGAAGGAGCAACCTTTTTATTTTTTTGGTTTTTTCTTTCTTTTTTCTTCTTCTAGACTGAGAAAGCTTTTGGAAGTTTCTGGCTGTGATTTCTGAATGTGGATAAGAATTATCTGAGGGGAAAAACCTGGTTTTGTTTTGGATTTTGCATCTGGGGTTTTGGTTCTTGGAGGCATTTGGGTGGATTTTGTTTAACAAGACGAAATTCTTTCTGGTTTGTCATTTGGTCATGAATAGCAGTAGTCTGTGATAAAAACCAGCAAAAAGAGTAGCTCACGATTGAGAAGAAATAATGGAGAGAAGAAGAACCTGTTTGTGGATAATGAAATTGTTGATGTTGCTGATTCTGGCTTGCTGGTTAGAGTTGGCATCGGCAACTCTTTCTCCTTCTGGCATTAACTATGAAGGTCAGTTAGTACTCTGGTTTCTAATCTTCTTCTTCTTTCAATTTTCTTTCTGACTGACTCGAGATAATTTTCTATTCATGACTGTAGTCCTTTAAATGCTGCGATTATATGAACCCCTGTAGATAATTTTTCAACTCTTTATGTTTATTTACCTTGCATCTGTTCTCCTTTGTTCTTGGTTGTGTTGCTTTCTGTAGAAATCCTGGATGGTTTTCTACTTTTCCTTTCCTGTCTAACTGCTACTAACCTGACTTAACAGAGCCACAAAGCAAACTGTCTGTTCTTCTGATAAATGGGAATTTGATTCCAGTAGCTCCTCAAGATTATGAATATTCTTCAAATACCATGATCAAGTTTTGGTTGATGTTGTACGCATTACTTGTGGTTGGTTTATAGTTCCGCATTTATTAGGCGTTAAGGTGTCTTAGTATTAGAAAGTCTAGGCACAACAGTCCCTGAAAGTTACACTTCGCAGGTTCAGAAAGAAATCATGAAAATGTTTTTGCTTTGGTTTGGCGAGCAGTTGTAGATTGTCCTGCTTAATCCTTCTTTAAAAAAAAGTATAATCCTCTTTCCACTACTTTTAAGATAATTTCTAGTGAAGATTCAGAGCCTATAGTCGATATTTCAACTAAAAATGATTCTTTCATTGTCTGTGGACACAGTTGTAGCACTAATGGCCATAAAAATGGAGCTAAATGACCCTTATAATGTCTTGGAGAACTGGGACATGAACTCCGTCGATCCCTGCAGCTGGAGGATGGTTACCTGCTCATCCGATGGATATGTTTCTGCTCTGTAAGATATCTTACATATGCATGCGATTCATCTAGAATCGTAGTCTTTTTCTTAATCCCAATGTTGTTTTTGCATATTGTTACTCTAGGGGACTACCTAGTCAAAGCCTGTCTGGCACACTTTCACCTAGGATTGGAAATCTCACAAATTTGCAGTCTGTGTAAGTAAAATTTTATCTTGCATAGATTGGATACAAAATGTTGTCACTAGTTGTGAGTAGTCAAAGTAAAGGAACTCAACTAATATCTATATGCATTAAGAATCAAGACATGACTCTCAACAAATTCTGTGCATAACTGAATATGTTCTTGAGTCTCTAGGTTGCTGCAGAACAACGACATTTCTGGACCATTACCTGCCGAATTAGGGAAGCTGGAGAAGCTCCAAGCCCTGGATCTTTCAAACAATCACTTCAATGGAGTGGTTCCTAGTTCGCTTGGGGATCTGAAGAACTTGAATTACTTGTAAGAATGGATATAGGAAGTATACCCTTTTGTTGATTCTAGTGATTGCAACTCACACGCAATGTTTTTAGAAAGTGAATCTCACCATTTCTTTTTCTGCTCTATATAATTTTGAGCAAGTCAGGCGGCTAAGCAATAACAGCTTCAGTGGAGCCTGCCCGGATTCATTGTCCAATATCAAGGGACTCACACTCCTGTATGACATTGTGAATTCTTACCCATTCTTCAATTTTGCCTATAATTATATTAGCTGCTATGTTATATTAATGTTATGAAATATCTTGCAATCACAGGGACCTATCATACAACAATTTAAGCGGTCCATTACCCAAACTTTCTGCAAGAACATTCAAGTAAGTCAGTGGTCTGGGCAATATTGAGTTCATTTTCTTTCTGTTGGCACCAACCATTTGGAGCAGACAATAATAGTATTCTTATTTGTTTTCTGTTTATTTTATAAGCATTGTTGGGAATCCATTAATTTGTGGAGCAAACTCAGACAACTGTTCTGCTGCATCACTGGATCCAATGTCTTACCCACCCGATAATTTCAAATGTGAGTTGGAGGGAAAGCTTTGACTAGATGAGGATCTTGCATTTTACTAATACATAGTCATTTGTTGCTTTCAGCACAGTCACAGTCTGGAGTGTCGAAAGGCCGTCGTGTGGCAATTGCATTTGGTGCTGGTGTTGGATCTGCTGCTTTAGCTATAATTGCCGTCTTCTTGCTCATCTGGTGGAGGCAAAGGCATAACCAGCAGGTCTTCTTTGATGTGAATGGTTCGTGCCTTGACAACCCAAAAGTCTATGAAAATATTAATATTTCCTTAAAGAATTGTTTCATTGATTACAACATTGTGATCTTGGCAGAGCAATATGATCCAGAAGTTTGCTTGGGCCACTTGAAACGGTACTCCTTCAAGGAGCTCAAAGCGGCAACAAACAATTTCAATACAAAGAACATTTTAGGAAAAGGTGGATATGGTATTGTCTACAAAGGTTGCTTACGTGATGGAACTGTTGTTGCTGTGAAAAGACTAAAAGATTACAATATTGTTGGAGGGGAAGTACAGTTTCAAACAGAGGTTGAACTGATAAGCTTGGCCGTTCACCGAAATCTTTTAAGATTATGTGGGTTCTGCACAACAGAGAATGAGAGGCTGCTAGTGTACCCTTATATGCCAAATGGAAGTGTTGCGTCTCAATTAAGAGGTAAGCATCAGCCTCAACGGGTACTTCTCTGCTAACTTATTGAATATCTTTTTGGTAGAGTTTCTGGTGTCAGTCGTCAGCTTCGTTAGCTTTTTGCAGAAACTAAATCGATATGTTTGGTGGCACATAGCTAACCAGCTTTAGATTATAGTTTGTTTTTTGGAATTTGAAGATGATGTTTAGTACCAATCTAATTAGAGGTAATAGCCTTCAAGTGGAGAATATTCACCCAAAACTAGACGCCAGAAGCTTTTAAGCTTTTTTGAATCTGAATCAGCTTCAAGCTTCTACCTTTTTGCTGCTCTAAGTGGAAGGCCCTAATACAGAAATGCTACTTGCACGATATCATATAATATGACTGCTACAATATTGAAGAGGAGGAAATGATTCCAGTTACTTGTACACTTTATCTTGCAGAACATATTCGTGGCAGACCATCTCTAGACTGGTTGAGGAGAAAGAAAATTGCTTTGGGAACAGCAAGGGGGTTGGTGTATTTGCATGAGCAATGTGATCCCAAAATAATCCACCGTGATGTTAAGGCTGCAAACATTCTTCTGGATGAAGATTTTGAAGCAGTTGTGGGGGATTTTGGATTGGCGAAACTTTTAGATCATCGAGAGTCTCATGTCACTACTGCAGTTCGAGGAACAGTTGGACACATTGCTCCTGAGTATTTGTCAACGGGACAATCATCAGAAAAGACTGATGTCTTTGGCTTCGGCATCTTACTACTTGAGTTGATTACCGGTCAGAAAGCACTAGACTTTGGACGTGCCTTGAATCAGAAAGGTGTTATGCTTGATTGGGTGAGTTCTGTCTTGACATACTTTCGATGCTTTCCAAACAATTCCAAGTTCCATGAACTAGAATAAGTCATCTTGCTTATTATTTGAAAATCTGCAGGTAAAGAAGCTTCACCTGGAGAACAAGCTCAGTTTTATGGTGGACAAGGACCTGAAGAACAACTACGACAGGGTGGAGTTGGAGGAGATGGTGCAGGTTGCTTTGCTATGCACACAGTACAACCCCACACAGCGTCCCAAGATGTCAGAGGTACTGAGGATGTTAGAGGGCGATGGTCTTGCGGAGAAATGGGAAGCGGCATCCCAGAAGATGGACACGCCAAGGTCTCAGTCATCTGAGCATCCCTCTCCAAGGTACTTAGATTTTGTGGACGAGTCCTCGCTTGTTGTAGAAGCGATTGAACTGTCAGGTCCACGATGACACCGCTTGTTATATTATTGTACATGAAGGGTAAATGCACAGTTTTGCTTAGACAGTGAAGTTGAAAAGCTTTTGTTTTCCTTCTTTCTGGCTTAAAGTATTATAACTTTACTTGGATAACGAGTCCTTGTACAAAAAGTAAAGGGAAGAAGTTGATTAAAAATTGTAGAAAAGTGAACAGTGATGCTACTGCAGTTCTCATTCTGATCTTCGGGTAAGAGATTAGTCTGAAGCATAATAAGCCTGAAAAATAAGAGCCAATCTTTCTACATTTTGAGAACTGCAACACATGAAACTGCTACAAACAAGCTTGCTTTCAAGTCCCAAGCATAAAATGGTCTCAGCTAAAGCACACATTCAATAACAACTAAAACTTTGCCAGAGATAATTCAGTCTCACCAAAAAACCTTCAAAAACTATATTACAAACCAATCTAGCCATTAAAGTGATATAACACATTCCAAGATGTTGCTTTACATAAGATCAATGTTTCAGCTTCATAACTTGCACTTCCAACATGATAAAAGAATAAGGTGATGATCTTGTTCACTGCAGCTACTAAAGCTTAGTACAGTACTGACAAAATGATGAAAAGGGCTCATCAGTTGAGGTTCAACACTGCAAGCAAAGATAAGACCATTACTGTTCGTAGCAATAGGGTGATTATTTACAAGCACCAAATATCTGCTTCCACAAGCCTTCAGTCACAAGGCAGCCTTCTAGACTTGCCAGTATGACTTCACTGTCTCTTGAAAGCCTACAAAACAGCACAAAAGAGAACATTACTGCAACAAATCGAGAAGAATAAGCTGTTCAAAGGCAGAGAAAATACTCTCAAGCATACATCATAGATGCTTGATGTTTCCTTCACTTTCTCCACTACTTCCTCCCTGACTTGTAGAGCTGCAAGAATTGGAAAATATGCATTTAATAAGACTCACTTTCAAAACTAAAATACGTCACAAATTCACAGGAAATAAGCAAAACCCACCCTTCGTGGACACTTCCTCTATAGCCTTTGAGGTTCTCACTGCAAATCGTTGGAATGAAGGGCTGTTCAGACAGAAAAGACTGTTAGTCATTTACTCATAATCTAAAGTTCAGCGTACACAAACATATATAGAAAAATGCCCTTACATAACATGAATTATGAAATCACCATTCAAGTAATCAGAATCAGAGGAAACTTCCACCTAATTTATCTTATTTTTTGCCATATCACAGTAACTGAGTACGACTGGCTATGACACAAAATAGGTTTCCAAGTCAGATGATACCATTTATCCTATTTATAAAATAGGGGCATTGTAGTTCCCCAACGTCCAAATGCAACATCGACAAACTGCACTGGATAGCGAGGGGAACCTTCATTCTTGCTTCAATACTCTAGTGGACCACAAGAATTGGTAAGCTCCATAGGCCAGAACCGCACTAATAAGATGAAGCAGCTATTACACAGTACAAATTGTTTCATAAAAAAGTAGCAACACAGTTCATCAATATATGTTTGGATAGCCTCAGCCCCTTAGATGTATTGAGTTGCGGTCATATCGGCATTCAGTACAGGTCTATGGAGTCATCATTGACATCATACACAAATAAGATCCACAAAACTTCAACATTCATTAGACACAACTTCATATACCCACCAACTGCATGTAATACAGATACTATAGAAGCATACAGATTATTATTGGAGCTCTCTAATGAATGCATTCAAAACTAAGACGACTTTGCAATGGTCAGCTCAGTCCCTTAGATGTTCTTTAACTATGCGATCATTTTCACAAGTTCATTACAGGTCTGTAGGATCATCAAAGCCAGCCATTACTTCTTTACAAATTACATAACTAAAAACAAACATAAATCAATAAACTACTCGATAAATGTATGTAACCATTGCATATGTTCCAACGCGATGCATCGCATCTGAAACCATCTATGGAATGACTACAACGGATCACTTTAGCTTCCAGGGAACGAGTTCATATGGAACTAAATCATATCCATTGACCAGTTAGTGAAGCAATCGACAAAAGTAACTAAAAGTCCATGGAAA
Organism: Acanthochlamys bracteata; assembly: GCA_019914995.1. Lineage (NCBI taxonomy): Eukaryota > Viridiplantae > Streptophyta > Magnoliopsida > Pandanales > Velloziaceae > Acanthochlamys > Acanthochlamys bracteata. The sequence continues at coordinate 9,807,197 of CM034132.1, read as the reverse complement.
TTTCGAAAAACAAACCTTTTTTTTCTCGACAAGGTGTGCTCGATCTCCTCACATCTCATCAAAATCGAATAAACTCAGGTAAGATACAAGATAAAGAAGAGATTCGAGTGCTCCATTTATATAGCTTCAGGGAAACTTCGTACAGGCTAATGTATGTAACCCGTCGACCAGATTAAAGAAGCACTTCAAACCAAAACTAAAAATCAAATATCTTGTCGATCTACAAACGTCTCGTTTCAAATAATCAACAAATCACACAAAAAAGAAAACCTGAAACAAAATTGTTGATTTAATTGAAAGAGAGAAACTTGTCTTACTTGTTGGCGAGGCCTTCGACGAGGACCTCGTTGACGACGTAACTGATAACTCTACCTATAAAATTTCCTCCAGCCATTGCTGATCGATCGATCGAAACGAGATAGATTACTTTAATTTACGAGCAGGAAAGAATTGACGTTTCCTTTTGACCGAGGTATATAAAGCAGCTTGTTTTTTTTTATAGACGGCGAAGAGATTAGGGGAAGTGGGAAACCCTAACTGGAACGTTCTGGAAAAAAAAGAGTTAGGTGGGCTTCCCAATTGGGTCTTGGCCCAGATGTAATCGTAGGACCAAGAAGAATACAGCTGTAAGCCATATAGTAAGTAATTCATCAACAACCTTACATTCATATCTCAGCAAATTAAAATGAAATTACTCTAAAGCAGAAAATTATAAAAGAGTTTGTATCAGAGACGGAAGATCAAAGTAAAACGTAGTATGTTTCATGTACGCCAGAAACACCACGCAGGATCATTAACTTCATCAGAATAAATAGATGCCAGTGTCGTGTTCATTATTACAAATTCTTATCTTCGTTTTCTTTTTTTTCCCTTCCATTTTTTGTTCTTTTTCTTTTTTGGTGCGTGAGAAAACAAGAAGAAACGTAGCGGCGGTGTTCTATTAAAAAGAGGATTAGAAAGAAAATGAACACATTTCGAGAACAACAACAACAGAAAGCACGGCAAAGCAAAACCAGTCAATGGCATGCAACTTATTATCAATTTCCGTCGAACAAGATTCAGAAATCACACAAAGCAAAGAAGAAGGAAAAATAAACGCACGCAAAGAAACAAGATCTGTTGTTCAAATTAATTACGTCGCACCTGTTAATGATTTGATTTTGGTTTGCTTTCTTTTCTTCCTCTGCTTTTTCTGTTAAGAAAGAAAAAAACATCTCACGTTCTTTCTCAACGAATGAATGACACGTTATAATTAATCGTACAACCAACAGTACCTGCTTTTCTTTCTTTCTTTTTTCATGCGAAGATCTTCAAATCGTATTCTAGTCTATGAATGATTGATTTATTAAGACCAACAAAAACATTAATAAACTAGTAATCCATGGTGTGTAGTTCACAGCAAGCACGGATTGACTGCAAAACATGCACATCTCTGCTTTGTTTTGGTTTAATAGATTCTTCTTATTCATCGATAATTTCATAAATTAAAATTTAATCAATGCTCTATCTCTCTCTCTTCTCTGTGTTTTCCACTCCTGCTGCTAACGCTACTGAGCAATTAGTACACCTATACAGCTAAGAACTCTTTATTATCACTCATTATCTCTTGCTACATTTCTCTTCTGCTACTTATTTTGTTCGACATCTGTTCACACCTTCGCTATCTTTGCGTTGTCTCAATTCTTCTCCTTCTTCTTCCTCACAAAGAAAGATCTCTTCTTTTTCTTTGTTATTGTAGTTTCTCCACCGAATCAATGTCTTGGTTGTTGCTGTTTGGCGTTCTTCTTCTCTAGGTTCAATCAGTTCAATTTCTTTTACATATTTCTTCTTATTCACAGTTCTTTTTCTTTTCTTCTTGGCGTTCTTTTGAAAAAAAAATGTTTCTCTTTGGCTCTGTCTTTTCGTTTCTTGGGTTTCCGATGATGGGTTGGACCAAATTCACGTATTCTGTTGGAAAAATTGTTTCTTGTTCATAAAAAGTGTTTCTTTTAGGCACTGCTGCTTGTTTCCTTGGATTTCCAATAACGGGTGGGAGTAAAATTGTTCCTAGCTCATAAAAATTGGTTCTTTTCTGTACTGTTTCTGTTTTTTTTTAAATTTCAGAGCAATGGGTTGGAGGAAGATTTTGGTAGTGCCATTAGAGCAGGTTCTTGCTTCTCCATCACACAAGAAAGTTCTATGGGGTTTTACCATGGGTGTTACTTTCTCCTTAATGGCATTCTCATTGCTTTACACTTCTACAGCTACCTCCGCCACCAATGCCGCCGCCGACGCTTTCTCTAGGTTCTTCTTCTTCCCTCATCGGAGTTCAAGTCACCATTATTACGGCAGTCTTAAAACGAACTCTTCTTCTTCTTCTTTTGTTGTTGTAAAGCAAGAAGTAACTGTAAAGAATCAATTTTCCAGCAATTTTTCTTCTCCCGTAGATGAAAATGTTACTCTAGTGAACATCCATTACAGCAGTCCATCAAATTCATCTTCTTTTGTTGAAGAGAACAATTTTAGCAACTTTACTTCAAATTCTTCTTCTATTTTCATTAAAGAAGATGAGGGTAAAGGAATTATCGAGACCAATTCCAGCAGTGTCTTGCAAAATTCTTCTGCTGTTGTTACTAATGGAGAAGATGAAGATGGAAATGGCAATGTTACGAGAAATTCCAACAATGTTCTGCAAAATTCTATTCCTATTGCTGTTACTTCAGATGGGAATGGAAGTGTTGAGACCAATTCCAGTAATGCTGCGCAAGAGTCTCTTCCTGCTGTTACTACTAATGGAGAAGTTGGAGATAGTGACACCAATTCCAACAATATTCAACAAGATTCTACTGGTGTTGCTAATGGAGGACGTGGGAAGGGTCGACACGAGTGTGATGAGATACAAAGCAGTAGTCTTTCGTTCAATTCTTCTACTGCCAACAACAATGGAGGAGATGGAAATAGGACCGAGGGTGGCAAAGAAAAGAAGAGGAAGAAGAGGGGAAAGAGAAGGAGATCTTCTTCAAGAGTATCATGCAGTTCGGGTATTGGGAGTAATGCCAGCATCCTAGTGAATTCAGAACAAAAGGATAGTAATTGGGAGAAGAAAGTTGAGGAGGATAATGGTTTTGAAGCAGAAGGGACGAGTGTGGGTGATAATGGTGATGCAGAGGGAATGGAAGAAAACTCTGCTTCTCTGGCAGGTGAAGAATCTAATGTTGCTGCCACCTTTCAGAAGTGTGATATCTTCGATGGCAGGTGGGTGAGAGATGAGAGCATGCCATATTATCCTGGTGGCTCATGCCCTTTCCTTGATGATGACTTCAACTGTCACAAGAATGCAAGGCCTGATACCGACTTCTTGAAATGGAGATGGCTGCCATATCAGTGCGACATACCCCGGTGAGTGCTTTATTGCCTTGAAGCTTGGCAAGATCTGCTTTTCGAGATATAGACTATATGAATCATCATATTATGGTTTAGTTCAATTAATCTTATGTAGGGTTCATAGGCTTTGGAGCTTTGCAGTGACTAGAATTTGTTGCTCTATGAATATTGGTTGAAAGACAAAAAATCAGAATCTGGCGGAGTTAAAGCTACAACGTTGAACTCTGGAACGTATTTTATAGTAATTGTAGCTGTAAGTTTAAATTTCCAGTGGGATAATTCTGCATCTTGTACGCCAAAATATGTTTAGTCCACAAAAGGTGAACAAAAGGAAAACCTGGTGAAACTCACTATCTTGCAAACAGTAAAATCTTCATAGTCCTTATAAAAAAATGAAAAATGTGTTCGCTTGCAAACAACTTCCACAAAACTTTTTGGTGGATGCGGTTTGAAATTCTTATAATGTTACATACACAACTTAGCTATAATAGATAGGATCATATACACATTTCATATTTTGTTTGTGGATGTAAACATTTCAAATAATGCATTTTTATTCATATTCACTGTATGATTTTGGTTGTGAGTGTTGTTTCCACTGTTTTTGTAATTTGGTAGGACATTGATGATTACCTAGTTCTAGTTTTGGGTTGATCTTACATTATGTTTTTATGTCTTTTTGGGGAAATTTGTTACCAATTTTTTGTCTTCTGCATTTAGTAGCTTGAATGCCACTGACTTTCTTGAAAGACTAAGAGGACAAAGGCTAGTCTTTGTTGGAGACTCATTAAATCGGAATATGTGGGAGTCACTGATTTGCATACTACGTCACGGTGTGAGAAACAAGAAGAAGGTGCATGAGGTTTCTGGAAGGCGAAAATTCAAAACAAGCGGCTATTACTCGTTCATATTTGAGGTGAGTGTGTTTTCCCTCAATAAAATTCTCAATGTACTTTAACGTATTGATTTACAAATTGAAAAGCAGGAGTACAAGTGCTTTGTAGATTTTGTTAGATCCCCATTTCTGGTTAAAGAAATATTCAAAAAAAGTGCAAATGGTTCGCCAGAGGAGAAGCTGAGACTGGATATACTCGACGAGACAACAGTTACATACCGTACTGCTGATATCATAGTTTTCAATACAGGCCATTGGTGGACTCATGAGAAAACGTCTGCAGGGTAAGCATCTTTTTATAACTTTACTCATCTATGAATGTTAAAATGTTCATAAGAAATTTCCCGTTCATACCTTTCTGTCCTTTTTACATTTTCTCCTTTGTGTTAACAGAGTGGACTACTATCAGGAAGGCAAACATGTGTATCCTCTTCTTGAAGTCACAGAAGCATACAGAAAGGCTCTGAACACATGGGCGAGATGGATCGACAAGAACATTAACTCCAGAAGAACCCAAGTATTTTTCAGAGGGTATTCTCTTACCCATTTCAGGTACGTCAGCGACGAGGAACATCTGTGCTGTATATCAAAAGGACAAGATAGATTGAGACAGTTGTTTGCAAGACTTCTATTTTGACACATGAAAACAAGTCCCATTTCATCTCTCCGCAGGGGTGGACAATGGAACTCTGGTGGCCAGTGCCACAGGGAAACAGAGCCGATCTTCAATGACTCCTACCTTTCAAGCTATCCGTGGAAGATGAAAACTCTAGAGGAGACCTTACAAACAATGAAAACTCCGGTGGTTTATTTAAACATCAGTAAGCTTACAGATTACAGGAAAGACGGGCACCCTTCAATCTATCGAGAAAGGTACAATTCAGTCGAAGAGCAGATTGCAGCGGAGAAGATTCAAGACTGCAGCCACTGGTGCTTGCCCGGAGTTCCTGATGCATGGAACGAGTTACTATACGCATCCCTTCTAATGATCGGAAGAGGATCATGGAAGAGTTGAAGACGATAAATACTCTTGCTTTTGTTTGAAGAAAGAAGAACAGAAAAGTAGTCAGTACACAGTTCCATTAGTTAAGAAAGTTTTACTTTATGAATTCTTTGTAACCCCCTCAGATGTTGCCGAAATCTGCCAATAAGTGATGTGGATTACATCTGTTCACTCCACCTGTTTCTTTAAAATCTTTAGACAGGCGAAATAAAGCATTGCATTTTGTACGATATTGCGATAAGCCAGATGTATCAGATAGTTTGAGCAAGTTGGTCTGTTGTAGCTTGTGCATTTATGTCTTCTATGAAATTCCTTCCCTCATTTGAATTGCATTTTCGGAGTTCTTTCTACCTTGATCTTACGGTATAGAGAATCGGTTGTATTTTCCATATTGGTTGCGATATTTGCTGAAGACAGGAAATGAGACTGAAATAAAGCTGAATAGATTGCAATGAAGCAACAGTGTTCATGCCAACGCAGTCATAAGATCTTATTACAAAAAACTAAAACAACAGACCATCATGCTCCACAACAAGGCACAGAACTACGACGAACAGAAGCACTAAGTGAGCACAGTGCGAGTATAATCGTTCAACCTTCTAAGGAAGCAAAGTGCACAATGGATACAACAACTACTACTACAACAATAGCCATAATGCCCGTTAGATGACTTGCCGGTTCGCCATGCTCCAGCCAGAAGCTTTTGGCCTTAAAGATTCGAAGCTAAGTTAAAGCTTGGAGCTGAAACATGGACAAGAGCTTTAGTCAAGAGTAGGAGGAAGAACATTGCCATGCCTTCCCTCCTCTCCAAACACTATCAACATTCAAGACCCCATCCATCGATAGTAATGCTAACAACAGCTTCCATTGCCTCTGAATCTTTCAGAGAGCAACAAAAGAAGGACAAGAACAAAGTGGGATCTTGAGAAAGTGTTGCAGTGAAGAGAGGTTTCAATATGAAGTGTAGCTCTTTATATAGACACTTGGTGGGAGAAGTGGAGAGTAGCAGTGCAATAAACAAATGAAAACAAAAGAAAGACCTGCCCTTTGTTCGAAGTGCTCTTGCTTTTATTCTCCAAACAACAACAACAACTATAAACGATTTTCAAATAGATTATATATATGAATCTCTTACGCTATATTGCACTACTGGAAATTATTTCATAGTACTACAGGAGAGGAACCTTGTTCTGGTTGAAGTCCTTATAATTAACTATCTTTTGCATTTGGAATGATTAGTGTTCTTTCTTTCTCATATTAAACTTCATTTGTAACCCACTATGTATCTTTTAAGCTCAGTTGTCAGGATCTTGTAATATTAAACCTTACAATTTGTATAAAACACCGTGGCAATCTAAAAGCTTAATCTTTTTTAGGAATATGTTAAGACACTTGTCGACTGCAAAGCTGCGTTACGCGAGCATTATCCTTAAAAGCTTTTATTAGGTTAATAGAAAGTTCAACTTATTCATACGACTTCTCCAAAGTCCTGAGGTTATACATTCTTTCAACTTCTCAGAAGCTGTTTTTTTTTTTTTTTTTTTTTTTGAGCACAGCTTGTGCAATGCAAGTGGAACTCTTTTGTTTTACCAAAAGATTAGACGTCTCCGTTTTGTCTGTCTTTCTCTTTTTAAGGCTTTGAGATTTTTTTGCTTTCTGCTAATTAAAGTTTGAATTGTAAAGATGATCTCTTATAGTCAAGTCTTATATAATAATAATAATAATACACAACACATAAATAATCCACTCACTCCTTTCAAAGTTCGAGACTTTTTTATTTCACTCTGTTGGATCTCTATTATACAACACAAGCTCTTGTATAACATAACAGACAAACCGTCGCATCAAATCTATCAACCGATTCGCTTTTGTTATTGCAGAGCAAGTATTTAGCATGACTTTAGCAACCATGATCACCGGTATTACAAAGATAAAAGAAGCAACAAGAACCTATCACTTCATGTTTCTGTCAAAAGAATCTGAATATTTAGATATTCACAATGGTTATAATTGACAGGGTCTCAGATGAGAAGAAACATTTCAACCTGTTCCAGATTCGTCTTTCTGCTAGCTATTGGTTAAACTTGCAATACAAACTCTTCAATCTGGAGTTACAAATGTAATAACCATTAACCAACTGTTTGTTGTACATCAACTTCATCAGGTCTTTTAAGTACTCGTACGATGTAGAAAGGATTTTGAATTTACTTAATCATCAAACTGGCAGGTTTCCATATTCGGAGATGCTTATCATAGAACGAGCAAGTGGCTACCAAGGTATCTTCTGCCGAACTACCTCCTTTGTGCCAGTCTGCTCCGTATGCAAGTGAACCATGCTTGCTGTAAGTTTCCATTACCTTCAAATTTTCCTCTCCTAATTCCACTATAGCAAAACCGTTATGCATGCATGCTGCCAAAACAATGCCAGGTAGATGTGGATGAAATTTGATTCTCCACACTCCGCCTCCTAGGCTTAGAGATTTCTCATGCACAGGCAATGATGTCGATCTCACATCCCATACTCGTATACATTCATCATAGCTACTCGTGAGAAGAGTACTAGTATTTTGAGGATCCTGTGCTATACAGCAAACACCCATCGTATGAGATTTTGTGTTCTGAAATACCTTATGGGATGGCCTCTCACGCAAGTCCCAACAGCTGAACACACAATCATCTGATCCTGCGTATAGTATTTCTGGCCTGGAGATATCAAAAGCGGTGGTCCAGAGTTCGTATTGATGAGCTGCCCATGTTTGTGCAACCTGGAAGCAGTCTTCCTTGAATGCTACTACAGATAGTGAACCATCTGAGTGACCGACGGAAAGAGATCCCGCTACTTGATTCCAGTCAACACATAAGCACATGGAAGAGCTAATCTTTTCTGTACATAATTCTCTCAACATCAGACCTGCATCATTAAAAAAAAAGGTACAGTGAAGCTTGTGATAGTCACTACAGTCCCGTGGCTATCTTCAGGAAATGTTGACACTCTCATTACATGCTTTGAGCATTTCCAGGTTTCATTAATTGAAATATACTAATTTAGAACAGTGACCGAAAGAGTTACTGATGCCAAAATACTGATATGTTCTGCAGAAATACAAATCGATCAGAGAGCGCCATCAAACAGAACTATTTTTAGGAGATTGAAATCTAAATAACTTTTAAGAAAGTAATGCAAAGGATTCTAAGGAAAACGCATGACCTCTAATCTTTATGCAATAACCTACTATTTACATACCAGCCTACAACTTGCATAATAAATCAAGGGAAACCTCTTTCTTCTGCATCTGTAGTGGATTCAAGATTGTACAGGATCAAACATCCTGCAGCATCAGCTTGAGCAAGTAATGGTTGTTTGTAAGTTGCAAGTGGACTCCATTTTATATCAAAAACACCCACAGTTTGCACACGTTGAAGCAGCTCAAGACCCTCATCATCATTTACTGAAAAAAGAGATATGCTTCCGGATCTATTCTGTTGAGTTCCCTCTTCAAGTGTATACGTTGCCGCAGACAAAATGTTGTAGAAAGTATCGTAAGGGCAAAACTCAACTGTGTCGGCATTCCCATCTAGAGTGATACTTGCCACATCCATCTACAATCAGAATGCCAATGACAAAACTTGTTTCAAATAAATCCATGGAACACATAAATCATTTACAATCAATGCATATGCATGAAAGTTCAAATGAACATTTCATCAAACACTTGGACGACATTCACACCAGCTCAAAGAATTTACAGTCAACTAATGTTTCTAAGCTGCTTCAAAAAAATTTGTCGATTGTGTCTACATCAATAATATCAGCTATACATTACGCATTCAACACCTTTGATTAACGAGAATCTTAGAAGTTAGAGAAAATATTATACCTTTGCTGATTCAACACTCCAGATACTGAAAATGATAGAACCTAAATAAAAAAGGTGAGATTTTAAATTTAACTTGTATATATACACTCACGCACACGGAAGGGCTTTACTGAATCAGGTCCAAATGCAAAAGCAAATCTCAACTCTGAGTTTTGGACTCACTTAAAATAATCCAATCCAATTCTTCTTTTCCCCGTTTTTCGTTTACCTGCCACGTCATCGATGTCTGCCGCTGCTGCTGGGCTTCTCTGCTTCTCCTCCTCCTCCGGTCCCCACCGGCAATGGCTGTGCTTCGCCGGAAATGTTTCATCATCTCCGGAACGGCAAGCGCTGTTCAGCCGCATTGCTCCTGTCTACGACAATGTAAGCGTTCTCAAAATCATCAAAATTGGTTTTTTTTTCTTCTACATAGTAAACAGTTTCAGGAAAAGATTTTTCTTTTTTGTTCTCTTTCTCTTCTGTTGTGTTCCAATGTCTAGTATAATAAACAATTTCAGAATCAGGTTTTTGTTATGGAAGAAAATTGATTTACATCTTACAATTGTGTTGAAGAATTGGAGAATTTGATAAAAAATGGAATTTTGATAACCACTTCATGAATTCAGTTAGCTCTTAGCAAGGAAGTCTGTTCGAGAAAATTCACAAATGATTTTGAGCATAAACAATTCCTTTTGTATTGGAACTATATTTGTGAGCAAATATTTTGATTGAAAAGCCATTGCTTTGAAGTTTGAAGAATGTATCAGCTCAGTGTTTGGATTCAATTCGCAGCTAAATGATGTGCTGAGCTTGGGACAACACAGAGTCTGGAAGAGGATGTGTGTCTCTTGGAGCGGGTGTGCGGTTTGTTTGATTTTCATATTTTAGGAATTCTCCTTCAAGATGCATATTACTTGGTTCATAGTGTTTTGTAAAAGGAATGTTGTATGACGTTCATGTCTGCCATACTGGTTTTTGTAAATCACAGAGTTAGGCAAGGAAGCCAGGCATTGGATGTGTGCTGTGGTAGTGGTGACCTGGCTTTCATCTTGTCCCAGAAAGTTGGACCTAGCGGACAGGTTCTTTGCTGTTCTGATATCCATGTTTGTTTAGATTTTGTTTCATTTCCAACATTGAACATGGGCTTCTTTTGTTGATTTTGAATTTTTCATCTTCCTGTAAGAAACTGTCTGCAACTGATGGGATTTTTAAGAATTAGGCATGTGAGTACATTCTTGTTTCCAAGAGTGTGATACTTCAATGCTAGTAAAGTGAAATTATAATACATCCTATTTTGCAAATTCTACAGGTAAGTGCCCTCGACTTCTCAAGAGAGCAACTATCTGTAGCCTCTGCTCGTCAAGATCAGTGGTGGAAAGCTTGTTACGGAAACATTGAGTGAGTACTCGTCATACTAGTTAAAAGTTTTCCGCTTGTGATGACGCAAGGTCAACAATCCGAAAGGAAAGTTGGGCTTTTTGCATAAAAAAATTGGCTTGCTGTCATTTCAACCGTCTTAGATAGCCTAAGAGTGTCGTTGGAATCTTGTATCATCCTTTTCTTGACTTCATCCCGTTATCAGGTGGGTTGAAGGTGATGCACTTAGTCTGCCTTTCCCGGATTGTTCCTTCGATGCAATTACAATAGGTTATGGGTTACGTAATCTTGTAGATAGACGAAAAGCAATGATGGAGATCAGGAGGGTTCTCAGACCAGGTTCGCTTTTTGAACTATCTTCATATTATCAGCTCAATTGTTGCTAAAGAGTTTATAGATTTCTTTTTCTGGTATTGCAGGCTCTAGAGTTTCTGTCTTGGATTTCAACAAGAGTACATCTTCCTTGACAACAATGTTTCAGGTATATGTCTTAAGTTTAAGCCTATGAATTTGAAGCCACCTAGAATTTTCTAAGAATTCAGTAGGGAGATTATCTTGAACTGAAACTCCCTACTTGAAAACTTAAAATTCATCCATTTGTCTTCCTAATAAAAGGAGTGGATGATTGATCACGTGGTTGTACCGGTTGCAAGAACTTATGATCTTTCAGATGAGTATGAATATTTAAAGAGCTCGATCCATGAATATTTGACAGGTTTGTAATTCTACCTACAGCTTTTCATTCTTAGAAAAACCAAGAAATGCAAAAGGGGTTCCCGTTTATGGGTTAGTTTTTTTGCTAGATCGTATACTGCTTTTTCCATTCGCAGGGAAAGAGCTCGAAGAGCTTGCTAGGGAAGTAGGATTTTCAAGTGCAAGATTCTACAACATTGGTGGAGGTCTCATGGGCAACCTTGTAGCCACTCGGTAGAGGAAATTGCTGTTCTAATAACTAAAGAAGTCAGTCTATAAGTTTAGCCAAGAAGAGGTATTGACCTTCCTCGAAGTATAATTATTTCAGAATTGCAGTATGCCTGTATGCTTTATATACTTCACTTTCTTTTGGTCGGTTGTTTTAAAAAAGTGAAATCAGGTTCTTTCCCCTGGCTTCACAGATTCAGAGCTCAACACTTGCTATCAGGATACTGCTGCTGACTCGATTTACTACTGAAATACAGATAGGAACAAGATGTACAGTATCAAAACCAGTCCCCCAAGAGTTACTTCAAAAGACTGAACCACTTATATTTTTGACCATTTTTTGTACCAAGTGTGCAAGTGCAATGCCTTCAAAAACATGAGATTGTTAATGAACAGGACATCAAGTTAACTTCAGAAATCAACTGCTACACACAAGTTGTACATTTTGTATATGTTACCAAACTCCATGTTTGCAACCACGCATCAACCAACTACTTTCTGCAGTAGAAAAGAAAATTTTCCTTCACTAGTTCAAACTAACAACTAAAAAGTACTCATAACTGAAAAGTACTGCAGCAACGCACAACACAAAAATACACAAAATGATCAAACTACTGGAGAGATGTTTCTAGCAATAGAACAATGAAAAATTTCTCCCATTTTATGTTGAGCGTTTTCCTTGGTTTTCCTTGGCTCCTAATTCCTGAATATACACATAACCACTTCTCTGAAGAAAAAAGGGGAAACCCTTGACAAAACAAAGATGTTCGGCAGGAGTTCATCATGCCTCCATTAAGCAATATCTGCAAGGTAAACAAACCAACAAGTCGATGTGCGGTCAGATATTTCTAGCAGTAGTCATAGAGCATTCAAATTGCAAAAATGCAAGTCATTACATCATTGTCAAACTGATTTTGAGAACCCGCTCTGTTTTGTACAAAGTCAACATCAATCAGAAAGATGCATCGGTCAGCATGTTACCAACTAATTCAATTTCACACTTTCGTTTACAACTTACAAGCGTATATTCCCAAAGCAATTACATCAAAATGTTTAAAACTTGAACATAGTCACTCCCAACTTCTTACAGATATGAACAAATTTCTCAAAGACCTGAACTTCAAGGTATGTCATTTCCTATATGAACTAATTTCTTATAGGTGAAGATAGGTTTTGGACTCCTAGTGAAACCTAAAATCTCCATGTACCACAATTTGAATTGCTTTTACCATAAGGTGGTCTTCAAAACCATAATCCAGACACTGAAGAAACGCAAAATGATTTCAGCTAAGACTCTCATGTGTCAAACAGCATCCTAACCTTTACTCTAATTAGAAAATCTCAAAATCTACAGCATGCAAATGATGATTCACAGCTCAAGGAGCACCTATATGTCTTCAGTATTCCTAGTCGGATCAACTTGAGGATCCTCTCTTTTAGGTAGAACAAGCTGACTATATTCATAAAAAGCTCAAAGAATAAAATGCTAGTTCAGTATTCCTCTGCAAATAGACTTGAGAAACCTTCCTCTGACGGACCTCTATTCCTACAAGCATAACAATAATAGAATTTCTATCATGATCTAAAGGCACAAAAGATGCCAACATAAAGAAAATGATGGACAGAACTCAGAAGGTCAACAACCAACCTCATGATTCACGAAAGGCCTCTTCAACCAAATTTGCAGTCTTTCTCAACAAATTAATCCGTTCCGCATTATGACGGAGCTGCATCACCTTGAAATCCCAGATCTTTGACTCCATTGCTACCAATTTCTCTCTATCAACTGATTCCAGCTTACTCTTAAACTCCAAGCAGTCTATACTTCCTAGCATCTCAATCATAAGGGGGTATAACCTATCTATCTCCCCTGCTGTCGACCCCTTATTTGCCTCCTGGTTCTTCTTCTCTGCAGTTGCCACCACCGACGAAAAAGGCCTGGTAGTAACCCTAGTCCTCACTGGATTCTCACTGCTCTTCTTACTACCATTCCCATTGGCAAGCATAGCATCATTCATGGCATTACCAGCATTGCTAGTTTTCGTAATACTCTTTTCACCAGATCCCCAAAATTTATTCATCTTCATCCTCATCTTCTTCCTCTTCTCTGCTGCTGCCGGCGAAACTGGCCTGGGAGAAACCCAATGCAAATTCTCACTACTCTTCTTACTTCTTCCACTACCACTCCCATTGGCGAGAACAGCGTCGGTAGCATCAGCAGAAACAGCTTTTCCTCCGGATCCCCAAATCTTTTCAGAGAGTTCGAAAACTAGTCGATCATGGGGATTTAAAAAGTATCGCTTATCTACAGGCTTGGCATAGTTGGTCCCAAACTTGAGCTTGAGTTTCCGGATCTTGCTGGTAAGCTGTCTCCGGCCGAAATCCTTGGAAGTCGAGCACTTGAGATCATCAAAGGCCGCTTTAGCGACGCCGGCGACGGACTTGCCAGAGAGATCACGTCGGCCTTCGAGAGCTCGGAGGACAGATTGCAAGATCTCGATCTCATCGTTAGGGCTCCAGAATCGAGAGAAGCGTAGTGACGTCATCCCGCCCTCTGCCTTTTTGGGAGATAGCCGAGCGCGTATGAGATATTTCTCTCCCTCATTGTTATCTTCTTCTTCTTCTGATTCGTCTTCTTGCGAATGTTGCTGAGAATTGGTAGGAGGAGAAGAGGAGGAATGAAGATTGTTGTTGGTCTTGAGGGACTTGAGAATTTCAGCTCCGTCGGAGAGATGGCGGCGCTCTTCTTCCATTTCTAATTCTTCTTCTTGATGTCCGTCGACGGCGGCGTCAGCGGCAGTGACGGCGAGGGAGTTGGATTCCATTATTCCTTCTTCTCCAAAGCGACTGAATAAAGCTCACGGGTCATCGACTAAAGGCTCAAAGACAGCGATTTCACGGGCCAATAAGATTGGCCCATTTTGGCCCATCATTTGTCGAATGGTACATCTCCTCAACATTATCATGTTAATTTTCTGTATAGAAAAGGAGAATTGCTTAAAAACGTATTTTAAATATTCGTAACTAAATTTTATAAAAATAAAATTTTTTTAAAAATAAAATTTAGTATTTATATTTAAATAATTTTTCAAAAATAAAAAATATAATTATATAAAAAATATATAAATAAAAAAATTGAAATTCAAATTTCTCATAAAAAAAAAATCTGAATTTTTTTTATAATTAAAATATATAAATTATTCGAAACTCATAATTTGAAAAAAAAGGATAAAATTACGGGAGATTTGAAACAAGACTTAAAAGAAAACATCAACAAAGATAAGGTCGTGGATCTATATGTGGGCTTTCTTCGTCTATCAATAGAACATAACTGGAATTAGAAGGCAATCATTCTGCTAACACATGCATACGTAGAATTTCCGCATTACAAAAGAAAAAAAGATGTCTATTGCTTCTTGTCAATCATAAAAAGGCAGGATTTGGACTTCGGAGTTGATAAAAATGGGGAGCAGCTTCCGTTAACCATGATGGATCGATGGCGATTACGTTGCGCATGTAGTGCTTGTCAGTGTACACCAGTGATTGGTACACCACCCACTTCGGGTTCACTCTGTATGCAGATAACAAATTAAATGCGGTCTGTCAGTTTAATGTTATCTAACATATGTAGGTAAACCATATGAGCATGATCATATCGAGAACCTAAATCCGAACAATGCCGACACCGATGAGTGATATGTAATACCAACCTGAAGAGCACAGATGATGGATGGATATAGACTTCCTCGGAACCTCTTATCGTCTTGTACATCCCGTTTTGACTGTATTCCTTCAAAAAGAGGTCACGACAAGGTGTCAAAACAAAGTAAGAAGGACAAATTTCTTGCATCTTTGAACCCAATATTTAACTCCTGTACACAATAATCATCAAGGCAACTATTGTCAAGGGATGCATGTAAGCAGCTGGTAGTGTTTCAGTAGAAAGACTGCCCTCCACGCCAAAACAAATGTCGAGGAACGTGGAGCCTGTGACTAACTAAATTATGATATGCAGACCTAACTGAATGCACTGTCTTGTCCTGAAAATCTTCATTTGGTAGTAGAAACAGCCACTCACTATCTTTTAACATTGAAAGGTTAAAGCAGTCTCAGATTTTTAAAAAAATATAAAAAAGGAATCTGTCTCGGGAAAATTACTGGTAATAACTTAAAAAAATTATAGAAGGATTGCTACCTCTAAATGGCATGCATTAGCAAAGAATCCAGCAACTACTGCCTTCCTAAGAATCTGCAAAAAAAGAAGGTTAGAGAACATCGTTATCAAACTCAAAAAATAAGTTGAACTTCAGATCTTGCACATTTATGTTGCAAAGGATGTGTCATAATAATGTACAAACTATCTTGATGCTAAAAGGTGAGCTGGTAAAGCGTAATTGGATACACAAAACTATACTGTAAAGAATATGGAGAAGTAAAATGATATGAATACCTGTGTGTCATCACCACATGATTTAAGACTTATACCAAGCCGCTTCGACAACATGCTGAGTTGTTCCCTAATCTCAACCACCTTCTTCTGCATAATGCTTTCAGAAATTAAGGAAAGAATAGTCGATTGCAAACAACACTCAGAATATTGACATAGATGATTTATCAAAACACAGATTGCTCACCATGCTATGATAATTTATGTAATTTCTGTAACACCATTGCGAAGATTTACCGACTTGAAGAAACCCTTTATATACATTAAGGTATGTCACGAGATCCCCCTGTTAAATAAAAAGCAATTAGAAAAGAGAAGAAGAGCTACATCATTTCTAATTAAGGACTAATGGAATAAAAAAGACTGGGTATAAATTCAGGAATTCAACATCCTTCACAAGATAAAAATCTAAGCCTTATTATAAGAGCATCTTTTTCATTCTTGTAACAAGTGGTTCTCGTTCAATCTCTTCAAAGTTACAAATGATTGTGTTTATGTATCCTGTATAATACTCTTTCATGGAGTGCTTATTATGCAGGTAATGTCATCCATCTCCTCTTATTGAACAACTGCCACTCTTACCAAGGAACCCAGTATCTGTAAACATTTTTACTCACATCTATATGGACAAGACAGTGAAAAGAAATCCCTTTTAAGTTTTAATGGACAAGACAGTGAAAGACTAGAATGATTAGATTACCATGTCAGGAAATTTAGCATAAATCTTCCAAGTAACAGGAGAACATTAGCAAGTAGGAATTTGTGAATAAGAGAGACATTCTTATATCTCTAAGTGCAAGGACCTAAGTGGCGGTAGTCCACTAAGAACTCTTTTCCAACATTAGCCTACATATGACGGATCAAAGTATAGAAACAAGAGGTACTAATTCTTCTACAAGTTACACGATCTGACAAATTCTTCAGTGACACTACTATCCAACTTATTCTCGTCAGTCAGCAGTACTAGTCTTTAAAGATTAAGATCAACATTCGAGAACATGAATATACCAGAGGCAGAAGCCCAGATAGAATGAAAAACGTTTTAAAAGATAAAAACAAAAAGTCTAAACTACAATAAGAAACTTAAAGACTCCTTATCTAGGGTTTGACTCCAATACCTCAGCAGCAGCGAAACGTAGCTTTACTTCATCAAACTCCTTCTGTGTTCCTCTAACAGAAACCCAGATAGACTGAAAAAAATAAAATTTGAAGGACATGAATGTACAAAAATTTGATAGCACTAAAATCAGGTCTCTTTATGTATAATTACCTGAACTGACAGCATCGCTGCTATGGTAATAATCTCCTCCGAACAACCAAGTTTATCAGATGATAAGATCATTTTAGATAATAAAGGGTCCTATAATATACAAACATCAAGAGATTGTCAATGCATAAATTAAGGTAGCAATGCACTTTGGAGCAGGGCCCAGTGACAGGGAGGTATCAAAACATGAAACCAACAAATTTGGAACAGAAATTATCCAGAAATAAAGCTCGGTTTTAGATATCAAACAGAATAAGACATAATGGATGAGATAGATGCAAATATTCAAGTCCAAATGCTTGAATAATTTTTTATCCCTAACCGCAAGGCTATAGATTCTTAGTTCAATCATAGATTAAGCATGCTTTCTATTCCAGTTAAATATGTCGAGTATACAGATTGTGTGTGCCTGTATGTCAGCAGGGAACAAGATCTGCTAGTTAAGCTCACATATGGTTCAGAATGCTTTAATATACACCAGGAATTATATCAGCTACCTAAAGTTTACAAGCATGGCTAAAATATACTTTAAAATAAAACCAATGGATATAGGTTAATCGACTACAATGACATCATATGTTTAATGACAAAACAAGTGTCTAGAGACTATCTTAGTTTTCTAAAACTAACCACATACGTACAAGTGGAATCTCAGCAACTTGAAAACCAGTAGGTGAAGTAAGCTTTGCATCATCGTCAAGGATCCCAAGAGAGTAAAGAACCTCAAGGGCTCTAACCATAGCTTCTGGAGGAGGAGCTGCTAACCAATCAAAGCCCAAGATATTATCAATACCTAAGGCTTTTAACTGTAGATAAAACAAATGCACCCTCAGCATCAGTTCTTATATCCAATCCAGAAAAATGGCATCAGCATGTAATGCAACATAAAAAATCGTAGGCTCAAAAGTAAACTAGTATCAATGTGAATCCTGGCATACTTGAATTACACAGGAAACAAGATTGGATCTTTGCATTTCGGGAATTCCTTCTGAAGGCATCTCCTCAACATAATATTCCTCTGTGTAAAGTCTGACACAAGCGACAGACAACTCCATAAGATTTGACAAATAAAATTTTGGTGCGGAATACAACCGTAATTCTTATGGTTTGCTTGAAATATACTGCAATAACTTTAACCTTCCAAGTTTTTGTATTAGATTTGCTATGATCCTATCTGCTTCATCATCCTCGATTTCAATTTGCTTTACTCACAAGTCACAACTATCAAAAGATCATGGTAAACATGAAATTATTGTTTCTATACAATTACCTGAAGCACTTCCCTGGACGCACTCGCCCAGCTCTCCCTGCCCTTTGTCTAGCAGAAGCCTTTGATATAGGTGCAACCACCAAATTTTCAATATCTGCAATCTAACCATAGAAAAATATGCATAACTGTTTTTTATTAATAAAGCAATAGAAGGACTGCTGCAACGGGATTTATCTAACATAAAAGGTGCAAATCATGAAGGTCTCAAGCATCAAGGCAGAGGCAATGACTCAAGCTTATAACAAAAAAAGGAACATAATCATGTGAGCAAAACAATAGAATCAAGGTAACAGTTTCTACTACTAGGGATTGAACCATTTCTAAAACAATAAGAAATTCTCCAAATTTTTCAAAATTCAATCTATTTGACCTAAATATGTTGACTCTGCATCATGCTGATTGTATATGCCTTAACAGCAACCACGAAACCTCATCCCACTAAGTGGGGTTGGCTACACAAATCCTTTCAAGCTATTATGCTATGTCATGAACATATCTTCAATCAACCCAGTATGAAAATACATCATCTTTTTATACGTAATTTCAGTTTATAAGAAACGAGTTACAAGGAAAAGAAAACATACAGGATTATAGAACCGCTGTTTGGAGAAGCCACTGTCCACAACATAGACAACCCCCTATACAGTTAGAAGAGCTGGCTGAGTCAAGAGGCCCTATAAAAGCCTAAGAAATGAATAGGATTACCTCTAAAGTCAATGATGTTTCAGCAATATTGGTTGATATTACAACTTTTCTTTTCCCTTTTGGATTTGGAGCAAATACAAGGTCCTATAAGCAATAGGGTCAGCTATATTTGATTGACAATTGTAATTTATAACCCACAATAACCACATAGTACCAATGACCTGCTCTGCACGTGGAAGCCCAGAGTATAATGGCAAAACCAGCATCCCTGGAAACCCATAACTAAATCAGTATCATCATTACCTCCAAACACTAAACTTTTAAAGCCACCAAACATAAGAAGTCAATCAAGTCTCTAGGCTCACCAAAAGAAAGAAATTACTGACATAAGTAAATACCACTTAGCACAATGTGATTAACAAACAATTCGACCTTCATAGTTCATGCATATTAAATATAATCATGTAACACAAGCTCAAACAACAACAAAGCTATCCACAACATAAGGGTCCTGATATAATCTTTGAATGTTGCCGAAGAGGAATTTAATTGAACTCTGTAAATTATACCTGCTATCTGTAACCTAAGCAAATACCTTGCATTTACACAAACATACCCAGTGATATTGTATACACAAATCCGAACCTTCATAGTTTGACTGAGCACAACTAGTCAATGAGATGATAAGAGTAACTAAGACAAGACAATGCCAACTACCTAGACACCTTTTCACAATATAGTCATGTGATTCCATAGTAAAAGCAGTTTGTAGGCAGAGCTTAGCAAAGAATCTGTTTTTTACCAGAAGATTCTCTTTGATAATCTTCAGTCAGGAGTTTCACAGCAGCATCAATATCATCTTGACCAGTGAGGAAGACTAATATATCACCTGCTGGCTCCTGAACCACAATGATTATAAATTTCGATGGAGACAACGATCATAAGGATGCAAAAACGAATAACATAAGAAGGTAAAAGTAAAGAAGAAACACTATAAAAAGGAGAAAGCTTCCAAAAAAAAAAAATGATAACACAGTTGAACTAGAGTTTCACTTTTTCTTCAACTCAAACTTGGCAAAATACCTGAAGATCCAGTATCTCTTATATAAGCCTTCCAAGAAAATGAGGATACATGTCATAAAATAAATCACCCAAGTCAGAAAGGGCAATGGCTCAGTACTTTGCTAGGTCTTAACAGGCCATCATGTTGTGGCGAGGTATATTTTGTAGCAAACCAAAAAGAATCAAATACAACAGACAAGTCCAACCTCATTTAGTTTTCATCCTCTCAAACATTAGGTTCATCATAGCCAATTTCTAAGAACTACAACATGTACTGCAAAAGTGATGACTATAAATGCATCAAGATGTTAGTTGACAGTTACGAACCTCGTCATGGATTGATAACACTGTAGAAACAGCTGCTCGCAAGTAATCGGAAGTAGGCTCTTCAAGATAATGTATTTCCACAGTATATCCCTTGCCCTAATATCACAGAATAAGGTTGAACTTTCACATTCACTGAATAGCTTGAATGTCAGAGCAACTCTACAGACAGAGGGCACAAATGGCTCAAGAATCTGAACCTAACATACAAGGCAGTCAGATGACACTTACTTCAACTGAAAGAATGGCTGGTTCTGGACTAGGCAAAGACAGGTCAGCAGCCTTCTCTTGATTTCTTTTCCTGATTGAAGAAAGAATCAGATAATATACCAAACCAATGTAATGAGAAAACCCCTTCAACTTGTATCTAGAGTTACAGGAATACAGATATTATTCTTCAACAATTGCATCTCTAAAATTAAGCACCAACTTGAATAAAACCTGGTACTAAAGAATGTTGACATGGATTTTGCCTCAATAGTCGCGGACGAAATAATTAGACGCAATTCGGGTCTTCGGCGTTGAACCTATGACAAAGGAAACATCATAGTTTGGAGAAATCTCCTAAGGTGGCAGTTCATTGACAAGCAGATGAGTACTAAGAACGACCTTCTTTAGGAGGCCTAGTAGAATGTCTGTAGCTAGGGACCTTTCATGAGCTTCATCCACCATAACAACACTAGCGAAAGTTAGAAGAAAAATGTGCATAAGAAAAGTTCCAATATACATAAACTATATTGCTAGAAATATGAGGAAGAAGAAGCTAACATTGTTGCAGAGTGAATTATAAATTATCAGAGAAAATGATATAAAAACAAAATAGTTTGGCCCAGTTGATTATTTTATACAACGAATAAGATTACTTAGAGGTGTTCTATTCATCAAGGCCAAAAATCAACCTTGATTGAGTCAAGGTAAACATGGTTGTATTTGTTTGAATGTGAGACCCAAACAATCAGTATTGGGACTTAAACAAATACACCCACGCATGCGCAGCCATCTCAACCTTGGACAAGCCAAGGCCTAGCTTGACGATAGTATTGTTCAATTATTTTATCACATTAGTCGAAGAAGAGGTATAGATATAATTAATTTAAATTCATGAAGATAGCTGGCATGCACAATCAAAACTTTTACATGTTCCATGCAGGTTTAGGGGCAAATGGAGTCCAAGCAACATGACCAGTATATTGCACAAAAACATGTAAGAGCATCACCTACTTCTCTGATAACAAAATATGACTAGAAATTTTGGCTGATAAAAGAGAATAGCTCTGTGGGATTTATGTAACTCTTGAGAAAATGAGTTCAAAATGTTTCCAGAACTTCTGAGACATATAAGCAATATTAGTCATGTACTATCAATGGCATACATCTATTAATTGGCCATGCTCCTACACTTGCTTCGAGTTGTGAAGAATCATAACAAAAAAGTGATATTCCACAAGCTGAAGCTGAAGATCTTAAATCTGTATAGAGGCCAAAAAGGAAAATAAATGAATGATAAGTGGACTTCGCAATTCCATAGCAGAGTACTTCCTTCGGCAAATAGGAAGACAAACACTTACATAGCTAAGATGACTCTCCAGGAAGAATAAATAAGAAAATGGACATGCAGCAAGTATATCAGAGCTACCTGTACTTGCTTAAAAGAGGATCATCCATCATTTCTCTAAGCAAGACGCCATCAGTTAGAAATTTAATTTTTGTTATACCCTGCACTCAGAGAGTATAATGAATTCATGAGGAATCAGTATGGAACCATTCAAAGTTTCTAAGAAATGATGAAGCAAGTAAGAGGTAGTTAGAACAGTCTGTGCTAGAATCTTGTGCAGTAGCCACGAATGCTTCTATTATAGTTGGACGTTTTTTGCTTTAGAAGAGTTTTTACCGGGCTTGTTACATCTTCAAAACGAATTGAATAACCAACATCTTCACCTAGTCTGACCCCCATTTCTTCAGCTACTCGTGAAGAAACAGACTGTCAGAAAAAAACATTTATAGTTATTACTCAAGTGATCGTAATTAACTTGAACATGCCTCCCATAAACATGCAAGCGTAGACTTAAACAATTGCCAAACATGAAGGATCATGTGCCAATCTAATCGTGTATGATAGAGGTCTGAAAGATGGCTGATGGCAAATATTGTTACCTGAACAGCTAGCCGCCTTGGTTGGGTGCAAGCTACTACCCGACCTCCCTCAGCCCAACCTGCCTCCTTGAGATACTTGAAAGGCAAAAAGTAATTCCACAAGGATGAGGGTCAAATTTTAAGGTATGACCAAGTAACTATCAAAACCAGAAATAAGGGTATCAAAGCTGCTAAATTCAGTTACTGTCATCAGTTTATAGCCAATGAATCCAATGCAGACCTGAAAGCACTTTAACTAAGCAATAATTTAAATGAAACAAAGTCACAAACGTTAACGCACAACAAACAAATTGAAGTAGAGACATATAAACGGCATATATGTGACTTAAGTTGAGAGATAATGTTCAATAGGTGAGCTAGTGAGTAATGAATTAAATGTACCAAATTTCTTTAGAAAAGGGTATGCTTTAATTTAAAAAAACTAACACCAAACAAAACAGTAAATTGACGATTTTCAACCTGTGGTATCTGGGTAGTTTTGCCACTGCCTGTCTCGCCAACAATGATGGTCGTGGCATGGGTCTCCACTAGGTAAAGGATTGCAGTCCGGTACTTATGGACGGGCAGTCGCTGCCTCTGCTTCTCCAGGCTAGCATAGGCATACCTAGTCAATGCAAGAAAAAACAATGTCTTCATGCTGAAGCGTCAATCAAAGAACACAACCTCATGCAGAAGCAAGAAAAACTCGACGGTAGTATTACTGCTTTGAAGAAGAAGAAAAAAAAGACTAAAATATGCACATACTCAAACCCCAAGCAGGAAAAAAACAACCTTTTTAGGAAAAAATGCATGCCAGTAAAATGAGACAACTTTGCAGAAAGTTCTCTAAGTTGATGCCTTAAAAAAGAGATATACCAGAAAAAGCAACCACACTACATCAGCGTTCAGTAGAATTACTCACAATTAATAAGTATTAAATTGTTTAAGCTAATCCTCAAGAGAAGACGTACGAATGGATTTAATTGAGTAAATTCTAGCAAACAAGAGATGAAATCTCTCATAAGTAAATTAGATTTCACGCATGCAAAGTGTTCGTGATTATGTCTGTGAGAGAAGCAGAAAGAAACCCGATAAAGATACAAACTTTGAATCTCTTAACTACCGTAAAACACTACAGAAAGTGTTGTTAATCTAACTTATTCCATAGAAAAACAAAATCTCTTCCACAGAACTATGAGCCTAAAAACTTTTCACAAAAATAGAAAGAACGAGGGAAAAAAATTTGTACCCGGAAGAAGAAGGTGGCAGCGGTGGAGCAATGAAGATAACTCCACCCTCTTCATCGTCGACGATGCTCGGCCTCGGCCTCTCAGCTCCGGGCTTCCAAAATTGTTGCCGCCGTGACATTTCACTTCTTTCTTCTCTTCGACGTGAACAGTTCTGCAACCAGTTGCAGAGGGAAAAAACAAAATTGGCAAAATTGAGAAACAGATATACATTTTAGAAATATCGAACCCCTCCAACATAACAAATATAAAAGGAACAATTTACAAAATAGGACGCAATACTATTGGGGCCTTCAAGATATAAATAAGTCCGTTGACTACAGTTCAGATATAACAGAAATAAGTGAGCACACCATTGCCGCCGCCGGCTTAAGAAAGGTTTGTGGAGACAATGCCGGAAGCAAGCGAGACAATAGGAAATGGAAAAGAGCTGAATCTTCTTACAATGGTGAATTCCTCGAACTGCACCCGGATTTTCTGGATCCTCTACCGTTTTCCAACGCCGGTTCTATTGCCGCCAAGAACAGTGATTCTGAATCTTAATCTTCTTACTGTGGAGAATATGTTGAACTTCCGCCCGGATTTCTTGATCCTCTACCATTCGTCTACGTTGAGTTTTTGTTTTTCACAAAAAAGATATTGGTCAAGATTGTGATTCTTTCGTTATAAAGTCAAGAGCATCATTCGTTATATCAATCACATACCAACTACGTATAGAAATCAATTGAACTTTTAACACAACCAAAGATTTGCTTATTCAATAACATTCATTTCATATCCAAGCAATTCAAGCATATTGTAAATATCATCCGTCTTCGGATGCCGTTTATCGCCGGCTACAAACTCGTGAACGTTTCTACCGATCTCGATTGCACTGATTCCTGGATTCTTTCTAATGCCGAGGTTCTTCATCCGGCTCCGTACTTCTTCCACATTGTCCCATCTCCCGACCGCAGCATAAGTGTTCGACAAGAGGATGTAGTTGGAATCAGTGTCTGGTTCCAGCTCTACCAGGCAGTCCATCAGCCCTTCTGCCATGCTCACATCACCGTGCATTCTGCAGGCAGACAAAAGAGCCCCAAGCACTACTTCATTCGGTTTGAAAGGCATGCTCTTCACCACAAGAACTGCATCCTCTAGCCGAGCAGCCCGACCAAGTAGATCAACGACACAACCGTAATGCTCCATTCTTGGTTTTATCCCATATTCATTCTTCATTTTCTCGTAATATCTTAACCCCTTATCGACTAAACCAGCATGGCTACAAGCAGTGAGCGCACCGGTGAAGCTTATGCTGTCGGGCTGAAAACCTGCAAATGGCATCTTTTCAAACAGGTCAAGAGCTTCCGGACAACATCCATTCATTGCAAAACCTGCGATCATTGAGTTCCAGGAAACTCCAGTTCGATTCGACATTTCCTCAAACACCTGGTGCGCGAAATCAGCACACCCACATTGAGAGTACATGTCGATGAGAGCGTTGCCAACACGCACGTTTTCATGCAAATCTCTCCGCTCCATGACGTACTTGTGCATCCACATTCCCTGAGCAAGAGCCCCGAGACCAGCGCAAGCGGAAAGCACAGCAACAACTGTTACATAATCCGGTTCAACGTCTTTGCTAACAAGCATTCCCAAGAAGAAGCCTATAGCGTCCTCAAGTATCCCGTTCTTCACGCACCCGTCGATGATCACAGTCCACGAAACCTTATCTCTTCTTTCCATCTGACGAAACAGAGAAACCGCAAGGTCAATCTCACCGTTGCGCATGTGTCCGGCGATCATGGTATTAAGGCAGATGGAATTATGCTGGGGCATTTTGTCGAACACCTGGCGAGAGAGCCCGGGTTGGAAGCTTTTAGCATACACGTCGATGAGAGCGGTGGCGAGGACGATGTCTTCATAGTGATCTATGCAAAGCTTGAATGCATAAGCATGGAGAGCACGACCGAAGAACAGAGAAGAAGATTGAGGTTTGTTGTCGTCAGCGCAAGCGGAGAGGAGAGTGGCAAGAGTGATGGGGTTTGGTGTAACGCCGGAGGAGATCATGTTTATGAAAGAAGATTTGGCTGCAGTGAGATTGCCGGAGCGGGCGTGTCGAGCGATGGAACGAGTCCATGAGACGACATCGCTGCCGATGGACGGGGATGACGGAGAAGAAGAAGGAACGTAAACCAGAGGTGGAGATGGAGGTGGAAGTTTTGGTTGGAGACATGGCGGGAAAGCCATTTAACAGAAAATTGTAAAATAACAATTACAAACAAACAGAGAAAAGGAAAATCAAGGTTCCGCACAAAACAACTAGAAAAACAAAAAATAAAAAGCTTTGTTTTAATGTTACAAATTTGGAGAGGCGGAAAAAAACCCTTCCTCTTCTACAGGAGTCATGTAATTCAACTAGAAAACTTTCTCATGTATGTGGTGCTTCCAGTCGGGCAAAGACGCAAACGGAAGAAGACCGGCAAACATGGGCAAGTTTGATGGGTGTTCTGAACTGAGTTGAATTACTAAATGAACCGACTGGGAGATTATCCTGGGGGCAGAACTCCTCATATATAATACTACGGTCGTAAAACCCGGTAATAGTGAAGCTCATCCATCTCTGTCGCACCGTCCGCTGCTATTCTACGACCACATAGACTTGCGAGAATTCCCTTCCAAATCAAAGTGAAGCCGATGCAATGATGCACGCAACTACCTACCGTGTCTGCACCATATATATATATATATATAAGTCGGAGAGAAAAGAAAGAAAAAAAATTAACGTAGCGCATATGTATGTAATGTCTGTTGAAGAACTTGCCATGCCTATAAAAGATTGTGGAGAAGATGAAATGAAGAAGTTGGCCGAGTTGAGTGTACCACGGTCCACTAAAACGGAGAATTTCGCGACCTTCTACCCCATGAATTCGATCATCATCATCAGTTCGAGGTTCAACAAACCAAACAGTGAATGCGGTGCAGGACAAGGCGACAAATATGAGTATCCAAACTAAGGCCGTGAACGGTGCCAAGAACAGCCAGGTAGCACGCGCCTTCGTTGGAACCATCTTAACAAGACCTGATCCTACAAACGGCGCCGTGAATGATACGTTTGTGGTGCGGTCTGCCGCAATAGTGATATCCCCAACCGCAGCGTCGTAGTTCTGAAAAATAAAAAGAAACCATTCTTCATCGATGATCGTGACGCTGATACTTATATCTCAGAAAATAAGAAGAAGTTACTTTCAGTGCGACTTGGTTAAGGAGGTCATCGTAAGTAGTGTCATTGTGGGTACCGAATGGATGCAATTTGATCTGTAGCCCGTAGTCCAAAAGCTTCAGGCACTCGCAGAACACGTCGATGCAGAACCCGTCATAATCAACCACATTGCTTGTAATTACCACTTAACGCTCGTACAAATTTGTTACTGATGTCAGAAGTAGGCACCCCAATTTGCAATGTGCCCCAACCACTAGGTTTCATTCTTGATTTACTGGGCCAGTCAACGGGCCCCAAATCTTGTAGTGTCCGTCCATTACGGCCCATATCAATTTCGTTCTCGAAGAAGCCTAACCTGTGAGACCAAAGCCCGAGTTCTTTATAACCCTTACCTACGACGTTGATCACTCTGTATGCCGCTGACCCGTTCTCCAATTTCAAACCTCCGTCTCCTTCATTGAACTGAATTCTTCTGCTAAGTCCTTGGAAATTGCTAGACAACATTTCACTCACTAGAGTTCGATCAGTTCTGCCTCCGGCTAGAGTCACCGCAGCACCATTTGCAATCAGTCGAACTGCATCGTAGGCGCGTAGCGCGAAGATGTCAGGCTGCAAGCTAGCAGTACTGCCGTTAAGCTCCGATGTAAGTCTTCTTTTGAACTCCGTTTGGAACTCGTTGTATGTAGTCGTAGTGTCGTTGAAGTAGGCCTTGATCCCTACGACGCCTTGCATGTAGGAGGATACAAACGAAGGTGCGAACGAAGAGGGATCGTCGAGAAGGCTAGTGATATCGTCGCCGATGATCCAGACATGTCCCTTGTCCATCAACCCTATTTCTTTTGCAACCTCAAAAAGAACGATGGCTAACGTTGGAGAAGACCTCATGACCACGTACACCTTGCAGAGTCGTTGCTTCAATGCCTGCAGCTGCTGGCGCACTACGATCCTCGGATTATCAAGGGTGTCTACCGGCGGGAAAACTATTTGGTAGGCAATCTCTTCCAAACCGGTAGATCGTAGAGCGTCGGAGAGCTGAATGACTATGTTGTGAGTGTAGAAGTCTTCCTCGTATATCGCGATCGCTGTGCTCCAGTTGTATGATCTTATGAGTTCTGCAAAACATTGTGCCTGTAGGAAGATCGGGTAAGACATTTGAACTACAATTGGACTTGGAACCGGAAGCAGCTGAGGCTGCTCGCCAACGGAAACCACCGGTGTGGCAGACTGGTTGCCTGCAGCTTTGGCCATAGACGCAATCTTCGACCATGTTCCGGTGCCGATAAGTATCTCTGCTCCCCATTCTTGTATGAGATTTTTCGTTGATGCATAGCTCCAATCTGGCGGAGATAGTTGTAAATCTATCGGCATAAACTTTTAAATCAAAAATAAATTGACTAACCTTTTGAATAACGGCGAGCAACGGTGTCCTTAGAGTAATCTGTATCACTGAGGAAAATAGGAAAAGTGGAGGTATTCAAATTTTGAGCTGCGATTTCAAGGGCGATCTTCTGCTCCCTTCCGATAAGACTATTACTATTCCAAACGACGCCGATTCGCAGTGCTTCTGAAGAAAATGGTCGTCTTCCGATCATGAGCAGTAGCAAAGAGCAACATTGCAGAAACATGGAAAGACGTGAACAAACAAAACCCATGTTTCTAATGAACCGCCACTATATTCACATGAACTGCAAATTTATGAATTTTGTTAATTAGTCGAGCAGATCTTGAGCAAGGATGAGTTTGAATGCAAAGACATTTTCCTTTGAAGTTTCTTGTTGGAGTTTTTCATGAAAGAACGACTTTTATCAGCTAGCCATTAAAGAAACATTTGACTCAAAACGTGGTTCACTTCATCTTGAACATCTTTATCAAAGACCGAACTCCGAAGTTCGAAGACTTAAGCTCATGCATGGACGCTACTCAAAAATATCAGCTAGCGTACGTTATCATATCGATCGGTTGAATTGAGATCACTTGCAGTTGAAATGTAGCGAACTATAAAATACGAATTCTCATATCAATTGAAAGAATGGCCATATGACTAACTTGCTAATTTTTGTATTCTGTTTCTTATTGTAAAATGATCATTCAATCGAGTCTTGTACTAAGAGTTACATAAAATATACATACGTCTTTTTTACGATACGTACGTACGTATGCCGCGCTAGCTGTCAAGACGGAGCCGCCATTTCTTTTCCTTTCGTATCTTCATCGACCTCAACGTTTCTAACCCGATTATTCGAAGAAGCCACCACCGTCGTATGCATTGCTCCAAGCAAAATTCTCACTCCCGCCGGAAGTGAATACCCTAGTTTCCTACCGATATAGAAGGCCACGACAAGCACTGACACCCCGAAGGTTAGAACGAACAAGTAGAGCAGGTTGTTGATCCCGAAACTCTCGCTTTCTTTCTGCTGTTTGTCGGTACTCAGGCTGACGTAGAACGTCGTAGAGAACCACTGCCGCTCGAGCTTTTCCACCACTCCGTTCTCCTCCAGCTTTAAAATCGCTTTCGAAAATTCTTCTGCTAAGGGACTATTCTTTTGAAACACCTGAAATCAACGAGATCAATTAATTATACCTGTGCGTATATGTGACTACATTGTTTTTTGATATATAATTCAGGAAAAAAAAGGGAAATTAAAGCTTACGAAGCCGAATCCGCCAAACCGATTAGTACGGCCGGCAGCAGTGAAGCCATCGTGTTGCGAAAGGAACATCTTCATGTACGGCAAGCCCAAGTAGGCATGAGTTATAATACCTTTGGAGAAGGCATTCAGGTATTCTTCTTCGGATCCAATACGCACTATATCGCTGTCTTGGTAATCAAGTTCAGACTTGAGATAATTCACGATGAAACTGACCTGATTACACCCGACTTTTCCATCGACGGTCACCGGTCGGAGTTGCGGAGCTAGAAGGATAGTTGCTAGACTGGCCGTATAAATGGCGAGCAAGAACTTTATGAAGAACTGGTTGGCTACTAATATGAATTTAGCGTAACAGTTCTGAAGCTCTCCTGCATGCAAAATCATGAATATATTTATATACTCACACCGAGATTTGATCAAAGTAGTCTACTAGCAATTGCGTTCTTTGCCCGGCCGGCTCTTTTGCAACGGATCGACGCAAAAAAAAATAAATAAATAAATAAAAAATAAAAAATTACAGCTAGCGTACGTACCGTGCCTTTGGAAGAAACTGGAGGTGACAAACCAGAGAAGTTTGCCTATGCCGTACCACCGGCCGGAGAAAATATCGCTTGTTTGCCTTTCGAAAAACCAAAGGAGAAACGTTGTCCATGCTAAGCTAAGAAATACCAAAAGCCACACTATTGGTTTGAAAGGTTTCACAAAAAGCCATGCTCCCGGGACACGTCTCGTTCTAACCATTCTCGTGATTCCGTTGCCGACTATGGGATGTGAGAATTGGACTCTCTCCGATCTAGTCGAGGTGACTGAAATATCACCCACAGCCATATCGTACTTCTGCAGACATTGCAATGCACAATTCAAAGTTTCGAAACTTAGTTGAATACGTTTAATTGTACAGAGACGTACCTTCAGAGCGACTTGTTCCACCAGGTCATTGTAGACTCCGGTGAAATTTGAGAACTCGTAGTCAAGATGAAAGCCTAGAACCTTCAGGCACTCCTGAAATATATCGATAAAAAATCCGCTATATCCAATGACAGCTCCTTTACCATCCAAGACCTTCTCTGCAAGCCTGCGAAACACCGGCTTATTAGGTACCACAATCCTCAACTTCCGGTATCCACCTGGTAGCCAATGTGGTCGTCCCGGCCACCAAACAGGTCCTAACTCCTTCACTATCCCAGTACCTGTGCTCATGTCTATCTCATTCTGGTAAAACCCTGATGATGTTCCGTAGGACCAAAGGCCTAGCTCAATATAGCTCTCTCCGACGATGTTGATCACCTAAATGCAGGTGAAGAAGTACTGTTTCCGGTTGCTAATCCGTGATCGTCTTTTCCTATCTGAATCCACCCGCTGAGCCCTTGGAAACTAGCGGCCGAAACCAAACCATCCATTAGAGTAGTCGAGCCGTTGCCGTTCGTCGACGTCTTCCTCTCGATTGCAGCCCTCACGATCAGCTCAACCGTGTCGTATGCTCGTAAGGAGCAGATGTCGAGCCTGTCACTGGTAACACTACGCTGGCTTGACTTTATAAACTCATCACTACCGAACCTTTTGTCGAATTTTGTTCGGAATTTTTGGTAGGAGGTTGTTGTTTGGTTGAAGTAAGGCTTGATCCCTACTACTCCCTGCATATAGGAAGAGATGAAAGAAGAGGAGAAAGCGGAGGGGTTATCAAGAAGACCGGCGAGATCGCTGTTGATGATCCATACAAATCCTTGTTCCATCAATCCTATTTCTTTTGCAACGTTGAACAAATGCGACGCTAGTGTCGTAGACGATCGTACGATGACGAACACGCTGCAGAGATGCTGCTTCAGAGACTCTAGTTTTTGGCGCACTAGAAGCTCAGGATCGTCGACGAGCGTGCTCATAGGTGGAAAAACGACACCATCATCGATCTCTGACCCTGTGGATCGCAAAGCATCGCGCAAAAGCTCAACCTCTTTATCGACAATCCCTTGGAGGTCGTCTTCTTCAAATATCGTAACAATCCGTGTCCACTTAAATGATCTCACCAGGTCGGCGATGCTCTGCGCCTGCGGGAAACCCCGGTACGACATCTGAATTAGAGATGGTTTAGAGTCGAACGATGGTAGCGGAGCATCCGCCTTGAGAGAGAGCACTGGCACTCTCGATCGGATGCCGGTGGCCGCTATGGACGCAACGTCCTGCCAGGACTTTGTTGCAGTGATGATCGCTTCTGCTCCCCAGTTGATGAGGTTCTCAGTTACTGCAAGAATAAATATAGTAGTTAATTAAAAATAATCGAGACACTATCTCCATCACGCGTCGCCGGAGCTCCGGCAATTAAGTGGTAAATAGGTACATGCCTTTTGAAGCAGGTAGGAGAAGATCGTCGGAGTTGGTAATGTTGAGATACACCGGGCTATGAGCATCATCAGTACTAGTCAAGTTGAACTCTTCCGCAGCGATCTCAACGCGATCTTCTGCTGTCTTCCGACACGAGTACTTGTATCGCAGATGACGCCGATGCGTAGCGCAGCAACTGATGAAGAACTACCTTCAGCAGTGAGAAGGACTACTATAAAGAAGCAGAGAAATAGCACAGATTCAGAAGCAGCCATGATTTACTATTAGATTGTATTACTGTTTTTGAAAATTTTTGTAAACAATAGATAGGTATATATATTGCAAGCTCGATCATAATGGATTTGACATTATCGTGCTTACGTGAAGTTTCCATGAAACAAATTAAAATGACGGAAATTAAGGAAAGGAATTAATCGAATTCCATCGACTTTAGTTCGTAAGTAATCGTGTTGACTTCTTACGTTTCATCTCCACACAAAGTCCGCAGACCGCAGTTGATAGTTAAATGACGATGATGAGTTTCTCAGTTACTGCCAAGAAACCTTAACAAACAAATTAGTCAACTCATCAACTAGTCTCATAATCGAAGGACGTGCTAAAAAAAATTAATTTTTTTGCATTACATAATAAAGGAGCACAAAGTCAATGGATTGATTGTTCAAAACCGACACATCTATTGTTTATCAATATATCAATCTCAACTGTATAAGATTGTCAATGAAGCAGCTAGCAGCTGCAAATTGAATAACTCAAACTTTCTGTCCATCAATCTCAAGTTAGACTTGTTTTTTTTTTCTTTCTGAGAATCTTGGTTAAATATTAGTTAAACAGTTATTAACTTCCAAACAATCGTTATGCAATTTCAGACTCCTAACATTTTTTACAATAAGAAAAATATCATTAAACACAGGTTCTACCCGGGTTGATTAAAACAGAGAACTAATGTTAAGTTCATAGATAACAACTAAATACCTTAGTAATTAATCTTCCATGCGTAATTCTTGACTTCTTGCAATTCAGATTGATTGATGGTTATAAACAATTAACTGCAACTTGTTCAATTAGAAATTGTTTCTCAAGAAATCAAATATATAATCCTTGAAACTTCTTAGAAATTGATCTCATCACCTGATCCCTACTCCTTCAACTCTTACAGAGCTCGTTTAATTTGAAAATCCAATATTCATTCTTTAATTCCAAACAAAATGGAATTAAAATTCCTTCTTCATTTCTTCTTTCTACGCCTGTTTCTATTACTACTCATTCTTCGGACTACGATAGCCGCAGTTGCCGCTGACGCCGGAAGCACTAGTCGGATAGGCGTTGTTTTGGATCTCCGTTACCGGAGAGGCAAGGAAGCCAAGATTGCGGTCGATGTCGCAGCTCATGAAGATGAGAACCACCAGAAGCTGGACGTTTACGTTAAAGACACTAATGGCAACCCTCTTCGACTAGCCTCCACAAGTAAGCTACTTGTCATCATTCAACAATGCCATCTTTGCACGTTTCAGTTTCAGTTTCATCAGAGGTTTCTGATTGTAACTTAATAGCCGTAAGTAAACGTTTAGTCTCAGGACTTATGAAGGATCATAACGTGACGGCGATCATCGGTGACTTAACAAAGCAAGAAGCAGCAATGCTCGAGGACGTCTATGGAGAAGCAATGGTGCCTCTTATCTCGCTCACCGAATCTCTTCCGATCCCGACAAGCCAAAACCTCAAACAACCTACTCCGATGATCGGAATAGGAACCGACATTTCTTCGGAGATGAAATGCATAGCTGCGATAGTGGAGTCTCACCATTGGCGGCGTGTCATCGCCGTTTACGAGGACAACCCTTTTGCTGACGACTCCGGCGTGATCAACCTTCTATGGGATTCTCTCCGAGCCGTTGAATCGCAGGTTGAACAACGAGCTGCCTTGCCGAGTTTCAGTTCTCTTTCCGATCCAGCTGCGGTGATAAGGGAAGAGCTACTGAAGCTGAGGAGGAACCAGTGCAAGGTGTTCGTTCTTCTCCGCTCATCTTTGCCAATGGCGAAGCTACTATTCTCCGAAGCTAAACGTATCGGAATGTTATCCGACGGATACGCATGGATCATCGGCGAGGACGTGGCCGGCCTGCTCGACTCTATTAACTCCACACTCATCGCTGCCTCGATGCAAGGCGTTGTCGGCGTTAAGAACCATTTCTCGGAGAATTCAAACAGTTTCAGGGCCTTTTCGTCTAAGTTCCGTAGACGTTGTCGTTCGGAGTATCCCGACGAAGTGAATTGCGAGCCTGGAATTCACGCGCTCCGCGCTTATGACGCGGTCTTTGCGATATCCTTCTACAGCAAAAACTCATCGCTGCAGGAAAATGGGTTCACAGGATTGAGTGGGATGCATATCAAAGACGGAAAGCTTGCTGCGGACACTGTGTTTCGGATAGTGAACGTTGTTGGAAAGAGCTACAGAGAAATGGGGCTGTGGTCGGAGAAGAAAGCGTTCCACAAAGACGGTGATATGCGAGACTGCAGCAACAAGAACGGCTTATGGGAAGAAGATGAAGAAGAAGGTGCTAGTTGCGGAAGAAGCATGGAAGCACTAGGACCCGTGTACTGGCCAGGAGGCACGAGGCAGGCGCCAAGAGGGTGGATGGCGAAGGCAGCAGGGCACGGGCAACGGGCGTTACGCATAGGCGTCCCTGCCATGGCTGCGTTCAAACCTTTCGTTAAGGTTGAGAAAGCAAACGGAGTGACGATCGTCAGTGGGTTCTCCATCGACGTGTTCAGGACTGTCGTAGATCGGTTACCCTACCGTTTGCCCTACGAATTCCGACCGTATTACGGGTCGTACGACGACTTGGTACGCAACGTCTACGCCAAGGTATGTGTACTCATCTTGAATCTTCAAACCTGTCATTTTTCAAGAAGAAAATTTTCTAATATTTGACATTCAGAAAATTTCCAAAGTCTCTGAGTTTTGAGACTTTGATGTTCCTTACAAACTAGCAATTTCATGGTCGAAGGAATTTGATGGAGCGATCGGCGACTTCGAAATAATGGCGGACCGATACAAGCTCGTAGAATTTTCGCAGCCGTATGTCGAATCAGGACTGGTGATGGTGGTGAAGGAAAAGCCCGTCGGAGAGTGGCGAAAGGCGTGGCAGTTCCCTGCCCCTTTCACGGCGTCTCTCTGGCTCTGCATCGCTGCCATTACCATCTTCACAGGGTTCGTGGTATCAGTCATTGAGCACGTAGAGCAGAACGAAGAGTTCGGGTACGGTAAAACCTGGGGCGAAAAAACATGTACTGCCCTCTGGTTCGCGTTCTGCACCTTCGTCTTTGCGCACAGTAAGGGAAAAAAAAAAAAAAAAACTCTCGTGTTTAATTGTCCACGCATCGCCTTGCTCAAGTTTCCAATTGCTCATTTTTAACTCTGTCTAGGGGAGAAGCTGAAGAGCAAGCTCTCGCGGTTAGTAGTCGTGACATGGCTGTTCGTTGCCCTTGTCTTAAACTCGAGCTTCACGGCGACGCTCACCACGATGCTCACCGTCTCTCAGCTAGAACCGACCATCGTCAGCATCGATACTCTGAAGCATTCACACGCGGCTGTCGGCTGCAATGGCAACTCCTTCATAGTCAGGTACCTTGTGGATGTGCTCGGCTTCAACTACAACAACATAAGAAAGATCAAGTCCATCGACGAGTACCCTGATGCACTTCGCTCCGGTGAGATAGCTGCTGCCTTCTTTGTTGAGCCGCATGCCAAGTTGTTCCTCTCCATCAACTGCAGAGGGTTCACCATCGCTGGACCTTCCTACAAGCTCGGAGGCTTCGGTTTTGTAAAGCCAAAACACAACAGAAACACTTCCATTTTAAACCAAAAGTACCTGATGATTTATGGCATACTGATGAAGTTCCAAATGTCCACAGGTATTTCCTAAGGGATCGCCGTTGGCAATGGACATATCTGAAGCGATCCTGCAAGCGAACGAGGAAGGAGAAATCCAACGGCTCGAGAAGAGCTTGCTCGGTTCATCCAGCTGCTCTTCTCAAGGAGCAGAGGATGATAAGGGGAGGCTAAATCCGGAAGCACTTGTCGGAATTTTTGTGATCACCGTAACGATTTCGTCATCTGCTCTGCTTTACACTGCATACGCAAATTTCCGTGAACAACTGAAGACATGGATACTGGAAGTGGTCACAAGTATCAAGAACTGGTTCTAGAAATTTCCGTCTGAGATTAGTAGACTCTTAAAGAGATCAAATGTTCGACTATCTGCTGGAAATGTACAAGATGGTTAAGATGTACAAATGTCTTAAAACAACGAAAGGCGTATAATTTCGAAAAAAAATTTCTTCGTTTCAGTGATCTATGAATCACCTAGGTAAGAAACTTGTAATTTTGGGAAAAATACAAACCCAGTATAAAATTTCAACCTATATGTGTTCCTAACATCGTGGAACAAATTAGCTGATGCACCAATCAAGAGTACGCATCACCAAACCGGAGACTGCACGCATGAAAAAGCTCAACAAAGACGCAAGGTGAAAGAAGACTCTGTCTGATATTTACACTTTAAAGTAGTACCAGAATGCAGCACCTTGGGATTTCTATTCTTCAAGCTGCGATCAAGAATTTCGATGATATATTGGGGTTGGTCCTCTTCCATCGTTCAGTAAAATCATGCTGATATAAGACCGACATATCCAGCATACAACGAGAAGATGCCTGATAGAACAGTTGCAATTGCAACTATGACTGGTTTTTTCACCCCCCACAAATGGAGATGGCGATGCAGTGGTGCTATTCGAAAGATGCGTCTGGCAGCAAGATGGATGTGCTTGGGGATAATTAAAGAAGGAACCTGTCAATTTCAAACCAACTTCATTATGATACTGATAGAGCTCATATTAGCATGAAAAGCAGCCCAGAGTGAATCCAGTACTGTTTAACAATGAAGCGTCCACATCATACAGTCTGACCTCCCTTATTGTAATAACATGCTCTCTAGCTAAATAAGTAGTAGGTATCGATGGAAACAGGAAGTTTGAAACTCAAACAACTAAACATCAGCAAGAAGATGTGTAGCATCTATTAAATGATTTTACCTGCACTAGGACTGATAGCACCTCTAGGATAATAACACCAGAAGATATTAACAATGGAAAGAACATTCCTGTGCAAGCAGCCATTGCAGCTAGCGCTCCCCCTAATGCCAATGCTCCAGTTTCACCCATAAACACAGAAGCCCTGTAATGGTTATGGAAAAGAAAGCCAATACATGCTCCAGACATTGACGACCCGAAAACAGCAAGTTCTGTTTTAGAGTTGCGTCCAGATAATGGAAAAGGATAAGCCTCACTCGTGTTCAAAAGATGAGCAAGCATAACTATGTAAGAGCACACAATATATATAAAAAATGTTGTAACATATATTAATGCTTCATTCAAAAGCCTCAAAGAAGAAATAAAAAGGCCTATGCTACTTAAAAAGGCCCTTGTACAAACAAGTTTGATGAATAATTGCTTCCAATTAGCGACAAGAAGTTTGTGTTAAAGAGGGCTGATGTACCTGGGCTTATTGGAAGAACTGCAACAGCCATCCCTACAAAGCCCAATGCGCAAATGCCCCCAGCCAACCCATCAAGACCCTCTGTCAAGCTTACACCATTAGCCATAAAGGCGAAACAGAATGTTGACAGGAGCAAATAGAATTTTCCCAAATAGAGAAGGCCCACAGGAGGAGGAAGAGGAATCAATAACTTCCTTCAAAAAACAATAAAACATATCACTATGTTGTAACAGAAATACCAAATTCCAAAAGGTTATGCAAGAACCAACTCTTACGCCAAGACATATTAGAGATTAAAAAAGAATAAAATAATATAAGCCTGCAATCTTTAAGCACTTCACAGAAAGTATAGATGTATTCATATACCTGAGTCTTTAGCACCATTCATAATATTTAACACTTTATAACTGCATGATCAAGCTACGAAATATGAACATAATGCAAAGAGAACTTACATATACAAAGCCTGTAACAGAAAATTCAAATTATGCAAAACAGGAATCCAGATAATTTTTTTTCCACGTTAAGAAGAATCAGAAAGTCTTAATGTTTCACTGATGGTAAAGCAACAATTACAAAGAAATGTCCTTTATGGAGGTGGAAAGCAAAAATACAAGAATGCCAATAATATAAAATTAGTATAAAATAAGGGAATCAAGATAATTACGATTAATAGAGATTACTAAGAACAATAGGATGTTGTATAAGATATAATTTTAGATATCGAACAAAAGCTAAAATTGCACAGGAATACTAATCATGTTATCACAGTATGTTACCATTCACAAATGTTGATGATATGGTGAGGGAAAAGTATACATGTTATATGGTGTTGAGATGTATGTTGAATCAAGCCATATAGAAAACCATGTCCCAGCAGCTACCTGTTGATGCCACCATCAAAACAGTTGAGATATTTGCAGGTATACCAGAGAGTTGTTTTTATTGCATGGAACAAACTTGTAAATGGGAAGAATCAAGTACATGAAATGTGAACAACCATAGGGCGCTTATTAAAACACAAATACCCAATAATTAGGATGAAAGTGTAATTTTTCTGAGTAAAAATTAACTCACCGTTAAGAAGACTTTTATCCATCCAGGTAAACCAAAATTGCACTTTCTGATATGGCTTAACATATCACTAGCAAACCCGATTGCTGCAAAAGCAATTGTCACTCTTGTTGCTCCAAGAACGTGGACGGAATGCTGCCCTACCATTCTTAGAGCGATTACAAGTCCAACTGGCACAAAAAGCAAGCCACCCATTGTAGGGGTTGCACTTTGGGAGATGTGTGTAAATGATCTTTTGCCTAATATTTGATGAACTCCAATTTTATCAAGTATTGGGACAAATACACATCCTATCAACACTGAAAAGACTGTTGATATAGTAAATGGGTGTGACAGGAAAAATGGCTCTAGAGGTACTCGAACAACTCTCCATGCCCACCAATCCACAAATAAGAGAAAAAATGCCAAGAAAATTAATAGACCGGAATTGATCAAGACTCCTTTCCAAATCCTGATATAAGAAGTGAAATGCACACAAGTTGATGAGAACAGCATGTGAAAACATTGAAATAGTTGAGAATAAATCAAACACATTTAAGACACCACTGCAGGAGATCATAGATGCTTTGCATGTAAAGCTTGAAAGAGTGTTTTACAAATAACCCTCTTATGATCTCAGTCTCACTATCATCTCTATGTAGACATCTAGGAATTTGGCCGCAATAAGTAAATTTCATAAGATAGTTGTACTGATTTGAGGAGCTAAATGATTCAAATTCAGCCCATCAAATTCCTCACCTTTTCCATCTACGTCGCTTCTGGATTGTAGCAAACCTATGCGCAGCCACAATTAATGCAGTATCAGAAGATTGTGTTCTTCCTTTCGCTGTGGGCAGATCAATATCATCTGTATAGTTAACAAGCAGATCACCATCACTTTCCTCGCCCTCGCTTGATGATAGAAAGTAAGAAGTATCCACTAAGGAGCTCTCCCCATTGTCAATGAATGACGACTCACCAAAAGAATCCTAGATAGTCAGTATGCACAAGTCGTTGAGTGTCAAATATAAAGTACAAACACTTCATATATAATCTAAGTCAAATACAAGAACGAAAAGTAAGGTTGTTTGAAATTAATACATCGTCTAGTGCAGCAATCTCAAGCAGAAAAATTCTTCGCCGTCTTGATGCAGCAAGTTTCAGAATAGTCTTACCAATGCAATAATAACAAATAGAAAAGTCAGAAGCAAGCTTTTGATCAAATTAAAATTCCAAGATTTAAACTTTGATCGAACAAACAGCGAAAAGATTCAATCTTTTTCTCTATACTTTGTTGAAGATTGGTAACTGAGAATGTTTCCAGCAGAATCTCGGAGTAATTTCTAAAACCTAGAAGGAAGTACCAAAAAAGTTACAAGTCAAAAAGAAAAGAAAGAAAATAAAACTTTTCTTGAGAGAGTTAGTTACCCTGAGTTTTGGAACTTTCCTGCAAGAGTCCTGCTTGAAAGCTCGACGATGACTGTGGATTGGTTGGCGGACCATTTTGAAAGCACCTGATGATGCCATTATCGATCGACCTGAGACAGAGAAGAAAATTTTTGAATAGAGAAGTTCGAAACTTCTTAGAAGAAGAAGACGGAGATCGCGAGATGTAACACATAACTGGAAACTAGGAAGCTGACCTTTTGTTTTCTTTTTCTTTTTTTTTTTTTTTTTTTCAGTTTTCGTTTTTAGAAAAATTACAAAATCGGGCCTAGTTAAAATTATTAGAAAATATCGGTTTCAATGATAAAAGAACTAGGTCAATTCTAGAGGAGCGTTTGAGAGCACATTTCAAACGCTGCTTTTTAATTTTTTTTATTTTATATTTTTTAATATATATTTTATAAATATTTAAAAATTTTATTTAATTTAAATAATATACAAAAATTTTATGTAATAAAAGTTTTTTATTATATATTTTTATTTTTTAAAAAATAAAAAGAATTTATTTTTTAAAAAAATAAAAAAAAAATTTTTATATTAAAAAAAATTTTATTTTATAAGCAATGTGAAAACGCACCCTTAATCACCTAAGAAGAACAACTACTGCAGCAAAATCCTGAGGCTGCAGTTATTCATTATTGTCAGTGGATTGCAACAGAGAAAACGTTCGCTCGTTTTCAGAAAATGAAGCAAAATAAGCTACAAACACGCTGGATTTTAAATTTCGAATGTGCATCAGAAACAAAGATTTACCCTTTTTTTAATTTTTTTGAGATACACAGCCTTCGAAAGGTTCTAAGGTTACAGATTTCTTCCTCAAAGTCGATATCATTTCTGTAGAAATCCAATGAGACGTAAGAACTACGGAAAGACGATAAGCAGCATTCAACATCCGTATCAGGGTTTTCCATACCGCAGATAATACAGAAGAGAAAGAGAAGCGAAAGAAGAAAGTAAAGTTTCAGTACAATCTATGTCTTGGATTTTCCAGACTGGAGAGCTTGAATCCTCTGTTGTACTTTCATGACCTGAAGAAGAAAACAACATACGGTTAAGAAACATTTCATAGAAAAAAGGAAGTTACTCTATATTATCTAAAAAGATCCAGCAAATACAACTGATTAATTACTGCATTGCATACAAGTGAATTATGATTCAAGAAACTGCACCAGTAAACAAAGTTTTTGAAGGTAACAGTTAGACAGTCCTTCAACAGGATTGGAGAACAGTTACAGACATCGTGCATGCCAAGGTCATTAAAGATTCTGCTTTCCTGGGCAAAGCATGCCAAGCACGCATGGGGCACAGTGATTTTGATACCCTGAAATGTCAGCTCAGGGATGCATTATTTCTTTCCTCTTATAGACCTAATGTCAATGCATGAATGCATTCAAGTTCTTAACCAACTCCCAAAAATTGTTACACAAGCACAACGTAGAAGAGCAAGGATAACAAATCCACCTCTGAGGCTCAAACTGATAGAGAAGTTGCAATCTTCTGCTTGGCAAGTAGATAATGTGAAGAAGGGTTGCATTATGAGGTTCTTAAGAAAATTGTGGATATGGAATGGATCAAATGAGTAGGCCTTTGGTGGAGAATTACTAGGGATCACTCCATTACTGGGAATACTTAGCTAAATTGACTTGTATAACATTTATGCATAGAGTTAAATGGCAACAGCACTCTATGACAATTACCAATGTGTACACCCCTTATTCATGAAGTGAAGCGCGACATGATCGAATCTATCAGTATTAACACTCCATTCTAACAATTATTTCAGCACGCACAACACATAATGAACCATATGCACGACACATCTATTCATTGATTAACAAAACTATAGAAAAAAGAGTTGTATCCTAGCTCTTAATTTAAAACCGTGATTCTATTAAGTCCAGCTGCCATTTGCATATCAATTTTTCCAACAGATTGTCCTTAAATCCGAGTTTCTGACATTGTTAGGAGCTTTACAACACATTTTATGGAGAAGAAAAAAATAGATCAGGAGATGCAGTCTTACAGCTTCACGCTTCGAGTTTTGCTGGTCCTCGAGGTCTTGGAGGGTACTGTCAAGGCGCTTGAGCTCAGCAGAGATGTAGTCCATGCGCTTGCGGACATTGGCATTGGCCTCTGCAAGATCTTGTCGCACCAAGACTGGACCAATGAGCTTGTAAACATTCGCGTCCGGCTGCAGCAGCTCGAGCTCCTTCAGCACAAGCTCATTCTCACCTAGCTGGATCGTGTACTGCTTCCTCACCTGGTGGTTCTTTGCTATGTCTGATTAACAAGCAAACAAATTATTCGGAACCTAATAATTGTACAGAAAACGGTAGATTATACAAATTTCTGCTAGACCGTAAAATTTGTTACTTTAGATTTTGGATCAATCGAATTGTTGCTACGCATGCTCATGCCACAAATACAAAGAAATACTAAAAGATCAAAGCTTTTGCAATAAAATTGCCAAATAACTAAAAAATTGTTTTTCTCCTCAGGTTCCACTAACCAGACCTAACAATCCCCACAGAGAAAAAAGGGCGGTACAAAAATTGGGGGAAAAATTATGTCAAAGAATTTTAGATTTATCTGAGACCTTTTAGGGCACTATTTGTCTAAGCACGATCATAAACCGAAAACCACCACAAAAGATTTTCAAAGAGCCAAAGAAAGAACAAAAATCTTTCCCTCGTTTGGTTTCTCTTGATCCAAATCAACTGCTAGAACCCAAAAATCAAGAAAAACGAAATCAAGAACTTCAAAAGATCACAGCTTTGAAAAAATAACTCGAACCTTTTTGGATTTTCGATAGAGCGTTAACTTGGTTCTCCAACTCTTGCTGCAGCTCCTTCGACGCCATTGCTGCTTTGCTTCTTTTTCTCTTTCCGGCGGCTTCTGGATCAATCACTGTTTATTTGTTCACTAAATGGACCGTTGTTGCAATAAACAAAGTTTCACATTATTACAGCAATAGCCCTCCAATGCTGTTTAAAATTCTACAGGCCTGTTAACATCAATTTCATTGAAGCCCGACGTCTAATGGGCTTGTCAAACTCACGGCCTAATAAATTCTTCCTCTCCAAAATTCAGTTCAAAAAAAAAAAAAAACTGAAATTTTCATAATTTGGATTTGGATGAAATGCTTAAAAAACAAGCAAGATTTAAAGACTATATATGTATTTTTTTATTTTGAAGTAAAGATTACACCAGATTTAATTTTCATCTCCAATAATTAATATTTTAATTATGATCAGACCAAACTAAGATTGACTAGATATATGTTTAACTTTTTTTAATTTACAAAACAGAAAAAATCTTCAAAAATATTTTCATTTATTCTCGCCACTCTCAACCAACACCAACTGAAAATGGGTAAGGCAATAAAAATCCATAAAAAGTTTAAAATTTTGTATGGTTTGTTCTCGATTATATATTAATTTATTATTCATGAATTCATACATGCATGAATCACCGGTGCAATTTTAGTCGTTTTCCGAAGAAATTTAAATCGTAGTACTGCATTACCACGTGGTACTAATTAATGATCTTGTTTCTTTGGTTTCTTTTTCCTAATTTTTTGATTCATATCTTTCGAAATTTTTTTTCTTAATTATAATCTCTTCTATATAAAAAAAAGAGTTACAACACCTTCCTCCATTAATTTAACAATTGATTGCTGTGTGAATGAATTGAATATAGGTAGACTCAATGAATCAATCAATCAATCAACCAACTAGAACCCCAGAAAATTCTTTTAAAAGTTTTTTTTTTGCTAAAAAGTAAAATTTTATACTCCTATAAATATCGACACTCCATCTTCCTTCTACTTCCATTGTTTTCCGGAGCGACAGAAAACAAGAAATCTCAAGGAGAAAAAAAATCAGAAAAGCTATAAGCTGCAAGTTGACAAAAGCTGATTAATGGCGGCGCAGGTAACAAAAGTGCAGAACCAGAGAGAAGGTGCTGAGATTTACACTGGCAATGATGAGTGCATGAAGAAATCCAAGGAGATGCTTGAGAAGCTCCATCTGCCCAAAGGAATACTTCCACTTAAAGATCTTGTTGAGGTAAAATTTCTTTCGATTCCTTTCTTTCTCTTATTTTCTGTGTTTTTTGGTTCTTGGGCTTCTTTGATATAGTGTCTTTTTGGTCGGAAATTGAAAAAACGATGCTTTACTTTTGAGATAGCAGATTAAAAGTTTCTTCTTTGTTTGAGGAGACGACTAGAGATTGCTTCTTAATTGATGTTGTTTAGTTTATTATGTGTTCATTTTGAAGTTGTGGTAAGCAATCAACAGCCTGTTTATGGGAAGTGACTTTTAAAGTCTTAGGATATTGTTGAAACAGATTGTTTAAGATAAAGTTGCAAAGGGCGAAGTTTGTTGTTGCATTTTGTTGTACTTGTTTGGTATGCTTGTGAGTTGTCAGGGAACAGCTCATGCACTTGGTTGGAGAATCTAAGGAGTAAACATATTTTCTCTGATTTTAGAAGCGTTATAGCTGAGTTTGAAGTTTGAGGAAGCAAAGTTGTCTATCATGCAAGTAAAATAGAGAATATTTGAGGTGGTGGATCACCAAAACCTGAAAGACTATGGATTAGTACTAGTAAAAGAAGGAAAAATCGGTCTAGCATGTAGGAACTGTTGAGTTTGATTCTTGATTGGAAGTCTTTCTCTGGAATCATGCTGTTTCAGTGAACTGCTTCTCATGG
The DNA here is from genome assembly GCA_019914995.1 of Acanthochlamys bracteata. Lineage (NCBI taxonomy): Eukaryota > Viridiplantae > Streptophyta > Magnoliopsida > Pandanales > Velloziaceae > Acanthochlamys > Acanthochlamys bracteata. The sequence continues at coordinate 9,762,426 of CM034132.1, read as the reverse complement.
ACTTCACTTCTATCATGTTGATTATAAACTGCTTTATGTGAAGCCGAAGTGCTTCTGCCTTAATTCCAGCAGTACGTATGATTAGATAGCCAAAGATCTTCTGGATGTGGTTGTGTAGCAAGGGTCTGCCGAAGTCCGGAGTTGTTTCATCTGTTGAATTCATCTGATGTTTATCCAATTTGTTTTGGTTACATGGTTCTAGCGTAATGGTTTTGCAATCTAAAATCCTTTGAGAAATTTTATTTTGGGTATTTTGTGAGAGTTTAAAAATGCAATGTAAGTTGAAGCACTTGTATGCTCTGTAGGTTGGGCACAATCCAACAACAGGTTATGTGTGGCTAAAGCAAAAGAAAGCATCTACCCACTTTTTCAAGAAGGTCGGAAGGACGGTCTCCTACGCTGAGGAAGTGACTGCATATGTTGAGGACCGACGCATGAAGCGGATTTCTGGTGTCAAGACTAAGGAGCTGTTCATCTGGGTCGCTATTTCTGACATGTACATTGATGACCCTGCATCTAACAAGATCACCTTCAAGTCGGTTGCTGGCATTGGCCGCTCCTTCCCTGTCTCTGCCTTCGAGGAAGAGGAACCAGCCAACTAAAATCATAAGGGGTTGGTTTCAAAGACTGGGTGCCGTTATTACATTATTAGAAATGAAATAATATCCAATGCAAAGAGTACTCGAGTTTACTCATGCTGTTATCATCAATGTTGTTCTAGGCATATGTCTTGTATCTATTCTCAACTCTCAAGTGATGTTTCGTAACTTATGATGAACTCATCATGCTTCTCAGACTTCTGTTTTCAAGTTGAACTTCTCTGCTCACTTGAATTCATATGGTAATGCTTAAAGTATGAGGTCTGTTTACTTGTAAGAATGAGATCAGAAAGTGAGTTTCTGAAAAGTGAGTTTTTGAGAAAGTAAATATATAAGTTTTATCTGAAACTCACTTTTTTAAGCAGAAGAAGTGAGTTACAGGTAACATAAATCACGCCCTAAATGGGAGTTGGGTTGATGGTAGGTGGCTGGCAAACATTGAATGTGTATGATCTGAATAAAGACATGCCCATCATCAGTCGGCAGATTGCTCTCTATAATAAATCTTTTGTCTAATCTGATTATATGACATTTAAATTTTTCTTGCTTTATCATGAGATTATTCTGATACCTGATAACGCTGTTTGTTTCGAGAATTTGTTCTTTAAATCTTTATTCTCATATTTGTGGAGAAAGTTAAAAGAGTTTTCTCATCTGAATTGTTCACTTCCGTTAAAGGCGTGTTTCAAATGCCCGTAACTCCATTTACTTCTACCAAATTTTAAGTTTCAAATTATTCATGTATTTCAATTACATAAAAAATTTATAATTCTATTTTCACATATGAAACTCTAATTTTAACTTTTTTATTTATATATTTCTTAATACAATTATATTTTTTAAATTTTTAACACACTTTTAAAAACTATTAAAACGTAAATACTAAACTCCACTTTTACTTTATTTTTTTAAAAAAATTTATTTTGTACTTTTCATTTTCAAATCAGTTACGGTAATTTGAAACAAACCCTATCATATATAAGCTGATAATGTTGTAGGAACATGTAGACAAACATTTTACATTCATCCAGAGTACCTTACTGATCAGCAACGCCATTCTTTTCATGAATAGCAAAATTGAAGCGTAAAACTTCTGGCTTCGATGAAGTAAAACCTTACTGAATTGGGTGAATAAATTCTCAAAATAACTCTACAGGGTTAAAAAGGAAAAAGATTACTAGAAATGTTCTTCTCATTTAAATTACCAGATGAACAGAACTAACTGAAACACACCTCTTGTACACTAAAAACCCAAGAAGTGCACCTACCAGCTCTCCTACTCAAACTGTCCATAACTCTAGAACTACACCATAAATACCTAAAACCAAAGAATCTAAATCTACAATGAGAACGATCTACATGTCTGAGCTACGCTATCTTTTTCGGGATTTTTACCAATTCCTTTCTTTATCTACACTGGTGGCTGGTTGGGATGGCGTCAAAGAACCCAGTACAAATCCTTTGCTTTCCGAGAAAAACCTCGTCTCTGGCCTGCAGGGTGCCAACCTTGTACAAGAAATTACTTTGTTGTACTCTGAAACATAAGGATAGAATATTGACGAAAGGGAGTCCATGCCTACATTTTCTCCATAATCAATGGTGCTGAATGAATTTCTGGAACTATCGGTAGTAAACGATGCTTCGTCTGATGAGCTTGTGAAAAGAGACCAATCGCTTGATGCATCAGAGAACTCATTGATAAGTGAATCTCTGGGAACACCCCTGGGTGGATATACATCGTCACTGATGCTACTCTCGGTGAGGTCTTCCAAAATGTCCCTGAATTTAGGATTATAACTTCTCTGCACTTGTGGTGTATCCTCATAAGCAGGCCAGTCTCTGCTTTGCATATCTTCTCCAAACTTTTTGAAAATCTTGCAACTGGTTTTGTCTGTTTGATTTTGAGCTCGTGATGGTGTCTTCTCTGCATAAATTGATGGAGCACGTGGAAACGATCTGCTTGAGATGAATTTGATGTTATCAAGATAAGCAACAAAAGGACTAGCTTTATAAATGTAGGCCACATTAGAGAAACAATTATCCTGTGTAAGCTTTACCTTGAGTAGAATAACATGTATGCACCCTCAGACATCACCTGACTAAATGTAACTTCTTGTACCTGAATGACAAGAAAGACACGCGTCTACATTTAGTGGGAACTCCACCAAGATGATCAAATGCTCAGATAGTGTACAACCGGCACAATGCCATCATGAACAAAACTAGAATCTTGTAATAACTGCTACCTGAGAGTCATTGATTCTGAACCATGTTCCACGGATATCTTTAACATAAGACACGTAATGCCCAGAGAAGGAGGCATTCAGGTTATCCAAATGCACAACAACTGCATACAGCATGTACAGTGGAGGAGTATCAGCAGTTCCGGTCACAAATGGTATCATGTCCAATATGTCCGGAAAAGTGACACATTTGTTGATTTTTCCGTATTCACCTGTCTGTATAAAATCACAATTAACATGTTAAAAAAGGCTGCAAGTTCCTTATAGAGAATTGTGAACAATACACAGTTGTATGAAATTTTCAAGAAAAAGATGTCAACCAGATTTTGTGTGATGCATGCATGTTACATCAACTATCCATGTACGTTTCTAGTAACTCCTGCATCTCAATAAGTTCAGCGGAAAATTTGAAAGTTTTGCCTTAAACAGTACCAAATTACTATAGATGAAAGACCTGCGAGTATTTGAACTAACACACTTCCACTATGCATAAATTGAATAGCATTTAAACTTCAATTCATACAGTATTACCTGAAATCTTTTGAGGACAACTGTTAATATGTTTGGAACTTCATGAAGACTCAACTGCTTTCTTGCTTTAACATATGCAGTGCACCTAATAAACAACCGCATGCGGTTAAAAACAGACAGCAGAAAACACCTTTAAGTTTTTATACAAGTAAGCTGCCACACCTTCCACATCTGTACATATTTTCTCCATCTAAATCCTCAGGAGCAGTGAATTGTGTGAGTGCGTCCTCCAATGATTCAACCCAGCCATGTATTTCCAATGTAAGATCCATGATGTTCTCATATCGTTCAGATTCAAGATGGCATCTTAGACATTTCACCTGGTTCAGTTAGACAAACAATTTACAAGTCAAAATAGATGACCTGAAGCAGTGAAAGAAATTGTAACAAATCAACTGTAAATGTAGAAAAGAAAAGGAAATATAAACCTTTGATCTAAGGCGACCGCCAAAGAGCTGCTGTATCAGAGTCGTCTCTTGCAGAGCAGGATCAACTTTATTTTCGCCGCCAAATCCTTCAAGGCATATAGATTGCATTGACATGACTATAACCCTGATGAGATTTCACAAAAAATGGTAAGTGAGTAACATTATTGACCAACATGGAAAAACTAGCCTGCTTAAAGATATACAAGTAGCTTTAAATGTTGCCACACTGATGTTCAAAATGATTTCACCAAATGAAAAAGTGATCAACTATTATACCTCAAAAATTCATGAGCATCTTCTTGCTTTCCCCCTCCTTTTCTCCATCCAATGTTTCTCATGTTTGAGAGTAGCCTATCAGGAGACATTGGTTCCCTACTTTCTCTTAGGTGTGAAACATGCCGCTCAAGTTCGCACATGAGGCACCAATCTTTGGCCCAGCCTTAAGTGTGGAAGATTAAGAGTCAATGTGGTCAAGCATTAACAGCTTATGTGAGGAATTTATTAGGTGTAGAAATTACATGTTTTTGAATGTAGTCTCTGAAGCAGGTAGCTCATGAGAGGCTTTGTGCAAGTCAAACACTGCAAGACAGCATTCGCATAACAACTGCATAGGCAACATGAACAAACGATGAGATAGTGCTGACAGTCGTTAGAAAAGAAAAGCTGTGAGTAGCTAGAACAACAAATTTACAAACACAATATTGTAAACCCAATGACATAACAGTTTATTTTCGTGTGTCATCTTAAAGAGATCTTGCATGGGTAGTTATCACAAGTTCTGGCAGAATAAGCATAATCCTAAATCAGACAGCCCAACATATTGTACATCTTTTCAGCCTTTGATGAAATCCAAAATACATACAGTTGTTCTTTCAGAACGGACACATAAGGGAAGTTTCACCGACGGGAATGGAAAGCGAGAGTAACTTTAATCAAAGAAATCACCTATATAAACAAAATAATGTTTCTTGAATTACCTAAGGTCTCCCTGTATTCATCTACAAGATAAATTAGTGAACACATCTTTTTTTCTAGGCAGGTAATTTTATACTAGCTGTCTCATGCACTATAAAATGTTGTATTCAAAATCCAACACGTACATCTTATGCTACAATGAATTTCTCAATACATAAAGTAGGTGAAAAGCAAAAGGCAAGAGTAACAACAACAAGAGAGATGTGATAGTAGATTAGGGTTGACGAAAACGCCCAAATGTAAGTGCAACTAATAACCCATCAAGATGGTCTTCTGCGAGAAAAAAGTTGCTTTTAAAAAAACAAACTACCATAGATCACATTTTCTAGTTAAATGCAAATGACGTCAACAACAACCGAAATTAGTAACTCTAGCTCAACTTAATGCTAAAACAATGCCTTCCAAATTAGCCATGTAAATGGCACTTGCAGCAACAGCAAGCAAACTGAAGCCTATCTAACCACTTCTCGTTATTCAAGAAGTTCACCATATTCTAGCTGCCACAGACAATGTACCTCATCATATTTAAAACTCGGTAACTACATCACATGCGAAAAGGGACTTTTCCTGATATCGGCATATACATCTAACTTGTACATAGAGAGGGTCTTTTTCGGGTTCACTATGCAACTACTTTGAGGTTATCATGATTGGGTAGAAGAGGGACCCACAAGACCTATCTTACTTGGGTTCTTAGAATTCAAGGAATACTTCATTAAAGAAAATAATACAAACCTTAACTAAGTTGATGGCTGTAAACATCTTTAAATAAAAGAACCCACCAATATTTCTACAATCATCTAAAACTTCGAAACAAATCAAATCCTATTAGAACTAAAACTAACGAACTACACTTACAAATAAAACTGCATATTTAGGTTTACAAACGTGTTCAAATAAAAAGTCTACTTGATCATGTTTCCAAAGATCTAACTTTCAACTAGCAGTATGGGCCACAGTGCTCCCTTACAGATTACAGGTTATAGCTGTTCAAAGTTAGGGTGCATGACCCAACTCGAACCGAACTAGCATAACAATTGATCTTCAAAATCTTGTGTTTTTTCCAACCATCTTTTACCATCTCAGTTTACATTTGTTCATATTTGTTGTGTTTTGACCTGACAAGTTATCAAGAAGTAGATTGATCTAGGAAGACGTTGGCATTGACTCAGTCATGGCATCTACATGACAATTAGATCCACACATATATATTGCTATTCCGAAGGCCACATTTTTGCATCCACCCTTGAAATATAAAATGATTTAAAATTTTTGTGGTAACTCAGCGAGATCCAGAAATTTGCATCAAAACTTGCATTAGACTCAAAGCGGCTCAACCTCCTGAACTAGCTTGTGAATGCTGCGATTCACTATTTTTGGTAAGTCTTGATTGAGGTGCGACTCAAAACCTGTTAGGAATTAGGTAGTGGTCCATAAGTGGGAAAGTTAATGCGTACAGAAATATCTACTTTTCATGTGAATTATGCAACTCTAAATATTTTTAGTAAACTAACTATGTTGTAATTATAGGGCTTCCATCAGTAGTTGGTTAGTAGCGACTAGGGAATATTATGGGCAAAAAAACTCTCACATATAAACAACTCATGGGTGTACTTATCTGTTTTAAACAGCGAGATAGTGGGAGAACATTGCAATATTTTCTATATTTAGACTTACATTGGATAAACAGCACTCTACTTTGCTTTTGATATTTGCTATAATCGTTATAATTTATCATCATTAAGCTTCTCTCTATTCACTACACCAAACGAAAATATACACCTACATCCACATCAACGTTTTGGCTATGGACACATTGCAATTCCAGATCATGAATAGATGTCACACCATAAAATCCTGTAATAGTTTGTTTCTTATGCTACAGTTGGTCGATATATAGCTCATTAGTTAGATATACCAAGCTAACACATTCTTTGTTACTCAGACATAAATAAAAGTCGAGACTAGTAGATACATTATGAGAAGGTTTACAAAGGAATAAAGAGCTCAAAGAACTGAAATGAACCAAATAAGAAGATTGAGAATCAAATGTCTCACCGATTAGGTTGAACTTTTAGGAAGAGTTCATTAATAAAAAACGACTCTTTATGGAAACATTACTACCTATTTCAACACGATAATAAGTGTACTATCGCATTAAACAAATAAGTTACCAATTTCAGGATCTAAAGACCATTAGGGCAAGAGAAAGAACTGAAATCAATTATTCAAAATAATGTTCAAGGCCCAGCTCAAGCTTGCAAAAGTTTGTTCAAAACTAGCAAGTAGTCTGGTTTGGATATTGACACCTGTGATTCACAAATGACTTAATCTTTCTTCTTCTCTTTTAAGATTAGTACTATCTTTTTCTTTCCAAGTTGTAGTTCGAATGACTCCAAACAACACAAGCACTACGCAAGAACTTGGATGTATAGCTCTCACAAAAAATCGTCCTTGAACCTCTGACAAAATTCGTTATTGAACCTCACAACATGGGCAAATAAACCTTCAAACATAGAACATCCACATGTTAGCTATTAGCGCAATAGCTAATTTTCGAGATAATGGACATAGGTATGTGCTCTTATTTGATGGAAGTTCATATTCTTGAGAATTTAATCTTACTAAACTGCCTCGAAAGTTCTTTTGCTATGTTGTAAAATGATTTTGCAAGAATTGGAGAAGCTTAAAGGCAAGATGCCATAGAAGCTACCCTCAATTTTGAGGAGTTTTCCTTTTTGACATCTAATATTCTAGAAAGTAAATTTTGATCAAGAAACTTTGTGACAAGCATGCTTATGGAGTTGATAACTTGGCATGAAGCTAGTCATTGCTTTCGAAAAGCCACATTGAAGAAACTCTACTTCAATCAACAACAAAGAGAAAAAGAAAAACCTTTACATCAAACAACTTTACAGGCTTCACATCACTTTGTTAGGAATCCATGCCAGAAGATGAAATAACCAATCCATGCTGCCTCCTTAGGTAAAGTAGTGCTTTATTTATCACAAACAGACCAAATGGATGGCTTGAGGCTAGGTTGACCGACGATGTCGTTGTGATCTTTTGTCAATTGTAGGTTGTACTGATGACAATGACCTTGTTTAGGTAAGATCTCACCAAATCAGATTTTCGTTAAGTAACCCCTTGACGTTTAATGTTGCAACAGAGGGAAGCAGCAACAAAGACTATTAGCATGAGGATGGTTCAGCTGAGGGTGGGAAAAGGGGATATGTAGGCTTCAACTGTTCAAAGGGTTAAAATACCAAGCTTGGAAAATTAAGCCACAACTTTTCTAGGGATGCATGTATTATACGGTTAAAGGATATATTTGCAGAATAGGGTCTTCCGATTTCAGGCATCCTGGAAACCCATTTCAAGTTATCAAAAAGGAATAAATATCCTCAAGGTCAAGCCACAGAATTGCTTTTCCATCTTTTTTTCTTATTTAAAACCAAAGTACGCAAGTAAGAAAAAACAAGACCATATGTTCAAGCCAATATCTGAGACTACTGCCTTGCCGTTGTAGAAGTTCACAGGTGACCAAATAGCAAACAATTACATGAAACAATATCACCACATTGCAGTTAACTCGCCAGAACAGTGGGCTACAAAATTAGAAGTTATAAGCAGCAGGTACCTGTTCCCACAATTAAGAAGCCCTCTAGGTGAGATTTCCTGGATTTCACATTGGAACAGTTTCACTAGGTCTTCATAAGGAAAGAGCACCTTAACATATACAGAAGAAAGTAAAATACAAAAGGTTAATGCATTGTGATCCAACAATAACCTCAAGGAATCTTCCTTGCCAAAAAAGAATATAAAAATATTATTTAGATAAGGTACCTTCTTTTTCTTCTGGTGATTCACAAATTCCATAAGATTCCTTTTCAGAGCCTTAGGCAACTTTCCTGCACCAGTCGATTCCAAGTCTCCCATGCCTGAAAATTCACCACATCTTTGAACAGAATGTCCTATGGAAGCATTTACTGGACTAATTCCCAACAATCATAAACATGATTATTTAAACATATGAAACTGTAAAAATGACATATTATCTCAATCCTATTCTTACTCAAAAATCTGAATTCTATTTCTAAGTGCTGTCACTATGGAACAAGTATTTACCGGATGTCTTCTTATCTGATTTTGTTGGGTTCAAAGGTGCTAAAACGTAGGGTGGTTTCTTAAACTTTGCATTTCCTTGACTAAAAGTACTTGCTGCTTGTGTACATAGCTCTGATGCATCACTAATCGAAGTCATTGAACACTCTTGAGAATCATCTTTTTCTATAAATTGTGAGCTGCTTCCAGAATTATTCATCACATCTCCATCAATAGGTCCCAACTTCGATGAATCAGGTAGCTGGCTTTCTCTAAGCATTTTCCTCATTGTTCCCATTGATTTATGAGAATGGTGGATAAAATTATTCGATACAGAACATTCTTCAGAAGAATTTGGAGTATTGGTATCCTGGCTTTTAGGATGCTCATTAGAACAAGAGAGATCATATATTCCTGGCTGCAACCATCACAACAAACAAGAAGATATACCAATGATCATAAGCTGGAATGCTACTTCAGTTAGAGGGTAAAGAGTAACAAAACCAACCTTATGCTGAGAAGCAAGTGCATCTAAACTGGGACAAGATAAATTAGAAACAGTAGTTTCATCTGCATAAGAACCAAAATCTTCAGGATGCTTGCTTGAAATTCTTGTACCAGATACTGGAACATAATATGCGTCAACTACCACATTGCTAGTGGTTTCACAAGTTAAATCAGGGATATTTAAAAAATTTGAAGAACTATTAGTGTACATATTCCCTATATAATCCATATGCTCAATAGATTGTGAAGCTGCAGAAACAGCTGACAGAGTCCAGACAGCATGGCGCTGCTGTCGGCATTGCTCTTTATGCCCAAGCCTCCAGTGCATTATTTGACACCTCCCGGAGCTGTAGACATAATACAATCTCAGAACATTTTTCATCCAGAGATTACAGCATGCTCATAATGTTAACAATTATACTATGCAGGTTATTAATAAGAAAATGGTTTATTTTTAAGGTAGAATGTTAAGTGATGTTTTTCCACAAATCATTTGGCTGAGGGAGGGGAAGCTAATATGGGGGCACACTCTTCTACTATTATTTAGAAGAATTTTAGTAGCATATTACCTAAAGATTTTCTACTTTTCATTCTGCAACAAGGATTGGCATACACCATCGAAGAAGATTTATTAGAGAAAAAGGAATTGAACACAAAAAGAAACATGGGAAAAGAACACATACCAATATCTTACTGATTTGCATCTTGCACATCTTGTTTTAGCAGGAGAAAAGCATTGGGCACACAAGTGAGAACCAATCTTAGGAGAAGGAATAGTAGGAACAATATCAGCAGATGCTGTGGCTTGCACTCCAATAGTTTCTTCAGCGGCTATTTGAGCCAGCATACTTAACTTGGCCTTCTTTTTTGCGGCTTCATTCCATATCCCAAGCAAAAAGTACGTTATAAGAGGAAAAACAACCAAAACGAGGAAAAGCGAAGGAACATCAGCTTCCCTTAATTGGAGCATGACACCACAAAATAGTCATGTCCAGTTCCCGTCCAATAAATTCCAAGATGAAGCTAGACCAGACAGACTAGCTCGATTTTTATCATTCTGAAATGGTAAGGTAAAGACTAAGGTGATCATGACAATGTATAAAGTAAGTCAAACAAATAATATGTATTTACAGAAAGTAGTCAGCAACACGTGATACATGTGGGAGTTCTACCTTTGAGAAATCTCTTCTCATTATTCTAGTAAGCTCCAATTAGACATTCTTTCTGCACTGGAAGTGGAGAAATCAGGTCAAAAGACCTAATAAGAGACATTAGAGACAAAAAAGAATGCATCTAATAAATTAAGTTGAAGTCACTACTAAGCATGCAGGTTCTTGTTAGCGACCAGCAGGCAACCATCAGCAATACTAATTTCACCTCCAAAGAGCTCATACCAAAATCATTATATACATGACTGAGGTGGAAATTCTGAGAGAAACTGAAGTTCAAGAAACCTCATGCCTTCGTCTCTACAAGCAATAGAGAGATCCATCAAAATACTGTAATTATATCAATTCCTCAACTCTTAGAATCTCAATCCGGCACACCCATACTTAGACACAAAACTTATAAAACAAAAGAAGTTAACAGTGGAATTCATTGCCTCCCTGCATGCAGGAAGCTGACATGCACAGGATCTAATTTTGAACACGAAAGATTTTACTTACCAGAGATATGGCCAATTGTCTGGCTCATATTCATCCTACATGCAAAAACAGGAAGCACCATTAACCAACAATGCTCACTACCCAAGATTCAATAAAGCAGGTAAGACACTCCCAGTAAAATGGAGGTGTGAGATTCATTCTCAAATGTCTAACAGAGATGGTAGAAACCTATCAACAAGAACCATTTCTTAAGGATTACTAAATTTCCAATTGATTATCACACCCAGGAATAAGAATACACTACATAGAGGTCATTCTCATCATTCTTGTACGGATGGAAAGGCAGCATTCCTTTCCTGAAGATAAAACTCCTAGTCCTAGATATAATCCATTTATAACTAAAAAGAACTCAGAGTATTGAACCAACTCCTATCACTCCTCCACATCCTCAACCACCACGAACGCTCCTTTTCCTAGACTCTGATTCCCAAGTGATCCCACACAAAATCTGCACAGAGTTTTGGGAATACTTGAGACATATGTGAAATGCCTCTCAACAATGATCCTTCCTAGGACGGCGACCAAATAATCAACAAAACGATTGTCAAGGATCATTCTTCAAATGCCCATCAAAAAAGAAATTATCTTCCCCCATTCTTCATTCTTTAATTAAAACTTCAAAATGATAACGCTCCAATTGCCAAGCTCTTCTTATGAAAAGAAGAAGAAGAAGAAGAGCAGGCAAGGGAAATTGCTCGAAAGAAGAACTCCACAATTACCGCATTCCTACTTCAAAAACAGATAAAAATCATTTCTTTTGGAGACAAAAGCATAATTTTCCAATTAATGAATAGTCGGTAAGCCTCATTCTTCACAAAATGGGGAAAACCCACCAACCATTTCTCTATTTCCCACCAAAAAATTTCAATTTTTTTAACACTAAATCATAAATCTTTGCCTGACAAATCATTCTCAAGTCACGAAGAAGTAAAAAACAGTGATTAGGGTTCATTTCATTCATTCGTACCTCTTTCTCGAATCTCTTGAAAACAGGAACCCCAAAACAAAAAAATTTTTTAAAAAAACCTTCAAAATGATCTAAAGCTCCCAACTTCAACTTGTTTAGAATAGTGAAAAGAAAGATAATGGTTGTTGATTCTTGCAACTTGGTTATCAGAGAGCAAAGAAGAGGAGTTCTTTCTTCTTCTTCTTCTTTTTTTTCTTGAGAAAGAATGTTTTTGTTTTTTCTTCTTCTTCGTTGAGAGAGCGAGAAAGGAAAGTAGTCAACTAATCACTTGACCATTAGCACTTTCCTTAATTAAGCATATGTAATTAAGAAAGTAATCAACTAATCACCCAACTTTTATGAAAAAAAAGTGTTAAAATGGAGAGCCAAAACGTCCCTAATCAATTTTTATTATGTAAATTTCAATTGTAACTTTTTCATAGATAATTTACCTTTCAATATATAAAAATTCTATACCAATTTTAAAAATTATTACCGCATATTTATAAAATATAAAAGCGTATTTCAAATATACAAAATTAAAATTTACAAGACAAAATTTCATAAAAATAAAGTAAAGTTTGAAGTTTAAATTTTAAAAAAAATAAAATTCGGTATAAAAGTGAAGTTCAATGTGACAATTAAAATACGTAAAGTATTCAAATTCAAAACTTAAAAAAAAAATAAAATTCGGTGTATTTAAAGCAAATCTTGAGTTATAAATTTTGTGTATCATAAATTTAAAAAATAGTTAATTTAAGTAGGTTACACTTAACCTAATTAGTCTAATTTTATCAGTTTTATCGAAAAATATTTTATCTTTATTCTCATAAATATTTATCAAATTAAATATTATTTCACCAACCAAATATTAGTATAAAATTAATAATTTCTCACTAATCAACAAAATAATATAATTTCGAAACAAACTATTTAACTCAAATTTTTGTCATTTTCTCAACTTTTTATCTGATTTCTTCTGCAACTTCAACTACTTTTTCAGTCATTTGCGGAAAAGTAATTGCTCTTTTGTAACCGCAAAAAATTGGCAAAGTGTTCTTGCAATTTGCCCTTTTATTTGGAGTTCGAAATTCCTAGTAGCCAATTTATTCTTAAAGAATTGGGTCCGTACAAATACAATGGGCTTTAAAACATTAAAACAAGCCTTTGGTAATTGGGCTTCATCGCTTAACAACTACTCTCGAAACCCATATAGAAAATAAGATAAAAACTAAGGCTACACTCTGTTTTGATATAGAAATAATAAATAAAATTAAATAAGAATAGATTATTCGGATGAAGGCGAGAGTAAAATAATAATTTATCTCGTCTTATTTGGATATATTAATAAGATTAATAAAGAGTACATAGTTATTCTTATTTGGTAACTAAAAAGTAAACAAAAATAATTTTTATAAAAAGACTGAGATATCTTTTTTGTGTTTTTAGAAAGCATGGTCTCGTGCACCCTCTCCATAGCTTGGAGTTTGTTGAGCTTGCTGCAGATAACAGACCATTTTTTCCTTGGTATTTGATTGATATGCATTTTTGACAGCTCCTACTGCTTGTGATCTTTTTTAAAAATTTTGCGAATCAATAAATACATGAATGTATACTGAAGGGCATTTTCAAAAAAAAATGCCCAAAGAGTATCTGTATGGATATGAATATGCATATGGATACTAGCATCAGATTTTTGCATGGAGAGTATGCTAACTGCAGTATTTCCTGAGAGGATGCTAACTGCAGTATTATTCCATTAACAAGTAATGTTGCATATTGAATGAAAACCAAGCAATCCAAGATTCAACTGCAGTATTGCCAACAATAAGGAAAAAAATACAATGATCTCTACGGGTTACAACTTCAGTGTTACAATCTAAATTAACATAAAACTAATAGAAAAACAGTATATGTATTACTTAGGGTAATAGAATAGCTGCACGAAAATAAATCAATGATAATCTTATTGATTTGTTCGACAAAGAACAAATAGTATACCAATCAGCTATACACTACTGCTTAGTTCAACAGAGCATACACACAAAGCAGTTGAAGAAACAGCTGCTGTGGAGCCTGAGAGCATCCATCATGTCATCTTCAAGGCCGAATTTAAGGATGTTCCTGACCATGGTTGAGTCGATTTTTCTAACACACATAGAGCAACATATGGACTATATAAATCATCAAGAGCTGAGGTGCATTACAGAACTAGAAAAAAAATCATGAAAGATGGGAAGAAAAATAAAAATTTTCGTGTGCACTTCACTAACAGATTTGAGTGCAACTTTCAGATAAATTTTTTACAAGCTAGACTCATGCCTTTGACACGAAATTCTGAAGACATGAAGTTTTGCACATTCACTACGAGACCAGAACAAATGATTCAACATGCAGTAACAAAACAAGCTAATAATAATCGACAAAGTGTTGAACATAGAATTAATTGTCATATCATGAACAAAATGCTTAATTCCTTAAAGAATATGTAGACACAAATTCAGTTGTTAATATCTGTTAACATTTCAATATCCAAAATATGAGAGTATTCTAGAATTCTATTCTTTAGAGTTATCTATTTAAATATTTTTTAGATTGTTAAATGCAAACTCTAATTTCACTAAAAAATAAGTTCCCAAAGCACCTTCTGCTACCAAAGCTTAAGTGCAAAGAGATACTTTTCTTCTCTTAATCACTTTCATTTTTTTAGAAAAATCATAACTCCACTTTGCTCCAATACAATTTTCCTCAAAAGAAGAAAATTGAAAGGTTGAATGTGTTGAAACCTTTTCCTCAAAAGAAGAAAATTTAACCTCGTTGTAAAAGAAAGTGGTACTGAATTGATGGAGGGGGAATGCGAGCTCATGCTAGAGCTATCGCCGGTAAAGATCCGCAAGATAACTGTACCACTTCCTGCGCTATAGCTTTCCTGATCTCGCCGCAGCACACTCCGTCGTCTCCAAGAATTTCAGTGGTGGCTTCATCGCTCCACAACTGACCAAAATGAAATCGAAATGAAATTTCAAAACGTATCTCGATCGACGACGGCGAGGAGCGACGAGAACAGACGATCGGTGCAGCGAGTGACGAATGAGATTGAGAATGAGATCGAATGAGAACGAGAAGAAAGACGATCCACGTAAATAAAAAAAAGCACATATGGGTAAGATGGTAACTTCAAAGTTGTAGCAGCTGCAAGATTGCTCTTACTCCATGTTACACCCCAACCGATTAATCCTTATATAAAATTAATGAAAAGAAGTTTACTCCCCAAATTTATTGTCAAATAAAAATAATGGAAAGTAATTAATTTACTTACTCCTAATTGCTCCTTATTTATACTCAATCCAAACAAAGTATTAGAAGATCTTTTTTTATTTCAGTTTTTTATTTTATTTTTCTTAATAAATTTTTTATAAAAATTTCAATATACAGAAAAATTTTACGTCATAAAATATTATTTTTTATTATTTTAAAATATTTTTAAAAAAAATTATTGTTAATAAGTATTTTCACATATTTTCTAAAAAATTAGAATGTAAACACAATTTCTGCAATCCTCCATTCAACTGTTGAGTAGTCATGACGACCGTTTGAGAGATAGCTTCTCTAAGAAATTTATTTTCAATAAAAAATACTTTAAAAAGTTTTTAAAAACAAATTCAATTTTTTTTAACAAAAAAAAATTATAAACAAAATTTTTTAACTAACATTTTAAAAATTTTAACTAACGGCCCATAGGGTAACTTATTTGCGAAACTCGAACATATTAGCCTGATCATGCAACATGTCATTAAAACCTAATCTGAACCGTTCATCAAAGTCGAAGGTCACTCGGTAATCACGTGCTTATGTTTTATATTAGTTTTTTTTCTTTTGTGTTTTTATTTTTATTTTTATTCTTCTTGATCGATTATTTTTGAACCGGAAAAGAAATGGGAAGCCGGAGAAAGCTGCCACCGTCTACGGCGGCGAGTTCCGGCAACGGCGGCAGAGATGATCTGCACGCGGCTGCACGTTCTGGTGATCTACTGAAGGTGCAATCTATCTGCGTCGCTAACCCGCTCGCTGTTAATTCTAGAGACCGTCACTCCAGAACACCGTATCCTTTTCTCTTTACATTTTTTTTGTTCATGTTTAAGGTGAATTACTGCAGTTTGCTAGAAATTTCTATTGTTTTAGTAAAAAGTTTGTTTGTTTTTCTATTTTTTTACAGTTTAATTTAATGTTTTGTTGTTCTAACACTTCGACAGAGAAATTGGTTTTAAGGTTGGTGCTTTTAACTTTTATGTTGATGAGTTTGAGGCAAAATGTTACTACAATATGCTTTAAGTTTGCTGTTGGGATTTTATTCTTTGCCGTAGATCACGTTGAGTTCAACGTTATTATCTAAGTGAACAAGTGGGAATTAGGTCTTTACAACTTTTAAGTTTTTGGAAGATATTCTAAGTTCGCCATTCTTCTGAATTAAACTCGTGGTACAGTTGTTCAAAACTAGTACAAGTGCAAGGACATTTTTCATGAGTAGGCAATAGTTCAAGATTTTAAGGTAGCGGTTATAGACTTCATGTGTTTGATGTCGGAACGAGTGATATTGAGAAAACCAATAGCTGAACATGATTGCCAGGGTTATGAAAGAGGTGATAGAGGAGGAGAGTCAAGTGACACAATTCTATGAGAGGGTTGTAGACATGGAAGAAGTTCCAAGTTCATATTTTTTCCTGAATGACCAAGATATAACTATCTTATAGTGGAGTATGAGTATTTGGGCACTATTATGTTGGGTGCTAGCTCAGCCGTTTGTGTTAAAGAGTTCTATCTTCTCATCATTTGTTGAATCTTGTTCTCTTCTAGGAATTGAATAAGAAAGCTTGTGTTGCTCCGGTGTATACAAGCTTGTTTAATTTCTTTCCTTTCTGGGAATTGAACAGAAGCTTTCATCTCGGTGCTATTAGGTTGCGTAGAAGTTTGTCTATTCTTCCCTCTCGAATACATCTTTCTGAACTTGCCGAGAGGAAGCACCTCCATAGGTATCTCTTATGTATCATTTACTTTCTGCAACCTGGAATTTGATCCTCTCACAGAAACAAAGTATTATTCATTCCCTTACGGATATGGACATGTTTCCTTGACGTGACTAATTGAAACCAAGTCTGCATCTAGCTGCATGGTCTGGCCATGCAGAAGTGGTGAGCTACCTTTGCAAGAACAAGTCTGATACTGGAGCTGCTGCTATGGATGACACAGCTGCAATCCATTTTGCTTGCCAGAAGGGTCATCTAGAAGTTGTGCGTGTCCTGCTCTCATCTGGCGCCTCCGTGAAAGCTACTAACAGGAAAGGCATGACTCCTCTTCATTTTGCAGCTCAAGGTGCACACCTGGATCTCATCAAATATCTGGTCAAGAAAGGCGCTAATGTTACTTCTAAGAACAAGTCTGGCCAAACTCCACTTGATGTTGCTGACGACGATGAAGTCCGTAAATACCTTGATGAGTGTAAACAGTTGGTGAAGAAAGGCGAGGATCCTGCATTGAAGGAATCTAAGAAAGAAAACACTGCAGCAGATGATGCTAAAAACAATGATCAAAGAGGTCAAGAGAGTGAAGAAGGTGAGGTAACGGAAAAGAGAGAGGGTGAAGAAGTTACTGAAGAAAGTGAGCCAGTGGCAAAGAAAGCTAAAGTTTCTCTTGACCATCTTGTAGCCGAAGATGATACAGAAGATGGTAATGAAGAATAGGATTAGGAAAGCATAGCAATACTTGGCATTTATGTATCTTATACTAGATTTAACACGAGTTTTAACTGAAAAAGTTTGGGAATGAGGTAAACTATCTTGTACTGATTTGATTGAAAAGTTTGTTCTGAAATGATCTTGTATAGAGGTCTCTATTCTTGTACTTGATATTCCTCTATCCTTGCAAGCAAGAACATGCTATATGTTTGTCGTCTCTGTATCTGCAAGTCATTTTTCTATTGGTGATGGTCTATTGGCTTTCCAATGTGCCACGACCAGCGGGGAGTTGCCAGATGTAGTTGCATATAAGATACTAGTTCATGGATGTCATGAAGTTGGAGGAGGCAAGGTCATTGTACAATAGATGCTAGCAGATGGTTTTCAAACCTGATGAAATCTTACATAGCACACTTGCAGTAGGTAAGTTTTTGTTTACTGGAAACATGCTGGAGAAGGACCTTCTGATGCTCGCTATAGTCGAAGTCCTAAGGTTCTAGTCCGTGAAATCTGAATCAGCATCAAGAGCACACTACAGGTTCCTTGTCTTTCTAATCATTGTAAATTATGTTCTCATTTCTGTGATTGAATGAAGTTTGCTTATGAAATTGTATCCTTCATGGTATAAACTTGTAGCTGAACTTAGAACCGCATAAAGGAAATGACCATTAAAGCGGTTTCGAGTTGCAGCAAGAGCCTATCTCCTTCAAGGATAATCAGATCTCAGTTCAGGACTTCAGGTTAGCAGCGTTGTGTTTCATGAAGTTATCATTTCAGTGTTAGTAGCTGGTGTTGCTTGATATCTGGCCATTATTGTTGCAGCTGCAGCTCAACTGCAGAAGCTGCAAGTACCTGCAGAGCCTCTCCAACATTGATAGCCAGAAAAACCTTGAGGAATTTCATTGACAGGTAAAAAACTGGTTGAAAACTCTTGAACTTTTACTTTACATTTTAGTGATTTGCTGAAAGAAAATGTTTAACCTTGCAATATACTCATGATCTAAATTAACTTACAAAGAATGCTAACCATGTGGTTAGAAACTAAAAACTAAACTGAAGTTCTGAATGAACTAGTGTTGCCTGCTGCTGTCATCGAACGTCTGCTTGCTTTCTGTTTCAATCCATGTCTCCAGCTTCAAAATCATCCTGATCCGGCTGGTTTGCCACATCGTACGTCGCGTGGACTCCGAATAGCAGGTAATAAAGCAGCATTACCGCTGTGCAGATTCCGAACCTCATGAAAGCTGCCCCTCCTAGTGATCCCATCAGGAATATATTGATTGCTATGGATAGTGATGGCAGCCACGGTACCAGCGGCACTCCCCAAACCTTGGGTGAATGCCTCTGCTTCACAAACACCTGCAGCCCGAGAGTTCCTATGAACCAAAGAGGCACCATTACAGCATACCCGGTCCATCTTTCTGGCAATGCTGTGGCCCAGTACGCTGCCATCCCTACTGAAGAACCGACAATAACGGTCAAGAAGGCTACAAGCTTCAGCACTTCAGATTTTGGTGCTGCTACATGGCGTGCATAGTATCGTCGGACAAGCAATGCTAGTGCCATAAGCATGAAGATGAATAGCGTGCTGATTGATGAAACACTAGCTAGCACATCAAGACTCGAGAACAAACCGATGATGCAAGCGACGCCGGTGACTAGTATGGTGGCGTAAACAGGAGTTCCTGTCTTCGGGTGAACCAATGCGAAGTAAGGTGGGATCATATGTGCTCGGGCAATCTGCGTAGTGTACCGTGCTTGTCCAAGTGAACCAACGAGCAACCCGGTGGTCATTCCCTTGAGCGCTCCGAACGCCACGATGTATTTCGCCCAGTGCATACCGATCTTTGCAAACGCCACGGAGTATGCTGCGTCGGGATCGATCATTGTGTACGGCTGCATCATGACTAGGACGAGCGCCATGGCGCAGTAGACGACAGTGATTGCCGACATGGAGCCAACGAGGCCAAGCGGGATGTCTTTTGCTGGATTCTTAGTTTCTTCCGCCATGGTTGCTACCATGTCGAACCCCGTGTACGCCCAGTAGACAACTGCCGCAGCCTGAAACACGCCTTTTACGCCAAAAGGCGCAAATGGTTTCAGGTTTTCTGTCTTTCCGTTTGCAAACCCGGCGATCAGAACAAAAACAATGATGGCAGCGCCAACGAGGGAAGCGAGCCAGTTAAGCTTGGATGCGCCACGAGTACCGAGCGCTGCGATTGTAGAACACGCTGCGAGCACGAACACGCCAAGGGGATCAAGATAGTCGAACCCAGACGGCAATGCAGGCACATGAATTCGTAAAGCATTCGCGTCTTTTCCGATCAGCGTCGCAAAATAAGAAGTCCACGACCTCGAGAGCCCCGCGGCGCCGACGAAAGCTTCCAGAAGAATATTCGCCGCTGCGAGAAACGCCACAAAATCACCGAGCTCGACACGTAAATAAGAAAAAGACCCACCGGCCGCCGGAATATCTACGGCAAACTCCGCATAACAGAACGCCGACAAAAGCGCAGATACGCCCGCGGCAGCATAGGAAAGAACGATGGCAGGTCCTGCGTCGTTACGGGCTTCAAGTCCGGT
Source organism: Acanthochlamys bracteata (assembly GCA_019914995.1). NCBI lineage: Eukaryota > Viridiplantae > Streptophyta > Magnoliopsida > Pandanales > Velloziaceae > Acanthochlamys > Acanthochlamys bracteata. The sequence continues at coordinate 9,742,111 of CM034132.1, read as the reverse complement.
AAGTACGAAGATTCCGGTACCAACAACGGAGCCGAAACCGAGCCATGCAAGGTCCCACCACGTCAAACATCGCCGGAGATCGTTCTCACTTCGTAGACGGAGATTGTCGAGCTCTTCTTCGTCGGTTGAACGGTGAAGAAGACGGTTTCGGAATCTCGGAAACGTTTGCTTGAGTGCTGAACGGTAGGATGTCCACGTATGGAAAGATGGCTCTGGGAAGAAGTCTTCCTTGCTCCAACGCCAGTAATTTCTGCGCTTCTCGTCCGTCGCCATCGCCGACGTGGTTGCCGAATTAAGGCGATGGTCGGTTGGTTTTCTTGAAGGATTCAATAGATCTTTTTTATAGAAGGGTTAGAGATTCTGTAGGAGAGAATTTAGATTTGATTTTCATGTTCTGAGTAAATTTGTAAACGTAGTTTGTTTTTGGATTCTTATTTTTGTTTCCGGACATATTGGTTGTCTACATCCGGATTGCGGTGCACAGGCTTAGGAAGAATTCCGTTTTGAGTTAAAAAGCGCTGGAGTCAACTTCTTTCTAAAACTTTTTTTTAGGTTGAAATTAGAAAGCGTTTGACATTTCATTCTCAAAAAAAAATTTCAGCTTTTAATTTTTAATTTTTAATATATTTTTTATTAATATTTAAAAAAATTATTTAAAAATTTAAAAAATACTTCAAAAATAAAATTTATTTAAAATAAAAACTTTTATGTTACAATAAATATATTTTGTTTTAAAAAATTAAAAAAATTCCTAACTGCACATCTGTAGTAGGACAAAGGAGGAGAGATCCAATGATCCCTCCTTTTCATTAGCTGTCACACAACCCACTAAGTGCATTTTTCAATAAACTTTATAAAATATTTTATAAAATTTTAAAAATTTTAATAGTTAAAAATTTTTTATTAATTATTTTTATTATTTTTTAAAGTAAAAAATATAACTTATTTTTTAAAAACTTTAAAATATTTTTTAAAAAATTATTTTTCAATAAGCACTCTCAAATATTTTTTAATTATTAATAAATTCTCAATTATCATAATCATTCTAAAACACAAAAAAAAAAATAAATTAATTCTATTATTATTATGATTATTATCAGAAGGTTGCAAGATCGGGCCATCAATACAGTGTAATGTAGAAAGGTAGTCTTTATTCTTGTTGTTTACTCGCTCTAGCTGTCTATGCAGCAGAAAAAGAGTTTGTATCTTGAGAATTGATGCTGCAAGATTGAGTGATCTACCTACCACAGATTTTCTACTCCCGTTGATAATACAATCTAAAGGAGGGAGAGCAGCAGCATATGGGAGAAGATCCGTTGCCTACTCGCTGGACTTTTGAGGTAAAAGATTGAATTTTTGTTCACTTCTTACTGTTTTGATGAAAGATATGCTCATCTTCTTTCTGTGTTTTTCTTCGTGGGTAATTCATTGTTTTTGGTGGATATTTGAAATTCTGAATAGGAGCTTGTCTTGGAATGTGATTGGTTGCAGAGAGATCTTTTCTTTAGCTTGAAAGTGGGATGGATTTCAAATGTTTTTGCTCTTTTCTCTCTTGTTGTTGTTAAATGAAGTAATGTTCATCTTCTTTATGTGTTTTTCTTTGTGGGTGATTGATTCATTCTTGTGTATTTGGATGTTCCTGAATCTGAGCTTGTGCTGGAATATGATAAGTCTCATAAAGATCTTTTGTCTGGCTTGGGATTGGCTTGAATTTCCAATGTTGTTTGTTTCTCTCTTTGTTGTTGCTTCGAAGGAAGCAATCTTCGTCTTCTACATGTTAATATGTTGGTCGGTTATTCGCTCTCTTTAACGGGCATTTGAAATTTTGATGAATTTGAGTTTGTTGGAAGATCTTTGTTTAGCTTCATATTGGGTTGAGATGTGCGGTTTCTTGTGGGTGCCATTTGAATTTTCATGAATTGACACTTTTTAAGAGTTTTGTGGCTTCTGAATATATCTTTCTTCTGGTAGAAATTGTGTTGGATTTCATGCTGCTTGCTTGTTTCTGTGATTATGTTTCTGGTTAACTGATATTACTGTTTTATTATGCAATTTTACAATCTTTTCAAGTGTTATGCATTTGGTTTCTAAGCAGCTTTGAGCTTGTGTTGTTAACGGTTGTTGGTTTCTACTTCAGGAATTCAGGATGTTTTACAACATAAAATTTGGAAGGAAGAAGGAGGTCAAAGAAGAGCAGACAGACACTGGGTCTGACTGTAATGGAGTATATGTGAATGGCAATGTCCACTCCAATGGAAGCGCTGTTAACTCTGCGGATAAGGCTATATTTGAGCAGTTTGAGCAGCAGGTCTTTTCTAGGAAAATCAAAATAATACAACCTATGTGAAAGTAGTTTTTATGTTCGGAACAATGATTAACATGCTGCTGATTTTTCAGGAGCAGCAGGCTGGTCTTCGTGCAGGGGTTATTTCTGATAGACCGCTTGACAAACCGTAGGGCTCTTCACATCAGTATTGTGTCATGCAGCGACTTTTTAGTCAATGAATGACTTGAGTTAGAGTCCATTTGTACACTCAAGGTTGTCAAAATCGGAATCTTAGGTAGAATCGTTTCGCTTGAGTATGATCGTAAAATCGGGATTTTAAAGTAAGATCGTAAGATTTTATATTCCGATAAATTTTATAAATTTTTTTTTTTCAATACCATTAAGGATCTTTTATAAAAGTTTTTCTAATATTTTTTCTAAAAAATTTTTAGTACATTTAAAAAATTTAAACTTTTTTTAAATTTTATAAAAAATTCCTCTATATTTTATAGAAAATTTCTCAAAATTATACTTTTTCAGAAAACCTTCAAAATTTTATAGAAAACTCTCTAAAAGTTATAAAAAACTCTTCCAAATATAGTTAATTACAAAATTTTCTTCAAAAGTAAAATCGTATAAGATTGTAAAAAGATTGGAATCTTACCGATTTTAAGATTTAAATCGGGATCTAGGTGGGATTTTACTCAAAAAGGATTTTACTTGAGATCGGGATCGTTTGGGTGAAGTAAAATCATAAAATCGTAGAATTTTAAGATTTACATCGGGATTTTGATAACCTTCTGTACACTGAATCTCTACTTTACGGCTATTATCCAGTTTCTATGCATTCGTTAGCCGTAGATTCTCTATTGTCTGTTGTTGAATAGATAAGGGATTTCAGCTGTTATTTAGCTTATTTCTCATAAGTATTATCTATGTTGTGGTTGGTTTTATTACCAATTGGTGAGTTTTGTTTTAGTTGCCATCCTATGAGTTTTTGTTTATGGGTTTGTAGAGTAGTGTCAGATTGAACTCTTTATGGGATTTTGCTAAACTATAGACACCATCTTGCAGCCAGAAGCCGTTGCTTCCTCCTTTCGAATCTGCCGAAATGCGGACTTTGGCTGAAACACTTTGCAGGTATCATTATCTTGAAAGTGTGGAAATTGTTTCTTTTCAGTACGTACATTCTAGTTGCAACTCTTTGGTGGAAAATATTCTGAAAGGGAACTGATATGTTTATCTTGATTGTTTAGAGATATTATTCGAGGGAGTCCAGATGTGAAATGGGAAAGCATAAAAGGATTGGATAATGCGAAGCGCCTCCTTAAAGAAGCTGTTGTCATGCCAATTAAATATCCAAAGTTGGTATTTTGTCTGCAATGCTTCATTTAGATGTTCCCTGGCTTATTCAAAATTTTTGATAACTTTTTATTTTCTCGTATCAAGTTTAATACAATGGTTGTTTGGCATAGTTTGTTATCTATTAGTCGCCAGAGATACCATTTTGTTCCTTATTGTAGGTAGGTCAAATATTTCCTGTTACTTTGTAGAAAACAGACATAGATTTCTGTAACAGTTGTGGCAAATTGCTATGCGAAATTAACTTGGCAATTTTTCATACCTAGGCATTTAAATTTATACTGACGGATTTGTTTTTAGGCTTGCTTCTGAATTCCGGATAGGCTTCATTGATGATATGCTTCTGAAAAATCTTTATACTTGTCTTCTTTTCTTCAACATTTCATTATTTCTCTTGCAAATAGACTCTTTGTAGTCTTGCCATTTACTTTGGAAGGGAACGTCCACTTAAAAATGCTTTAAGTTATTACACACTGTCAATTCCGTGTATAAACTAATACACAATTATAAGAAAGTACATTCCTCTTCATTTGCACTATTATGTGCAGGTATTTCACTGGCCTTCTATCGCCTTGGAAAGGCATTTTGCTTTTTGGCCCTCCTGGAACAGGCAAGGTTTGTCGACAATTCTTGGCATAATCTTCTAGCATTATTGGCTCAATATTGTCTGTGTGTTTGTGAAACCTCTCTTCAGAATTTGTTTATGTTGCATTTAAGTTACTTTCTTTTATTATCAATAATTTGGATATTAATATTTACTGAAATTTGTTTGTTATCAATTATTAATAGACTATGCTAGCGAAAGCTGTGGCAACAGAGTGCAAGACGACCTTCTTTAATATCTCCGCTTCTTCAATCGTCAGTAAATGGCGTGGTATGTTAGACAGGACAATCTTTCTTCTATAGATGTTTTCTCCTACTCACATTGCCATGCTTTATCTTTCATCTTTCAATCCAAAGAATCAAAGATGTATATGTTGCCTATTTTGCTATATGACCAGTGATTTTTATTAAAGATGAAGTAATTCTGAAGAATTTTAATTTTTCAGGCGATTCTGAAAAGCTTGTGAAAGTATTGTTTGAGCTTGCTAGACACCATGCCCCATCCACTATATTTTTGGATGAGATTGACGCAATAATTAGTCAACGAGGTGAAGCACGTAGTGAGCATGAAGCTAGTCGTCGCTTAAAGACTGAGCTACTTATACAGGTTAAATTCTCTTATTCTGTATGGAAAATAGGGCAAAACCTATAATGGTAGGAGTAGTTCGTGGCAAACGTGAAATGTACTTGATGCAGAGTGGTAAAAGTGATTTGCTGTACTGTTTGGGGTAAGGGCAATTACTAGTAATTTTGAGAATGAAACATCTGACATTATGCTGAGAAATTAGAATTAAGCTCAATAGATTATATGTGGTAGTCTACTGTCTCATGATCTCATAGAAGTATTCCTTCAAAAGGCTATGTATATCTTCTAACTTTCCAAGTGTATGTGTCACTGACTTCATGATATATGAATTTGAGAATGCAGATGGATGGTTTAATGAAGACAGATGAGCTTGTTTTTGTATTAGCAGCAACTAATCTTCCCTGGGAGTTGGATGCAGCTATGCTTAGGCGTCTTGAAAAGAGGGTAATTCTTTGGTGGTGCTTTGCTAATGAATTTAATTTCCATGTAAATGTCTACGCTTTGATTATTCATTGCCTAGTTTTCCTTTCTCTCTTAAGGATTGGGATAGCCTGTAGTGCATCTGCCTGCAATGTTTAACCTCAGTCCAATAGATTGTCACATCTTCATTTTGGCCAGCTACTACTAATCCTACATGGATCTTTTCTACTCCTCTTTTGAAAGAAATAGAAACATCCTACATTTCAGATGATAGTTATGTTATAAAATTTGCTCCTAGAAGGTATTAGTGAAGCAATGATTGCCATTTCTCTTCTTTGTGGTCCTGTTTCTTTTGGTGATGTTTGACTGTGGATCCCTTGTGCATATGTCATGAAATTCCTAGAGAAGTTCAAGCAAGTAAACTAATTTTCCCACTTTCTAGGCACACTAGGAAACTTTAACTCGGCTAATTTCCTGGATTTTGACCAGATTCTAGTGCCTCTTCCGGAGGCTGAAGCTAGGCGTGCAATGTTTGAAGAGCTTCTCACTTCAGTGCACGCAGAAACAGATATTCCTTACGATTTCCTTGTGGAAAAGACTGAAGGTTATTCCGGTTCAGATATCCGGTTGGTATGCAAGGAAGCAGCAATGCAGCCTTTAAGAAGATTAATGGTACAGTTAGAAAGCACGGAGGAACAAGTGCCTGATGATGGTTAGTATTTCTAGTGCTCTTTCAATTCATATATCTTATCTCATTTTTGAATAGCATTTCATTATTATTCATTGCTACAGTAGATTCTTTCTTTATATTTGTGTTAAAATTTTGTTCATATAATTATGTTCCTCCCATAGTTATCTTTATTGACTAGCACTAGTTTCTTGAATGTTATCTTTACTTTGAATCAACTATCTTGCAGATTTGCCACCGGTAGGTCCAGTGGCACCTGAAGATATTGAGGTTGCTCTGAGGAATACAAGACCGTCAGCTCATCTGCATGCACACCGTTATGAGAAGTTCAATGAAGATTACGGGAGCCAGATTGTACATTAACGGTTAGGTCCAATTGTAGCTCTTTTTCATCTTCAGTTGTTCAGCGTGATTATTGCTTTCAGCGCCATCATGGCCTAATAAACTCCACCAGACACAATCTTTCTCAACTTTACCAAATGATGCAGTTCCAAAAGTGCAAAGTTCATGCTGTTCAGAGCTCACTGATCTCCGTGCAGCTCATAAGGTGCAGGGTTGGTGCTTTTCTTTCGTAGGCCATATTTGTGATTCATGAAATACTGCTTTCAATTCCCGGGTACAACCAAATCCAAAGGAATCGAGTATACATTAAGCCTATTTGTATACCTTTGATTTGTTTGTATTTTGAACCAACAAGACTGAAAGTGCCAAAAATTAAAATATTTGGATTCATCATTTCTGTGTTGTCTTTTTGAAAAACTGAAAACAGAAAATCCTTACTTGAAATTTTGTACGCAGAAGATGCTGCCTGTATGATACACATAGTAGAGAGTTTCCAATTTGATAGAAAGTACGGGACAGAAACTGGAACACAAGTAACACAAACATTTCTCGCTTCTATTTATCAATGGCTATGAAGCTATATGAATTCTTACTAGAGTCAGAGTCAATGTGCATCACCAACTTTGTTTTCCTGGCATTTCCATTTTGCACAACCTATAAATAGACCAAACACGAAAGAGAAGAAAAAAAACAGCTGGAGGAGAGGAAAAGAAATGACACAATGGTTCCGTCGACTTTAGACGATGATTTCAGACCCAACTGCAATAAGAAGAAAGCCAAATATAAATTACATTACATCCATGTAAGTCCATGAGAGCTTGTCCTGGTACGAGCCTCAACAAGAGAAACTGTCATCGCTAGCATCATCTGCTCCTCAAAGCTTTCAGGTATGATCTGATTATGGCCTGGTGGGAAATGAGGGACTTCCTGAAGCGGTGGTGATGCAGCAGACATCGAGTCCACTGCTACGTCAGAGCTTGCATAACTGGTTCCTACTTCTGCCATATCTGATCTCTGGTCCATCATGGTCCATGAACCATCCTCTCTCGGAAACCCTGTAGTATTCACCATATTGGGTGACATCTCAATCCAATTTCCTCCCGAGAAATTCTGATAGTTCAACATTCGGTTTCCTGCAGCAGTGTAATTAGTCTGCAACGTGTCAAAGTGTTGTATGCTGTTATCAGGTACACTAATAGAGTCTGAGGTGTTCATGTGTTGGCGCTCTGCCAAGGCTGCCACAGCACAGGCAAGTCCTCCAGAAGGAGATGCTTCTGATGGGGTCATCCCATGAGAACTATAGCATTCCTCTGAAGATGACGCTCCGCTACTGCTACAAATTGGAGTTCTCTGAGTACCATGATCCTGTTGACAACAGCCAAATAGATATATTCACAAAATAACAGGTAAAAATATAGCAATGGACAGTGACCAGAATTCAGTAGTAACAGCAAAATTACGAAGTCAAATTGTTAAGAGGAGGGGGGCAAATGATGATACCCCTTGCAAAGTTATTTTAATTTTTTCTGTAGTAACTCCCAATTCAAAGTCCAACAATGACAATACTCACAAGCTAAAGCTCTACATTTTCATAGTCCTACAAAGCCCATTTCTCTACGAGGGAAACCAATGATCTTATATCTTTATAACATTTATCACTACATGATCATGGTGCAGAGAACTTTGAAGCAGTACTGACAGTGAACTTAAGCAAAAAATTATATGAAGATTCCAATGGAAATTATTAGCTAAAGCCTCATAACAAATTCCCTGTAGGAAAATGTGTACCTGAATCGAGAACCAGATTGCTTCCATGACCATTATATCCTCGAGATCCAAATCAAAATTTTCATCCCTGATTTCACAAAAGGAGGAGCCAAATCAAAATTTTCTACAAGTTTCCTCTAAGTAAAGATAAATTAAACTAAGAATGAAATAGAAAAAAAAACACTAATCAGGAATATGTCTTGCATCATATCAAAAGCATTCAAAGACAAACGAGGACAAACCATAAAAAGAAAATTCTCACAAAAGACGAATTAGGATATAGATCGATTATCTGATGCAGTTTTACCTACACAGTAAATACAAATAAAATATGGTCAACTCAATAGATGATTCAAGAATTAAATTTCATCAGTATGTTCCTAATGAAACCAGCCACTTAGAAGATATGGTTTTGAAAAAGAACAAAAACAGAAGAACAAGTATACAGCCAAACCAGAATATGGCCTTCCAAGAGGGACAAAATACTTGAGGTTGCTAACTTCGGTCAATTCTTAAAACAATACTAGTTTCAAGCAGTAGTTAAACAAAAGAACAAGCACAGATACATCAAGATATACCTATTCTGACTCGAAAGCAAAGTTCTATTGCTTGCTGGCAAACTGCAAGAGCTCTGAGAAGCATCAACCTCATTCACTGGTGCTTGGCATCTGAATGAGGGAACTGTACATAAAACAGCTCTTAATGTACTGTACTACAGAATAGGAATAATAAAATAAGTACACAGATTGTGCTGCTTGGTAACCATTATTAAGATATAAGTAATTAACATAAGAAGACCTGACATAGAGCTGGTTTCGACATCTTGATACTCAACCTCAGCAGGAGTTATTGCTCCACTAGCTGAACCAATGTTCTGTATCTTCTGAATCTTTTGCTCTTCTTCTTTGAGTTCTTGCTGTCTTATGCGTATCTGCGCTTCTATGACCCTCTGTTCTTCCTGTAAATTTCGGGTATTTTCACATGGATAAGGGAGAGAACAACTATCAGGAAGATAAAAGTTTACACTAATAGGTTCAGGGGAAAAAAAAGAAAGTAAAGAAGGCAAGTAAATTCCATCGAAAATCTTACAAGTTGTTCCATGCCCTTCTCTTCCTTTGACCTGACACCACGATACTCCACAGCGTAGTTTGAAGTCTTGCAGAAAGGACATCTTAGAAATAGTTAAGCAAAAACTAGGCCTCATTTATTCTACGAAAGTACAATAGTCTAGATTGGTAAAATTCATTAGATTCCATAAATTATCAAGGATACTGTGTAGGTCTTGTAGAATGAGGAGGCTTCATTTGAAGAAAGCACTCTGTATAGCAGCATTATATTCACATCAATAAGAACGGAAATCTATAGATAAATAAAGGTCAAACACGTAAAATTGGAGGAAGATAGTAAAATCACCTGTACATATGCCTTTCATACAACATCTCGAACGATTGAGACTTGGATAATACTGTAAGGATAAAAGAAGTAAAATAAGCCCAAATGGATATATGTAGCAAAGAAGTCAAGGCGAAGCAGTCCAAAATTTTCCCAGTTTGACATACTCCAAGGACTTCGAAATTTGTAAAATAAAGCATATGTCTTTCTAAGTTATTTGAAATTTCCACACTTGAAAAGAAAAAGGAACTGCACTTTTGAGTTGACCAGCACCATTTTAAATACTTGCAAACAAGATTAGAAAATGTGTTCATTTCACTTTTGTCTTCCATCACCAAGATTGAAAACTAGATGGTCGACGGTATAGCTGACAAATATACACTACATCAAGAAAACTAGAAGCCGACTTTTGATCACGATATAATACAATCATATCTGTATGAATTAGGGAAAAAAAAGCATTCAAAATTTTGGACTAGGTACGATTATATAATGCCAAACTAATGTATCATTCACGTTCTACTCTCCAAAGCATATGAGATAAATATTCAATTTACTGGTATGTCAGATAATTATAGCAGCCAGCCTTTCAGGGTCCAGAACAATCTCAAAGTGAGATGTGATGCACAATACGCTACAAAATCAGATCAAAAGAAAACACGAAATAAATAGAAAACAAAAGTAATGAAAAATACAAACACTAAAAGCTTCTAGTAATGCATTATACGCTACAAAAAACAACATTTTCCTATATCAAGACTCAAGAGACATAAAAAAATGAAGTATTCACTGTTCCAGACATGTTCCAAGGACCAAAGAAGGTATCGTTGCCAGGAGTATTTACAGTTTATTGTAACAGTATGGAGTAGACAAAAGTTCATATCAAGAAGGTAGATGTCACAATCCAAGACATGGTCTATTCTTCACAACCTTAACTAAGCTGCAAGGGACCAGTAATTCTAGTGACCAAGTAAAAGCATTTCTTAAGCAGTAACAAATAAGCTGAAACAGTTGACTGGGGAGAACAATGAAGAGTGTCAAGTACCAAGAAGCAGATTGGGCACTCCTCAAGGTCGAACGTGGCTTCCTCGTCACCAGGATAGCAAGGAGCTAGCTTGGAGTCAAGTATAAGTTTTCGCAGTTTCTTGATATCCACATCCTTGTGCTGGTACAGACCCTGAGGCCGAGTGTACTGTTCGTCGACCACCTGTCTCCTCCTCCCAATTTTGTTTCCCATCAAAGATTTAACACAATTGTATCCAGACCCCAACCTCTCCCTAAGCAATTTCCTTTAAATTAATCAATCCCAACAGTAACAATAACATCCAACTTGAAGAAATGAATCGCTTCCTTCTTTATAGCAGGTCACACTTCAGTCAGCAACCAGTTTCCATTCGGAGCTTACCCAATTTCCTTATAAAGATCAAAATTCTTTCAATAAAAAACCTAAGCAGCACCAATTGGATACCTTCACTAAAACCAAAATCAGATTGAAAGCAAACAAAAGTGATCAGCAACTGTTGAATCGAAGAGTTCGACCTTCTTCATCTAGCCACAAAGTTCAATCACTGCTCCAATCTACAAAACCTAACAACTTCTAGCTCGACCCGAAAGAAAAAGATTGCAACTTTGATTTTCTTGCAGCTATAAGAATAAAAATCCAACCAAAGGTAAACACCAAATTGGTCTCCGTTAAATCAACAGAAACCAACACTAGCTTTGAACCAACACAAAAAGATTGCAACTTTGATCTGTTTCCAGCAAACTACGGCAAAATTCCAATCAAAATCTTTGATAATGTTCCAAGATTGAATCTCTTGGATAAGTTTGACCCACTTCAAGTTCCACGAACCCAAAACTCACAAGAAGCAACAAATCAATCAAAACACCGAGAATCAATCAGGTGATTCTCCAAACAAAATTTTCTCTCTCTCTCTCTCTCTGTAGTCAATCAACCATCACCGCCGGGACCACGTCGGGATCCAAAATAATCAACAGAAGAACAAACACGAATCTCGAGGCCGAGAGAGTGACAGAGAGAGCTTCTGGTTCCTCACCGGAAATAAGTTCGGTGTTGAATCTTTTTGTTCTTGTTTTCTTCTTCTTGTTTCTTGTTTTCTGTACTTTCGATAGATAGAGAAAAAAAAAAACAATAACAAGAACTGAAGGTGAAGGATCGGTCGCTCTTTCTTATCAGTGTCAGCTTCTGCAAGAGAGAGAGAGAGAGAGAGAGCGCTAGGCCGATTTCATTCCGATTAATAAATTAAGTCACACTATTTTCTTATCTAACAAAATTACAATAGAAGTCCACTAAAACTTTTAATCATACTTGCATGTACACAAAATTATAATTAACTTTTTATTTAAAACTAATAAAATTATACATATAAATATTATGTAATATATATTTTTATATTTAAAAAATTTTAAAATTTTATGAACTACTATAACAAATTTGTTATGAAAACGAGAGGTATTTTTTTAAAATGAAAAGCACTATATTATTTCTTTCAAAATGAAATTAGTTGGACACTTTTAAGCTCAATAGAATAGAATGTATAATTTATTCAAAGAAACTCTTTTAAAGATTTTTTTATTTTATTTTAACAAAAATAATTAACAAAATATTTTCTTGTACTATTTATATTGAGTCCAGTTGTTTGTTGGGCTTATGTTGGGCTTTTGGCCCATTATACAAACCAAAAGTTCGATGCTTTTTTACTAATCAAAGCGAAGCATATATTCCTTGCAGCTTTCATGAATCTTCGAACCTTCATTTCACTTCAATTCAATTCTCTAATAAAGTTCAATCCTTGCATGATGAGTTCTCTAATCCTAGATCGAATGCGCGCCGCGAATCCTGACCAGTTCGAACCTAAGCTCATCTTCTTCTGCGGCGCTGATTTCCGGCGATCAGTGGAAGAACTGCTTCTCTTAAAGCCTCCAATGTTTACATCCGCTATCGCCGGAAAAATCACAGACAATCAAACCTTCACTATCAAAGCTTCCAAGCTACTTCTTGCAGTAGCATCCAAGTGCAGCTCTCTTGTTGCTCGTGCAGCTGGTTCATCTGTAAGAATTATAGGCGGTGTTATCAAAACGCCCCCGTTCATAGGTACACCGTTAAACAATCATACTTATACTACAGATACTGAAGGCAAGCTTCAGGGTTCAATCACTAAGGGGTTAGTGAACGCGATCGACGGAGTTTACATCGTTGTCGGGTTTCTCCGGGTACTTAAACTTCAGCAGACATGATCAAGTTCGAGAACCAGCTACCATTAGAATTGATCATTTCAGTTATCGAGGGGTTTGCGTTGCACCTTTTGGTTTATCCGGCGATCGACATTGAGATGGAGAATTAAAGGTATTGAAGTATTCAGCAAGAATGCGAAGAGATTGACGCTGGTTCGCCGGAGGCGTGATTGTTTCAATCGCAGCAGCTGCGTCGGTGCTACTTGCATCCGCTGTGATTTTCAGACCTCGAGGAAGTACAAGATACAGCCGGTCCTCGCCGGAGGACGGGAGGAAAAGTTGCATTGACTCCATTTCAAAGTTGACTTCGTAAGCGTCGGTTGATTTATCTAAAAGTATATCCGCTGTGATTTTCAAAAGACGTATATCTACTATTTTAATTTTTTTTTTATTTAATGTTATAAATAATTTATATATATGTATTTGTATTGAAGTATTGTTGAACTTTAGAATAAGAAAAAAAAAAATTGAAATACTTCTTTGATCAAGTACAGCCGTTGTACTGTAAAACACTCTACCGCAGAGAACCTAAGCAGAACTCGCCGGTGGGTTTGCAATAACTGCCGGAGGAGGAGGAGGACCATCAGTGCCGCTGCCGCCGCAGTATCCGCGAAGAACGTCAATCTGTGCAGTAGTGAAACCAAGTGCAGAAAGCATGGAAGTCCACCAACATTGTTCAGTTATGGTAACAATAGCTCTGCAGCATTCGACGGTAAGGTAAGAATCGCCGTTGATGAAGAAGAGGATCATCTCGTTACTGCATGATTTCAGATCAAGCAGCGCGTCCCAGCAGTACGTCACGGTACCTCCGGTGGCGCCTTTTGTTGCAGTTGTGGCGAGACGTGACAGGACAGGAGTCACAGCAGCCGTTGGATTCAACGGAAGTTGTCGAGCTGATTTGCAGATTTTGCGCCATGTTCTTCGATTGATTTATTTTCAGGGTATGTGTTCTTTACGCTAGCTAGCTAGAGTTTAAATAGCTTCAGAAAAAGTTGTTGCCGATCAATTACTGAGTTGTGGAGGAATTTGAAGAGCTTAATATTTGTTTTAACTTCTAAATTATGGAGTTAATCTTGGATTATTTATATTTTTTTCAGTTACCATCAGTTATGGTGAGAGAATTTCGAAGAGTTTCTTCAGTATTTCTGGGCCTTCAATAGTTGCTATACTAGCCCATTAATGAATATATATACCATATATGGCCCATGGGCCTTTTAACTACAATTTGCTTTCGTTAGCCTGCTTAGGTGCTACTCTTTTGTGTATAATTTTTAACCTACAATATCTGGAAGTGAATATGGAATAAATTTTTGTGTTCATGGTTTATAAAGTGAAAATGAAAAGTAACTTAAATGATTAATTTAGTAAAAACATATATTAATATTTAAAAACTTTTTATTAATCGATTTTTTTTGTGTAAGGTGCGTTTTGGCATTACTTATCAAAAAAATAATTTTTTAATTTATATTTTTTATAAATATTTAAAATTTTATTTAAAAATATATTAAAAATTATTTTTTTATTATATATTTTTATTATTTTTAAAAAATAAAAAATAAAACTTATTTTTAATAAACAAAAATATTCTCTTCACAAAAGTTTTATTTCAAAACTATTACGTCAATCTTCTCGGAATCTTCTATTTCTCACTTTGCAAAGCTAATGGAAAGACTACTTTTACTTATAATTTTTTAATTTTTAATTTTATATTTTTTAATATATTTTTTATAAATATTTAAAAATTTTAAATAATATAAAAAAATTTATATAGTAAAATTTTTTTATTATATATTTTTATTATATTTTTAAAATTAAAAAATAAAAATATTTTTAATTTTATAAAAATTTTATTTCAAAAACACTTTCAAACATCAATCTTCTTAGAATCTTTCTCTTTCTAACTTTGCAAAGCTGATGGAAAGACTACTTATAAGCATAACTCATCTTTGATTTTCATCCCATATGAGAAAGCATCTCATTAATCAGAGTGACCTCTCTATCTATGTAGATGCTACATTTGGAAAAAAATATAAAAGAATATTAGGGTTTGTTGAGCTATATAATATAGCTGCTACAAGTAGAAACCAATTGTTTGCATTCCACATGAAGAAGAAAGGAAAACAAAAAAAATAAACACAAATTAAGAATTTTGAGCAATTTGTATAGTCTATATAAGCTGCTATTGCTTAGCAAAGGTTAGCTTTCTTTATTGGATCACTCACTCTTCGTAAGTATTTAAGATAAAAAAATATTTTTTTCAAATAGAATTTATTTTAAAACTTTTTGCAAGACGAACTTAATTTTTTTAATTTTGAAAAAAATTATAAATATAAAAATAATATAATATATATTTATCTATATTTTTAAAATTTATTTAAAACATGGAAGCTCTTTTAGAATTAATACCATAATACTTTTTTATTAAAAAGAGAGTATTAGGTTTAGGAGTACATTCTTAGGAAGATTCTCTAATGAATACCAATGAAGGACTAGTTTTGTGTTTTGCAAAAGGTTACTTCTAATAGTGGAAGGTGACTTTGTTTTATTCAGATCTAGGATATGTTTTTTTTATACTCAAATTATATTTTTGATAAAAAAATTATATTCAAATGACTTTATATATATTTTAAATAATTTATAATAACTCATTTTTTCAAAGACTCGTTTGTAGAGTATGTTTGGAGTATTTTTTAAATATATTTTTTTGAAATAAAAAATATTTTTATCGATAAATAAGTTTTATTATTTAATTTAAAATGATAATAATAATAATTAATAAAAATATTTTATTATGTATAATTTTTTTATATTATTTAAATTTTCAAATAAAATTTATAAATATATTTAAAAATTATTAAAAAATATATAATTAAAAATTTATTTTTTGAAACGTGTCGTCTTTAAATGATCAACCAGTTCTTTCATACTACTTTCTACATAAGTTTTTATGTAATATTATAAATTACACAGAAAGGGTCTATTATATGCACCTTCACATTTTCGTCGTTAATTTAATGTGCAATAATTTTCTGAACATGTTCTGTACACTATTAAAATCTTATCTAGACAATGATAATTTTGTACAAGTAGCAACAAAGCAAAGAAGGGAACTATGAAATAGTATAATATAAAAAAAGCAATGTTTTCTATTTACTAGTTTGAGAAATTAATTGAATCCTGGTACATAAGATATGCATTTATATAGTTATTTCAAAAGAAAATTACTAATTAAGTTTTTATTTTATTTTTATGCTATAAACATATCATGCAAAATTAATATTTGAAATTTTATTATTTTGATACCAAATTAACAAAATTAGTTAATTAATAGAGGGAGTATTGCATTATTTGTAATATTATAATGAAACAATTTTGTTATGTTTTTTGGACCCTCCGTGTTTTGTTTTTTGAGAAAGAAAGAAAATTTTGCCCCCAAAATAGACAGACAGAATCCATCCGTAGAGTCAAATATTGGGTCCCACTACCTCTGAATGGTTGAACCCACCACACGTGGACTATGGGTTTCCCACAATTTGGCTGCTATGCCAGGTCAACCAACGGTCGTGAAGAATAAACGGTTCCGCTTCTTTATAGATATACTACGACAGTCTTCTCCGTTAATTAACGGCAATAAAAGAGTAAATAACGGTGGTTTCCGTGACTTTTATTTCGCGGGGAAAAATAAATATAAAGAAAAAGAAAACAAAAGAAAGCAGAAGACAGCTTCAGTTTCAATCCATTCACTCGTTCCATAAAAAGAAACGTTTCTTTTTTGGTGCAGAAGAGCTTGATTGATAAATGTAGCAATAAAGATTTATGAATTAATGGGAGAAACAGCGGTTTAGTTTGGGAATGTTTAGGAAATGAAAAGTTCTTTTCTTTGTTTGCATTAGAAAGGCAGTGGCTTTTTTTAGTCCTTCCTGAATGAAGAGAGAGTAAGAGAGATTTTTGTTTTAGATAGTTCTTTATGATAGCGTTTGTTTTAGGGAGGGGGACTTCTGTTTTAGCTCTTCAGTGAAGAAAAGGAGAGATTTTTAGTGGTTTTGGTAGATAGAGAGAAAGAGACCATTTTCTTTCAAAAGGTGTTCTCTTCTTGTAGTTCTTGTTTCAAGAAAGGGGAAAGAAACAAGCAGAGCGCAGAAATGGTGCAAGGATCATTCGAGAGGTCTAGTTCAGGTAATTATAAGCTCAAGATTTTGGTCTGTCCTTAATGGTTTCAGTTCTTCTCCTTCTCTTTTTTTGTTTCTTGAAGGAATTCAATGTGTTTTTTGAAAAAAGAAAAAGATGCAACATGATTTGTTACTGGATTCTTCTGAAAAAAAACAAACAGATTGTTTCTCTACTGCTATGTTGTTTGATTCTGTCCCTGTCAATAAATCTTTTTTTATGGTTTCTAAATTTTTTTTCAGGATTTGTTTTTTTTTTTTTTTTGACTGGAACATTAATTTGTGTCTTATTATTCAATAGTATTTGAAATGGTTCTACTTTTCCTATGTCCTTGTTCAGCTCTTCTCCGTCTTCTTCTAAAAAATTCCTGTTAGGATTTTGGTCTGTATGCAAAAATTTCCAACTCTGCTTGTTCAAAGATCTCTTTTGATTTGCTGTGATGAATGCTTTGATAGAAACGAAAGGAGCTGGAGATGAGTTATACGAGGAGCTGTGGCGTGCTTGCGCCGGACCGTCGGTGGACGTTCCCCTTTCCGAAGAACGCGTTTTCTACTTCCCTCAAGGCCACTTAGAACAGGCAATGCAATGCACTTAACTAAAACCTTGTCCTTCACTAACTGCTTGTGCTTGTGTTTTTTAACTGTTATTGTCAATGTGCTTCCTTCTCTGTTGCAATGTTATAATTCACTTGTTGGCCTTCACAAGAAAGTTAGCTTAACGTTCATTCAAAAGTTTTCTTGATTGCTAAAACCAAACCTACTAGCTTTAGTTTAACTTTTTCTTGTTGCATATGATTTGGTCCCTGCTGTAAGTACTACTTCTATGGAATTCATGTTCTGATTTGTTTTTGAAAATCAAAGCTTGAGGCGTCAACGAATCAAGAACTCGGCCAGAAAATACCCAGGTTCAATCTGCCACCAAAAATACTTTGCCGAGTGGTTAACGTTCGTCTTATGGTAAGGCAAAACTTACTTTTCAGCTTATATCTGAATCGTTCTTCTATAGGAACATGGAAAATCATCGCTGGTTCTGCCATTTGCATGACAGGCCGAGGCTGAGACTGATGAGGTCTACGCTCAGATTACTCTACAACCAGATCCCCATGTATGAAGATTCATATAAGTGATTTACAAACTAGAATATGTTCTTGTGCTTGTTTATTTCTTTTTCTGTTTCATGATCTTTACTTTTGTTCAGAGATAAACGAGTACGTATGCTTGGTTTTGATTTCATCTTCATCTTTGTCTTTATGAGTCAGTTCTGATCCAAAGAAGAGTTGAATCTTGTCGGGACTGAAAGTGTTGCTTTTGATTTTTGATAGCAAGAAGAAACCAAAAGTCCAGACTCTTTGTTACCAGAGCCTGTAAGGCCAGCAGTACGCTCCTTCTGCAAGGTCCTAACTGCTTCTGATACAAGCACACACGGCGGCTTCTCAGTTCCCAGGCGCCATGCTGCTGAGTGCCTGCCCCCGCTGGTCTCTTACACCTTGACGTCCTGCCTAAATCCTTGATCAATTGACTCAGTGTTTTTTGGCTGAATGCAGTATTTCCTTACCTATTTGTAGGATGCTTCTCTGGCAGTACCAATGCAGGAACTTGTTGCCAAGGATCTCCATGGATATGAGTGGCGATTCAAACACATATTTAGAGGCCAGCCACGAAGGCATCTTCTCACAACTGGCTGGAGCACCTTTGTGGCGTCCAAGAGATTGGTTGCTGGTGACACTTTCGTTTTCCTTAAGTAAAAGCAGATTGCATATTATCACAATTTCAAGTTTCTTTGAACCAATGCAAATAGAAATTTGTCTAAGTAATATGGTCTTCTTTTCTTCTTTGCATGTGTCTAACTAGAGGGAAGAGCGGTGAATGTCGTGTTGGAGTAAGACGGCGAGCAACACAGCAGAATACAATGCCTAAATCTGTTGTGTCTAGCCAAAACATGCATCTCGGTGTCCTTGCCACTGCTTCGCATGCTATTAGCACTCGTTCCCTGTTCACAGTTTATTACAGACCGAGGTTGGGCTTTGTAATAATTTTTCATCTTGTTTCATTAGGGCGCCGGGCAAGCAATAGTCAGCTTAAGGCAATTATTTTGTGTTTATGATCAGGGGTAGCCAATTCATCGTAGGTGTCAACAAATACTTGGAGGCTCTTAAGCATGACTTTGCAGTCGGCATGAGATTCAATATGAGATTTGAAGGCGAAGACACAGAGAAATGGTACCATCTGTTTCTTTTGTCTGATTTTACTGAGCATTCTTTTTTCTACAGATTCAAGTGATAAGCTTTTCATCTTCAATATTTTAGATATATCAGAGTCTATGAGCCTATAGATTTTGTGTTCTGTACAAATCCATTAGTTTTGGTTTTGGCTAGTTTTGCATTGAGTTACTTCAGGTTTTGGTCGCTTTGGGCCATGTCCAGATTACGCCTGGGAAGCTGTTAAAAAACGTTCACAATCTTAGAAATCAGGTAGAAGTCATGTAATCACTCTTTAGGAACTTATCCTGCAAAATATCTTTGAAAATCAGGTGAAGTCGAGAATTTGGGGTACTCAATTAGAATGAACCAAGTTAAAATCTTCCTATGACTTTTAGGAACTTTCCTGCTGCTCAAAATTTTGTGCAGATGAGTTGTGCACCATTCTCGGTCCTCTGCAACTCAAAATTTTGGTTGGTAACAAAACTTCTATTTGAATCTGCACCTCTTTAAATGAACTTGAACCACTTTTTGGACCAGCTAGAAAGATATTATTGTTCTCCTTGAGGCCTCTTCATATAACCGAACACCACTTCAAGTTTCTTTTCTCCTTGAGAGCTTCTACCTTCCTCCCCAGCTAATTTGCTATTCTCAAGCCTGATTTTCTTTGACGTTCTCCCCTTCTGGTACCCCAAAGAAGAGAGTTCCTATCTGCGTGTTTTGCAGTTTTGTCAGAAGGATCAATGTGTACCTCATGGCGTACTGTGTTGAATACATTTGGAAGATTAATTGAGTAAGCTTTAGGAAACTGTATCTACTACTTGACATATCATGGTATCTTAGGAATGATTTCATCTTGTTACGTCGGTTTTAATATCTGGTTGCCAAAAGTCTTAACCATCTCGAATGTCGGATGATTTGCTTTACAAGTGTTCTCCGGTGAAATGTTGATGATATTTCTTTTGTTGCGAGCTCAATTTAGGTAATTATATTATCTCAGTTTGCTATGATTGCCTCACACAACTTTTTTGGATATAGGATTGCTGGAACCATTATAGGCATGGAAGATGCATCTTCCCAGTGGGCTGGCTCGGAATGGCGATCTCTGAAGGTTGTTATATTTCACTGCCCATAGATCATCAAATGACTGTTTTGTCAATTATCTCAATACATGTTTCAGGTTCAATGGAATGAAGCTTCTCATCATCAATTACCTGAGCAAGTCTCCCCATGGGAGATTGAGCGAGTGCATTGCCCTGCACCAAATTTGAACCCTCCCCAACCTATCGCTACCCAGAACAAAAGATCCAGGCAGACACAAGACCTTCAAGATCTTCCAGTCCATGGTACATAGCTCGATTTTTATGAATCTCTTATAGATCACATCCATATATAGCAGAACTTCTTTCTCACTTACTTTGCATTTACAGATTCCAGTCTGCCATTTTGGTATCCAGAAAAGAAATTGACCAAGTCGTTTAGTTCAAGTGCACTAACTAGTTCAGAAATTCAAAGTTGTGAGACCAAAGTATGGCCTCATGAGAAGATTGAGAGCCTCCATAGCAAAACAGCAGGAGTTGATGCGCGGTTCAACGATCTTCAATCCACTCTTAGAATTACATCATCCTTTCTCACGGATGCAAACCAAAACCTGTTCAGGGAATCAAACAAAGAGGCACATCACTCCTTCAATGACCACCCTCTAGAATCACGCAGCAAGATAGAATCAGGGAATAAAATTTCTAGCAGTGGCAAGTGTCGGTTATTTGGTGTTGATCTGGTCAGTCTCTCAACGGAGACGAACTCTAACAAGAAAATCGAAATACCAGTTGAAGAAACGAACAAGGAGAATGTAGGGCTTTCAAAAGCTTCCGAAGAGCAAAACAAAGTATCACTGGTGACACAAACAGCAACTAACAGTAGGCAAAGTTCTGTCTCTCCTCTAAGAAGCTGCATCAAGGTATAAAATTCTGAATATAATCCTAAAGAAGTTAGACAACACCGCGTGCGTTTGTAGTTGACAGACGTATCTATCCAAAACTGGTTAATGTTTTCTATTCGCTAATGTCTTTGTTTTCAAATTAAGGTTCAAATGCAAGGCAGTGCTGTAAGCAGAGCAATAGATCTAACTGCGCTAGAAAGTTACGAGGATCTCACAGCAGAGCTAGGAGACTTGTTCGAGATGAAAGGAGAGCTCTGGCCTTCTGATAAGTGGAAAGTAGTCTTCACCGATGCTGAGGGAGACGTGATGCTAGTAGGAGATGACCCTTGGAGGTAAGGCTTCTACTTCTTTCAGTTATATTTTCTGTTGTTTTCTCAAAAAAAAAAAAAAAAAAAATTATGATTCTGGGTAAACTAAGTGTAATCTTTGCTTCTGCCACAATAGGGACTTCTGTAACATGGTGAGGAAAATTTACATCTACCATGAAGACTATGTGTGATTTTCCCCGAGAGGATGAGATGAAATCGAAAGTTTACTTGTATGATGGTTAGCTATATAAATGTAGTCGGAACTCTTTGAAGCGTCTGTTTCTTGCAGGCACTGGTTAGCGAGTCCCTAAGAATACCCGGCCGTAGTTTCCTTTTAAGAGCTTGGTGCCCGGTGAATGCTTCGTTCACCGTCCGATAATAGTTGCAGTTTTATTTCAAAGTTAAAAACATCGGCAGGCTGCAAAAGAACTACAAGAATTTCTGAAATACTTTTGCTATATTTTCTACCTATGTATCAAGCTTACTAGCTTTGTATGAAACTCTTCTTGTACGTAGAAAAGTAGTATACAGTATTTCAGAAAAATGTTAGCTTATTATGGTTGCACAAAAAAATTATCTAACATCATAGAAGTACAGATTATAGATGTACTCGTTATTTTTTCTACTAGTCTAATGTTCAGTTAACGCGAATGCATATGGTGCTGATTACCCTTGTAGAAGATGAACGAGTAGATCTCCCTTGCAGATATGCTAAAATTAATAGTATTCAACATAAATCCATTGCTTAAGGTTCTATTCTATATGTCATGCCTGTACAACTTCCAAATGCCATCTCAAAATCCAAGTGAAAACCGAGATTTCATCAATTATTTACAAGTGAGCACCATAACTCAATTCTCACTTCTCAGAACTCACTTACGGGCAAATGCACATCCCCTAAGCAAAGCAAATTAGAATCCAAAACGTAATAAACTCGACGCTTATAAGTACATTCTCTTCTCTGAATAGCTACTAACCTGGTCACCTCTGCCAGTCTGCCTGCCATAACAAACTCGTATACATTTATTTGTATAAGTCAGTTACCGTCTCCTAGTTCTTGAACAATGTTATCTAGCACCCGTAGATTTTTAGTTTAACCAGTTGGAGTGAGTTTCTTGTTGCCAGCGCCATGGGGTTGTCATCTTTCCAATCGTCCCAGGCCCTTGCCTTCTCCTCAGCAGCTTCCTCATCATCACTTGCAAGCCGAGGGCCGTTGTTGTGCCAGGACGAATTGGCTTCCTCCAAAAGCTTCGCAGTCCTTTCTTGCCATTTGTTCATCATCTCCATTTCACGTAATCCAGCTTCTTCAATGCTCATAGTCGGTAACCTGTTGAAAAAAATCTCCATCAACCACATTGTACATAAATTATGATGGCAAGCACTGTACTGTAAATGCTTCTTTAAGAACAAAAAAAGGTGACAGGAGAGACCAGAGAGTATAGACCGTGACTAAGAAGTTGATCTATAAAAAAAGTCAGGACTCTGACCATGAAAATTATCCAAAGGGAAGGCGCAAGATTGGACTCGAAAAGTCCAGTATTTCAGATGATACACAACTTTCTGAGGAAAGATGCCATGCAATTCTCAGCAGATCTAACTATTCAACATTGTTCCTGGGTCTGTAAATTGTGAATAGCTGATTCCTCTAACCTTTCAAAGCATGAGATATTCCCACAAATACTGAGAAGCAACCAAATGTCCCTAAAGTTTCAAGTGCAATCAATAATCTCCTGTACACTACTAACTTACAAGCACCTTCGAGGACCAAACTAAATCTATATCAGCTTGAACATCAGTTGGCATGTACCACAATTCAGATTGGTCTTTTTCAAAAGCTTAGGACGTGAGAATCCAAAATCATAAGACAGGGTCAATCAATGATAATTTGGAGATAAATATAGCCCAGTATTAACCACTATGAATGGAGATCAAAGAAGAAATTCAGAATTACATGAAGCCGCTATGAAAGTTGCAGCTCTGCACTACATATTTATGTCGAGTAAATACCTGTGACCTGGCTGGAAAACTTGCGCAGCCATTCTCTCTCTTTCAGTCAAATATCTTCCTCCCACAAGACTTGCTGGTCCAAATATCAAAGGTTGATGCTTATGCTCATGCTCTTCAGAAACCTTCGCTCGACCTTCTATAACATCTTGAGCAAAAGTTGCACAAGTAATTGGCTGGACAGGCTTTGTGAGAGGGGCCCGACTTGCAGCAGTGTGATGCAAAGCTTCTGCCTGCTTTGTTCGCTCATCGAGCATCTCACGAAGAACTTCTTCATCACCATCCTGTAGATGTTTATTGGAATTATAAAGACTTGTCATAGAATAATGCTTTGGATAAAAGTAGAAAGAAATCACAGTGAATCTAATGAATTACCAAGCATGGTACAGAAAGCAATGGGCACTATGGACAAAGCATAGAGTCACTATAAATTCCCCCACCATACAATCTAAACGCATGAACCATCCTTTTTCTTTTATCTCCTTTAGATGAAAATTTTTGCACTCCTAAAAATATGAGACGAGATTTCCGATTGATTCATAGGTATAACAAGTGCTCAAATATAAAATCAATAATTATAATTGATTCATAGGCATAACAACTGCATCGAACATGCTCATCATTCAAAAGCTCAAATCCCTGAGACAAGCATAACATGAAAGAAAAAGCGAGAGAGGACTTGCATGATGAATATTCAAGTTATCATTGAGCTCTTTAACAATATATCAATCACAATAATCAATTAAAAAGATGTAGTTCTAAATATATCCCAAAATTCCCAGGCCAGATGACTAGAGGAAGCAGATAACTTTTGTCATATGGTCCATAATTGCTTACCAGCAGTTTAGTTCAGGGTCAATAGTCCAAATTTTGATATCATAATTAACACCCCATACTTGAGAAATGAGCTAATCCACTGTCAAAGAGAGTAATTTGCTTGGATTGAACATGTGTTCTATTATTCACCTAAGAACCAATTGCTAATCAGGAAGCTTATAAGCAAACACTTCTATAACTTTCCTATAATGATCCAGTTTCTTATCTTGCAAACATGTCAGAGATATTTCTAGTCTGTACTTCAGTAGCCTCAGAGAAATGCAACAAAGGCAATCAACCTAAGGATAAAAGAAAACTTGACAAATCATACCTGTGACTGCCTCTCCTTTACAGCAAGAAGCATTTCTTCCTCTTTTTTCAGCATGTCTAAAAGATCAAAAGCCTGTTTAAGGGAGAAAAGAAAGAACAAAAAAAAAAAAAAACAGTTAGCAGTGTTAACGAAAAACTCACTTGAAGGACAATTAGCAAGATCAGAACAGAGAGCAGCATAGCAGTAACACATTGAACAGTAAACAACAGCACACATCCAAACTCACCTTGCACAGAGCTAAAGATATTGTTGTCAACCATGCCTGTAAAGACGCATTCAACAAGAGAATTCAGACAAATCTTTCTCAAAACTAGGAGTCAACACCAAAAAAATCATACAAACAAAAACAATAAGCAGCAACAAATGCATAAAAAGCAATAAAAAGAAACATAACATTCAATTACCGAGTATGTCTGTACCAAATGTTCACTTAAGCAAAAGAAACTATTTAAACAAAAGACACTTAGATTGTAGACAAAGGAAAACGAGTTGAAGTGCATGTTTTTACAAGAAACTGGAACGAAAGTGCCCGCTGGTTACTTAGCCAATTCTAAAAAGAACATATCGTCACAACCCAAAGGGCTTTCTCGTAGTTATGGTGCTCTGACAAGACAATAGGAACTACATCCTATGCCATATTTTCTATCTAATTGGAATTAGTTATCAGCAATAATGAGCTTGAGGCACCATTTGTCTGCTACAGTAAGGAGAGTTTATGGAATACCAGCAGCCCCATGGTGGTATTGCTTCCTTATACAGCTGTCATGGGTATATGAAATGATATTCCTTACTACACCAAGCTATAAATCTACCAAAACTGACATCTCTACAGAAGACGCTTTTGAGTACAATCAGACCTTCAGGAGTAGAATAAACTATTGAAAGCATCATGATCTAAGTAACTGGCAAGATCAAATTTTCCATATAATTAGCAAAAGACTTAGTTTGACCTACATACTATTCTAGAAGTATTATACTCTTCAGAAGGCATGTGGAGCAAACTTTCCACTTCAGCAACTTTGACATGCATGCTGACATACACATGACTGTAAGCGGGTATAAAATATCCAAAAGGCATCTAATAATACTTCTTAAAAAATGCTAACCTCCCGTTCCTCCTCTCCATCATCATCCAGCACATCTTCATCAGTAGACTCGACCTTACTTGATGGAGCTGCAGCTCTCAATGACCTTGACCGTCTTTCATTCCTTTCTTTGATTTCTTGCAGTTTTGCCTCTGCAGCCTTCTGTCGTTTGAATCGAGTAATCTAATACGGACAAGTCAAAGTATGGGCAATCATTAGCATGAAGAGAGGAAAACAAGAAAAGGATACCACGAGAAGGAGAAAAACATTTGCTAAGTAAAAGAAGCTGATACCAATTAACAAGAAGGTAACCAAGAATTTTACACAGGCACAAACTTTTATCATCTTGAACTCAAACAATCAAGCATATCATTCTCTAGTGGTAGTTCCCAATACTATCATCTTTGCATTATGAGGGCCACTATTACATATTATTATTATGAGCCACTTTACTCAGCTTCCCCCATCAAATTTGTTTTATTTCAATTTTGGGTATTCAAAGTACTCATTTCTTTTCGTATATAAGTGCATTACTGACTGAGGATCTTAACTGAATTCTGCACATCATCACGCTAACTTAATGTAACTGAATTCTGCACAATACCATGCAATCTCAACATAGGCCACTAAGTATCAGAATCAAAAAAGGGTCCGTAACATAACCAGCATCTACTTATATCCTCTAAGCAGAGAATAACTTCTTCTAGTTTGATTCAATCATTGAGTGAAATGTGGATTTCTAGAATTTTCTCCTACATGATACATGCATATTATATAGCTAAACTGATCCCAAATAATGCAGTGAATGCACAAAAACAACACTAGCTAGCTATAAATCAGAACCTCCCATGAAAAGCCAAAAAAACAGTATAGGGTTTCTTTTACAACCAAATAGGCCACCAGTCACGTTTCTACAAAGATAAGGAGAATCTCTATCAGGGACAAACATGTGAACAACCTCATGTGGCAGTGAAGAAAAATATCACTCACTTGAATGATAAGTTAAAAGGAAAAGAAGAAGGTGATGTAATAACGAGATGAATAATGCAGAAAAAGGTGGTGGTAGATGTGACAGCATCCAGACTTACCTTTCTTGCTCTCCTAGCAGTGAAATTTTCTTGACCTCCTTGAATAGGTGTTGCAATCTCCTCTTCGGGGACAAGCTCAAGTGCTTCACAAAATGAAATGAACTCCTAAATCATGCAAAAACAGTTACAACAACAGGGCAATAAAGATTCTATTAAATAGACATCAAAAGCAATAGCTTTCTAAAATAAATGCATCTGATGCCAATGCAAAATGAAGACCTGTTATCACCTTCAAACGGCCTTGAGATGACTTGAGAACCTGAATCCTGTCATCTTGTGCAACTTTCTCCAAAAGGTCTCCGAGATAAAAGGGCACCTGTAGACCAAAACATCTCTTGGTGATAATTGCGTTGCATAAATGGTATCTATCCTACCCACTACTTCTATTTCTGTCTTTACTTATTTTTACAAGAAGAAAACATTGAAGACCAAACAAATGACAAAGCAACTTCCATAGTTCCCAACAGAAAGAGAAAACTGAATGATTAATTATGTATTGAAATGCCACTAACAAACCTTGTTATTACAAAAACTAACAACAATCACCAGAAAAGTTGAACACTAATCTGTAGTAACACTACATAATCGCAAAATGCATCTTACAAAAGAAAAAAACTACATCAACTTTTGAAAGCAAGGATTAAACTGGAGGACTAACTAACCAGAAGGTACTTGAGATTGCCAGTGCTGACATCCTCCTTAGACTCATTCGACGAGAAGAGGCCAAGTTTGCTGATCCTCTCATCACACAACCGTAGTGCTTCAATACCTTTCTTCAGTGTATCCTACAAAAACATTACATACTAAATGATTCAGAAACAAAATCTTAACTGTGCAATTCAATCGAGAACCTAGCTAAAAGCATAACAGCAAAACAATATGCAAAATTCACTCAACTTTCATGCATTGAAAAGCAAATTTTTCATGCTAAATCTAGCACTTGTTCTATAAACCTAGTATGCTTCAATCTAATTAAAATTAAACAACACAAACTTCACCAAATTATAAGAAACTAAAAGCTAAACCTAATCATGAGTCCATCCAACTTCTCATCCAACAAATTATAAGAAACTAAAAGCTAAACCTAATCATGAGTCAATTCAAATTCTCATCTCACCAAAAAAAAAAGGAAAATAACAACAGAGAGAGACACAAAACCAGTAGACCTGATCGATAGAGGAATCGGTAGCGATGGAGTGGATATTCTTGGCTTGATCGAAGAGCGCGGGTAGCGAGAGCTCCTCCATTGAATCGAACCGAAACGAACCAGCGGGAAGTGAAATTGAAATGTTTCCGGATTGACAACCAGATCTCCAGAATAGAATAAATAGTGAGAGATATTATTTAATTATATTTAATTTTTAATAAAAATGATAAACCATATTGAAACTATTATCGGCCTATGAATCCCAATTAAGCCCAACTTCATTATAAAGCCTAATTTGTCACTCAGTAGTAAGGATGTGTTTATTTTGAAGTAAAATTATTTTTTTTAAAAATGAGTTTAAAAATTTATATTAAAAATTAAAAATATTTAATAAAAATTAATTTTATATTAATATTAAGATTTATATAATAAAAATTTGTTAAAATTTATTTTAAATTTTTTATTTATGATATTAAAAGTGAGTTTTAAAAAAATGAAAAAAATCCTTTTTTATAGTTTTATAATATATTATACAATAATTTATTTTCTATAATTTATAGCCACTTCCTATGAAAGAATACACTCAAATTAATCTATCCAACACTCAAATTCTATTAATTGTTGTCTTGGTTGGGTCCCCAATGATATAATCTCAATCACAAGAAGTTGCACAACATCACAGAAAACCAAAAATCGTACACAATCATGAAGAGAAATTTGAAGTTGAAAAGCTGCATGAGATTTATGTGAAGAAAGATTCTTATATAGGGTTTTGATTATTGATGATCAACAGTGCAATGGGTCCAGTCAATATTTGCTTGTTCATGATTATTTCCCTCGAGTCTAGGTGAGTTTGTCTACAAAATGGTGCACTCATGCTGTTTGATGAATTGACTCTGTGATATTTTTTTTATTAATGAAAGTGCCATCCCTCCAACACTAGGTATTTTGATTGATTATTATTTGGATTCCCATCCATTCCATGCAAATAATTCATCATGTGATCAAAATCTTCCTATACATGTAGAACAAACATTCTAGATAGAAAAAATAGCGACCAAAGCTATCAAAGTTTTAGTATAAAAAGTTCAACTTGATTCGTTACGTTAAGTTTGGTAGTTTATGGCATAAGTCACGAACTCCTCTTGTATTAAGTTTGAATTTTGAACAATGGATAAGTTATTAAAGAGAGTAAAAAACTGAAAAAAGGAAGAAGAATCGAAGGTTGCTTGGTTGTTAGAGTACTTCAATCAAATACTAATTGATTCTTTTTACTTTTCTTTTTGGTTCTTTTCACGAGAGCTTACACACACACATATATAAACCTTGATTGATTCATTGATTGATTGCTATATTTATATTTAATTGCATTACATAGGTTGTGGGCTTCCACTACTTTATTTCAAATAGAGACATTCAGAAATTAAAGAAGATACCATAAGTTGCTCAACAAGTGCAGCTTCTGCTTTTGTTTGTTTGTTTTCTTTTTTTTTCCTTCTGAAGAGTTTCTTGAGAAGATTCTGTTTAACACTTAAGCTTTCTTTGTCAATTTAGCTTTAAACATTCTTGTGATCATACATGGAGACCACCACCATGGCTCTTTCTTCTTCTTCTTCTTCTGCTGTTTATCGTGGTGGCACACCATCAACCTATGAAGAGCTTTCGATGCAGCAGAGCTTGCTCTTCCGCGGAAGCCTCAAGGTACATATATATATAGTTGCATACTTTACTCTTCGAAATTTTTTTAAGTTTCTGGTTGTTTGTATCAGTACTGAAATTCATGTCTCTGACATTTGTTACAGCTCTGAGACTTTCTTCTATTATGTCTTTCAGATACATCTGAATTTTGGATTTTCATTTTGTTGATCAGGATTTGAAGAATTTGAAGTTGCAGTTGTCCTCAGCAGCGGAGTACTTCGAAGTGTCTTACAACCAAGATGATGAAAAGCGAAGGTAACCATAGATAACTTGGCCTCATTATTCCTATATATTGTGTGCTGGATTTTGAGCAATAACTGGAATCTCATTTCTGAATGTCTCCATAATTCTTCTTGTCTAGAGTGGTAAACACCTTAAAAAATTACGCGATTAAGGCGCTTGTAAATACTGTTGATCATCTAGGCTCGATGGCATATAAAGTGAACAGCCTTCTTGATGAAACGTTAGACACTGTCTCAGACACTGAAAAATCTTTCTCTTGCATTGAACAGGTACATATATATATATACATGTTTTGGCTTGTTAATTTCCTGCGTTCACTACAAACCAAATTGAAGCTAAGTAGTGTCATGAATCTGCATTATATTATTTCAGAGACTTCAAACTTGCCAAGCGTATATAGACCTAGCGGGCGTTTCACAACAGTCTATTCTGGTAACAGCACCAAAATTCCATAAGCATTACATGATGCCAGGTACTCCATTGAACATTTCCGTTGATTTTAAGCCTTACTAGGGAACCTGAATGTGTTGAAGGATTCAGTCCTAGATTAATTTCAGATGGTAAGAATGTATTTGAATCTGGAGTTCATGCTGTACCAAGGTATTTGGAATCTTTCAGACTGAAGGATGATACTGACTTACTGCAGTTGCAGACCGGTAAAATGAAATCCGTTATTATTTAATCTCGTTTATGTAACATCGCTACTTGTCTGTTCAATCATGATCAACTAACTACTTCAAAATTTTCAGTGTTTCGATCACCCATGAAAGAAAAGCAATCCTCATTCAGGTGCACACTTAATACTTGTTTCTTTTTTAGGAAAAATGAACTTGCAATCCTGCTTGCTAGCACTAAGAATAAAATTTAATTTTTGAAATTGTGTTCAGGAGGCTTCGTTCCTTTGCAAGAGGTCCTCGAGCAAGATCTTCATCTCCTTCAAAGAAAGGACTATCTGAGTTGCCTTCCATGAAGTTATCTTCCAAAGGTACTTCAACTTCCTTTAAATAATCATTGTAGTTTGCTGAACATCCCGAATTCAGTAAAAGCTGATAATAACATTTTTCACTTATAATGCAGAAAAAGGAGCAAATTCACCATATCCAGTACCCAATTCTTTATCGCGATCAGGTTCTCTTGCTCGAAAACCTCGTGTACTCAACTCATCAAATGTCGGGCGACAGGTACAATTTCCCTATCCTTTTCAGCATTGTCTTAGGAGTATAAACTTTTTCCAACATAAGCGAGCATTCCTGGAAAGCTCAAATCTTTCCGGTTATGTTATGCAGTTTCCTTCAGAGCCTATGAAGTCTATGTCCCTGAGAGTACAACCAGAAAGATTTGACAACAAGGAGACAGAACAAGTTCCAACCAAGAGCAAGAACATTCTGAGATCTCTACTTAGCAAACGAAGGTCAAGAAAAGATGAGAAGTTCAACGATTACTTGGATGCATATTGAGGGCCTTTCAATTCCTTCTCAGTTTTTTTGTTCTGGTTCATCCTCTCCAGAAGTATAATGGAAATTCTGTATGCTTAAAGGTGTCAGTTGGAATAATTTACAGGATACGTTATTTCGGTTCATACAAGACATTTTTATGCTTCAAAACTGGAAATTTATCACACCAGCTATCACCTTGCCAGGTTGTGGCTTCACTTGTGCCGTTTCGAATGAAGCAGTGAGCTCTCATTGAAGGTGTTTGGTTTTTTTTTTTGGTTCGAATTTTTCAATCAGCAAAACACTTCAAATCTGTAAGCAACTTCACAGGTTGCTTTCTTTTTTTTTAAATCATCTCTAAATTTTGCAGGACTGCAATGAATTCAACACCTTTAAATGATTTTTCCACAATCACACGCATTTACCTTCGGATTGTTTTAGGCATGCCACAACAGGGTGGGTTAAAAATAACCGAAGAGAAATAATCATTGTTTCTTACCTTTAAAATAATAACAAATCTTCTCTTACATATTCTTATCACGTACAGAAAAATCAGTGTACAAATGCTCCACGAAGGTTCACCCACAAATAATACATGAAGTAGCATTCCATAGTTACAAAATACAGCTGAATATCAGATTCTACATGTGGCGGTTGTCTGATGAAGCAAAACTAAGTTAATATTGACGAAACTTCAGACTGGTTAACAGAGGCCGGTTCTCGTGATTGAAATTCTTCAATGAGTTGTGTGGCAAGAATCATGAGATCCACGAAAGAACTGAATGATGCCCGGAGAAATCTAGCTTCAATTGCTTCAAAGTGCCTACATTAGAAGAAAATGGGTAAAAGAGATACCCATAATCTTGATGCACTTGAATTATGTAGTGAAAATACTCACACTATAAGTTGGCAACCAGATATAAACATCTGCCTTCTAACCTTGTCCGGTTGCAACTGTACACAGGAGATCGAACACAGATATAGCGTAAGTGTCAGAAAAAGATATTTGTAAATTCTTAAAAAAAATTCCCTTCATCTGAAATTAAATAAAATAGTTTAATAATACATAAAACCTCTTTATCAACAGCTAATGCCGAGTAGACAATGGTTGCATGCTCCTGTGATCCGCAATCTACTTCAAAGTCACTGTTGAGAAACCCATATGTGAGAAACAAGTAAAAGCAATTTTTGGTTTCATGCCAGATTTATCCCACTCGATTCAAGCAAGAAATATCCATTGCCATGTTATCATAAGAATCGGTCCAAAGATAATGCTAAGTGACACACAATGTAAAGACTTTCTTCCTGCGAAGAAGCATAGTAATTGACTAAACCACGCGATTTGTTTGTTCATTTCCTCAGCACTATGACAAACAAGAAAAATAGTAACTGCTAGCACAAAATTTATAACTCTACATTGCTATGTTCAGGTATTCAGAATCAAATAATACTGCTATTCTGCACTTTAAGTTATGTTACTGCAAAATGCTTTACGACCTTCGGATTAGATAAACATGATGAAGTTCTCTGAGCTTCATACATACCCCAACTGCTCACAGTGAATTAACCAAGAAAGCAAGATCATAAATGCAAACTATCCGTGAAGGAAAATATGAAAAGGTTTGGAGACATAAAATTATAAGATCATGCACATGTATTCTGAAGAACAGTAGAGTAAGAATTCAACACAATGCCTTTGCTCATATTCGATGTTCTAGATGAAGTATAAAAAACACTGCTTTTTGTTCCAACACCATGCACTGAGATAAATTAATGAATCAAAACATAACAGCAATCAGAGCAAGTTGCATTAAATATTGTTCTATCTAGACGAATGAATCACTCACCAACTAAAATCCCATCCTTCCTTGCTTCCATCTGAAACTACTGGATCCATTGCAGTCTTCCTTTATGTAAAATTTCTGCCATCGATTAAAAAACCAAAGAAATTATCTATTTAAAAAAAGCGAACTACAGTAATACAATGTCAAGATTTCCACCAAAAAAAGGGAAGGATTAGGTTTAGTTCCTAGGTGAGCAATTGATGAATCACAAACTGCTTGCTATAAAAAATAAAAAGCCTACGATCTACTCTGTTCTTGATCACAATTAAACCTTTTTGTTCACCACCGTTGACTTTTTGTGAGAGAAAGAGGGGAAAAAACGAGAACGCACACGTTGATTCGTCGTAGTGAGCAACGGCGCGGCGGCAGCGGTGGAGAAAGGTGGAGTCTTGGAAGAACTAAGCAGCGGTGGTGTTCATGTTCTAAAAAAGCCCATGATATTAATACTATTTTCTTTTTCTTAAAATATAGTTTATCTTATTGAGAACAGTTAGAAAATCCTGAAAGATCAAACAAAACGTAATCTACTCGGAAATTTCTAAATTTGTCCTTCCAGTAATTCATAATTTCCCTCATAAACAAACAAATTTGCTTTTAAAATTTTGTTAACAGATAAATTCAACCTCGTAGTAGTACGTGAAATTTATAAAAGGACAACATCCCGAACTTCGACGTAAAAATGAAAATTTTCAAACTAATTTCAGAACAAAACAACATACTACTGCGAAGTAGCTTGCAAAACAGAGTCAGCTAATAAAATCTTGACAATCTTCGACTAAAAATCACCATAAATTTAGACAATATGCTACAAAAAGGCTCATTGGTGATTTTCTTGGAAAAAAAAATGACCAGGTGAAGATAATCAAACTTCGACAAGATACATAAAGGAAAATTTTCTTCATTTCTTCTTCTTCCCGCCCTTCCCAGATTTTGAAGTTCCCGCAGCATTTGAAGAACTTGAGGTGGGTTCCTGCTTCTTGGTTCTTCCATGGTGTTTGGGGACTAATTCTGCAATCTGGAACATTAGCTGCTTCCCTGTAATCAAAGACAATTCAATATTAGATCTATCCTTTTTCACTAGTCGGAAACAATACAAAGCCTGTAAAGCCAAGTTGTTTATAAAAAAAGTTCACATAAGAGAAGACGTACAAGTATACCAACCTGCACAAACAATGCCTAAACACTACAAGATCGATACTCAACAACAACTACAAAATCAATACTCAATCAACAAAAAATGCATGACATCTGCCAAGTGTAAAATACTGGCATAGAAACCACATCCATGAGACTGACAACACTTAGCATTTAAAACTCAATGTTTCAGTGGATAAGGCCGATTCCCAACCTGTAAATTGGCAACTGAATTCAATACATGTAAATCGCAGAGGATAAACGATTAAGAAGACAGACTACATCAGACAACCGGCTCAGTGCAATAGCCCATAGCACCACATACCCTACACTGTACACAAAGTTCTCTATTTAAGCAAGAGTATAACGCCATATCCAAAAGGATAATGGACTTGTTAAATACCAGTATGTGAGAACAAAGGGTGCCAACCCATCTCTAATCCATTTGATAATGGACTTGCTAAATACCAGTATGTGAGAACAAAGGTAGATATAGAAACTTGGAGGAGAACATGCTGTAAGTTGATATTTTGATAGTTTCCTATTTAGATAGCAAGACATAGATACGTTTGTTTCTGAATTTTGTGTATATTGTGATATAAATTTAAGAAAAGAAAAACATATCTCCATTTTGCTATTATTTATCTTTCTATGCATTTCAAGGTCTTCCGTTGCAGCAAAGGCAAGTAGCAGACCAGGCCGAAATTCACACAGACTATGGGTACATAGTTATCAGCAGCTTTCCAGTTAATGACTAGAAAACAGAAGTAGAAACAGAATAATGGTTTTAAAGGTTTCTTGGGGAGGTTGGCTTGTTACTTCCAGTATTGACTGCAAAAGCAATGAATTATCAGCTTTCCACTTATTTCCCTTGTATATCTTAACGATAATCAGAACACAAGCTAACTGTTCATATAGTTCATAGAACCATCCACTAACTTACTATCACAAATTCAATAGAAAAGACAGTAAAGTCAACTGAGAGCCTATATCAAGGAGTTGCTCGGTAGAAAAAATAAGAAGATTTAATAAACGCAGCCAGAACTTTCTCAAATGTAACTATCTAAACTTCTAGGAGTCACAACAAGGTAATATTCCAAGCCAACTTCGACCAAATTCCTCAAAACTTTGGGCAATTCAATACATGATAATGAAGCTATCCTAGTGACCCATCTTTACCTAACAAAAGTTATGAAAATGATAATCAATATGATTAAGAAAATGGGAAAGATATACCCTCCGATCAGGTGAATTGTTAATATAAACAAGTGCTCAAGAGTAATTTCACTAGGAAAAAAACACTTCTCCTATACTACTGATCAACCTTTCTAGATACCCAAACTAGTACTTAAAGGAAAAACTGAACTCCATCTAACATTGAGGAAGAAAGCAATCCTGATAAGAACTTATACTTTGGAAATGAACACTGCAACAAGAAACATCTTCAAGGTGAAATCTAGATATCACAGTCCTCATAACAAAAATTTGCAGTGCTTGTTCCTTATAGACTTATTAAACCTTATCATGCGGCAAGTGCAGATGTTTTCCGTTAGTCTAGTAAAACATCTTCCATAAACACAAGAACAAAACATGCACTTCTTCCAAATTCAAATAAAAAGTTAAAGGAAAGTTTAAGTCTTTGTGTAAGCTCTATCCTGTTGCCCAGTATATAGTACTCAATCCAAGCTGCCCACCTATTCAATGTGCATTGTTACAGAGATTGTTGTATACTGTGGGAATATCGTCGAGTAAACATTAAAGGCATTTGATTACGAGAGAAACAACGTGCCCCTATATTTCCATTCCATATGGAAACTCATCGAGTACACATAATCTAAGTATGATTTCGAGTAGAATAAAAAGTTAGGAACTCAAACTAAGATTAAACAAGATGCTTACTTGAACCAATGGCAGGATTGAACAAAGACCCATCCTCCTTCTTCAACAACACCCTCACTCTTCCCCGTTGCATGAAGTCCCGAGGATACGCTCTGTCTAGCTGCAAATTGGCCGCAAATGTTAATACACAAATATAAATAAACAACATTAATAAAATAACGAAAAGCTGAATAACACAAGACTAACACTTCCAAGATTGCCTTTAACTCTTATAATCTTCAGAAAATTTCAAAAGAAAATCACTAATTACCAGTTGAAAGAAACCCCTAACCGTAGAAAACTAAGAGAATAAGAAAAGAAATATTTTTTCCCAAACAAAGAAAAAACCTAGAAATTGAAAAACATTCCCTAAAAATCCAGAAAACACTAAACGGAAATTGGATGTGATCTCACAAAATAAAAATTAACCCACACAAAAAAAAGAACCCTACTTCAATCGCGTTAGGAAGTTTAAGAAAATTGCAGCAATCAGCGATCTCTAAACACGTTGGATTCTCGCAAGCTTTGGCCGCGCCTATTCGTCGGCCCTCAGCGATCGTTTTCTTCGAGTTGATGTAAACCGGGTAAACAACCACCCACTTCTTTATGTTCGATTCCATCTTTCTTCTTCTTCAACTGACCGATCGATCGATCCTTCTTCTTGAAGACAAACCAAATCGATTTCTTGAAATATCTTGTAAAAAGTTGTAGGAAAAATTTGATCTTTATTTAATGTTTTTGGTCGGTGAAAGAGAGCAGCAGTTATCAACAAGGTAACGCCGGCAGTTAACGGCGGGCAAATCAGTCGTTTACTAGAACTGTGAACCTGTTTTTGCTTATATAAACATAGACGCTCTATTTTGTAAATAATTATCGCACATTTGAAGTATAGTGCTAACGCGGATATAGTGTCTCTCTTTCGTAAATTTGCATTGGAGCTTGTTTAAAAAGAATTGTTTCTTTTATCAATTTTCGTAAAAGATTCGAATTCTTTTTTTTTTTCTTATGGCAATCGGAAAACCAGAGAGGATTCTGGGTAAGTTTTTTTTGGTTTGGTTTCATAGTTTTTTTCTCTTGATTTCAGTTGGATTTCTGCGTAAGTTTGTTTTGGTTTCCAAACTAGAGGAAACTTGTGGTGTATGCATT
The DNA here is from genome assembly GCA_019914995.1 of Acanthochlamys bracteata. Lineage (NCBI taxonomy): Eukaryota > Viridiplantae > Streptophyta > Magnoliopsida > Pandanales > Velloziaceae > Acanthochlamys > Acanthochlamys bracteata. Next base: position 9,704,969 of record CM034132.1, on the reverse strand, counting down.
TAGGCCGATGGTGAAAATTTTGAACTTTTGTATACATGTTAAGAGACTAGTTAATGTTTGTGTAAATTACGCAGTGAAAGATTAGAGGGATGGGGGAAAAATGGAGTGCTTGTTTTTATTGGTTTAGAAAAGTATTGGAATATGTTGCTAGTTATAACTTATCAGGAAGCTCTTTTTCATTCTTGAATGTTTTGATATATAGGACTTAAATTCAACTTATTATGCCATGATCATAACAAAAGTTAGGCAACTTTTGCGTCTACAAGTTTAGGATACTAGAGGAACTTCACAAAGTTTTACTTTGTTTGTTGTTAGTTTTGAAATCTTATCTCATATTTATGAAGATAGGATCCACTTCAAATTTTTTATTGTTTTCATATGAAATTAATATGGCTTACTTAATAAACCAGCTTCCATTTATTAACCTTTATTAGTTTCACCTTGATGGTAGACCACCAAATTCGGCAATTTCAGTGTCTGTTCATTAGTGATTACCTGCCTTTGTTTTTCTCACTCTCTGACGTTGTTCATAAAAGATAAAACGACCTTGGATGTAGATCTTTTGCTTTCTGTTCCTTTTGCCACTTACAGCTTTTGCACAATGAATGGGCGCATTATTTCCTTAGTTATTGACACATGTTGAATTAGTGCTTTATTCTTTTAAAAAAATTGACCTCTTATTGTATGGAATTGGTACATTTTTATTGTATATGTTTGTGCAAATTATCCGTTTATGTTTATGTCATGTATGCTGGACTCACTCCTTCTGTTGGTGTCTCTTCAGGTAGTGGAGATTCAAGAGCTGTTCTTGGTACAGACACATAACGCACAACCTCACTGTTGGGGAGGTGTATTGTTCCTCTCACAAGGGACCCTGGATTTTAGTTATTGTTGTCATTGACACTTGATGGATTCAGGATCTGGTTCTTGCATCATTGTTAATGAACTTTTTCATTTAAGCTGGTACCACAGTAAGTTCTGTATTTTGGTGGAGTTAGGTTAATATGTTGTGGTCATGTATTTTAGTGTTGTCGTCATGGTTGTGGCAATTAAATTCTTGTTAAATGTTTCGTGTTGAGAAGTACAAATGTCCATCCGATAGTTTTACGTTGTTGCTTGAGCAAGTCATGACCTTTGATTTTTCATGAGCATGATATATTCTTGCCAGAGGATTTCCTAACAAGGAAGATCTACTTTGCATTACATACATAAAAGCTTATGAAAGATTTTCAATGGAATTTGATTGGTATTTTACTTCTGTTACTTGTCTTTGGAATTGTCCTCAATATGTTCTTTTTTTTTTTTTTGGGTTAAGAAATGCAATTAAAGTGATAACAATAGACATCTTCTCCAGTTCATTGGTTGCAATGCAGCTGTATTTTCTTTTTCTGGAATAACACTGTATTAGTTATTTGTTATAAGCTATGGTAGCATTCATGGAATTGCTGTCATCATAATTTATACTTATTTGTGATGCATCATCCATTAGGATATCCAAAAGCTGGTTTATCTGTTGCCGGCATTGATTGACTTGCTCTGTTATGGATCTGAGTTGGCTCTTGATGTCTTCCGCACAAAGTTGCAAGTAGAATATTGCACTAGTGCTTCCAAGAACAGGGTCTTTGATTCTGGCGTGGGCCTCGTAAATCATGCTTTTGACAGCATCTTCTCTACTTTCCATCTCTATATTCTGCTCCAGAAAATATTCATTACGAACTTGAAAAGTTAAATCTAACTGAGGTGTTTTGCATGATCTACCAGAACTGGTTGTTCATTATGATGCGTAATGGATCTTTTGCTGACCAGATTAATTACTTGAAGGTAGGGAGGAGTATGTATGCATTGATCTGGTTTTGAAAAGGGTTAGAAAATGCACGACATGATGGAGAGGAGAGTCACCTGAAGCATTTTGATGATGTTGCTAGCTCCAAACACCCTGTGCACACTAGCAAACTTCTCTGGTTCTCCAGGTGGAAAATACGGCGCTAAGATGCAATCTGGATTACATCTGCGATGTAGCAATCTGCATGCTGCACAAGGAACCTCATGTTTTGCTTGTGCCTGCGCCCGCATACCCATTGTTGGTAGTTCAAAAATGACTTGTGATGCTCTTATGAATTTATAGGGTCTCACAACTTTCAAGTGTTTGCTGCATTTCAAACTTGAGGAGCTATGAGCAAAAGTCTTAAGAAGGGACCCTCTTGAGAAAACAAGATTTGGAAAATCTCTGATTATTTTGCGGAAGTCTGATAGTTTATCAACAAGGTATGTAGAAAAAATGGTTTTGTTCCTTATAAGGTTTGTATCACATATGGTGGTAGTAATTTCTAATTGTTTTGTATACAGATGGTGTCATTGTTTATGAGTTTATTTGAGCTGAAGTTGTGTTTAGGTTGACAATCCTTCTCAGTAAACACTGACTGGACAAGGGTTTAGATTTCTGCTTTCGCCGTAGTTGGTGTTGGTCTATCAAGTTATTTGGTCAATAGTCTCTATCAAGAAAGAAATTGAAAAGAATTTTCTTCTCTGCAGAAGAAAATTGCATATGTAGCCAACTCAATTTTAGGTGTTTATTCTCCATGAAGCTGACATTAAACCTAACTTCAAGCTAACCTGCACGTACATTCAGGTAGGTTCTTTTGACAAGATTGCAGTGACGACGTAGACCATCTAGTATAACAAAATGTTTGGAAATTTCTAAAAGCTCCAGGTACTAAAGCTCGTAGACAAATTGAAGATATGAATCTGAAATATATTTGAGTTTTCCACTTTTGCAGCTCATGGTGTGAGAGCAAATATTTGCTTGGCACGGAAAAGGTGAGACAAAAAGAAGAATATCTACCGTCATATTAATTTTTTATTTTATATTTTTTAATAAATTTTTTATAATATTTTGTAAAATTTATTTAAAATTTTAAGAAATATAAAAAAATTTAACATAGTAAATTTTTTATTTTTATTTTTTATTTTAAATCAAAATAATAAAGCTCGTTTATTAAAATATGATAAAAATATTTTCTATTCAACACCAACAAGCATGCCCTCACCATCATCAGGCTCTCTTTAGTTTTAATTGATTCATCATTCATGAATGGTGTTACATTTTGTTGAACGAGAAGATTGAAAAATAATGATCCAGAACCACTGCAAAACAAGCTGTACTCGCATATATTTGAATCGAAGTAACAACTGGTATACTACATTCGTCAGTATTAACTAGTCCACTGAAACATATATACCATCAGACTTAACAAATGCATCACATATAATAGCAATCTGGAGTATTGTGAAGTTCAGACAGGATTGCGGACCCATTTACGAGCTAGAATTAAAAAGAAACTGTAAAGCATCCTCTCTGCTATTTTTATCTGTTTTCATATTTGTATCTGTGTTACTGTGCTCTTCAAAACAATCCAACATGACCACGCTGTAATGAATCTTGCAGGTAATATATAATAGGTATAGCAAGTTTAATCTGACTCACAGATGATAGTTAGGGAAGTTCATATCTCTAGTGTATCAGCAAGTTTTGAGGAGATTCTCGCATCTGGAAATGCGGGAAGGCTACCGCCTTTGAATTTCGCCGTGCATTCTCTCTCTTGATGTTGTAATCTCTTTTTCCCTTCTGTGAAAATGATAGTGAATCAGGTGCAAATTTTGATGTGTTCACAAAACGTCTCTCAAAATTGGACAGTCTCCTTTTGTTTTTTCCGTAGAAAGGACAATCTTCTCTGGAGAGGCATTTTCTCATCCCTCTTGCCCATTTTATCCAAGTAGTAAACAACCTTTTTTAAAGTTGTGATAACCTCTTCACTCTCATGACCAAGTTCTTTCTCTTGAATGGCTAAAATTCTTTGTAGCATCTCCAGCAACTCACCATCTCCTTTTCCTAGTCTATTCTGTATAGACACCAGGCAGTCAAGGGCTTCACCTGTAAGTTTAAGATAAGTGCGCACGTACTATTAACATATTGTGTGGTGGTAATGTAAGCATGTTATACATAAAGGAAACACATAAGTATTTTATATGTACGGTTTTCCAGATGAAGGTACACTGGCTGAACCATGAAGTGGGCAGTCATTTTTTATAATTCAAATTTTACTATAGATTAGAAGTTACACAAGTCCATTGCTTATGCAATCTGTGGCTTAGAAAGCTGAAGGATAGTCTATGGTTGCAATAAGAAATAGAACGTACCGACTGGGAGAGAGTCCTTTCCAAAAGCTTGTTCTCGTATGCGAACAACCTCCAAAACAAGGCTTTCAGCTTCTTCATCTTGTTTCAAATGGAATAAAGTAACTGCAAGCTGTAACATCGGCAGAGTGATGGATACATCCTCTGGACTCACTGTTCTCAACAGGATACTGAAGCATGTCCTCAGCAGGCGTTCTGCTTCCACAAAATTTTTAGAGCGGGTGTAGGAAGTGGCAAGGTTTAACAGGTGTGCTATTGTGCTAGGATGCTCAAGTCCTTTGCTCTTCTCACAAAGTTGTAAACATTCCTCCAGTAAGCTTCTTCCTTCTCTCTCTCTGAGGAGAAAATCAAGTTTAAGATAACAGTAAATAAATGAATGGCTAAATCAAGACATGAATTCGAACTGTTGATATGGACTAGTGACAACCATTTTTCAGGATACTTCTCGATGGAAATTGTACAAATTTAAGTAGATTCCCATAAGTTCAGCTGGAGTTGTCTACAAAATTCTAGCTAGCTCCTTAAAAGTTCATTTAGTAACATAGAAAATATACTATTAACACATTTTAACTATATATGATAACGTTACTAGCTGTCCTGCCTTTCTAAAAATGAATCTCAAATATAGCTGGATGGACATGTGTAGATTTAAGAGACTACTACAAGAATCTTTTTGCAACATCCAAATGTAACGAATTAAAAGTAAAACTTACCTTCCAGCAATATGAAGTAGCTCTGCCAAATCCACCATCATTCTTTCCAGAATATAATCATCTATAGTCATGTAGTCTGTTTCCTTTATGATGTGGAGACCCCTTTTATACAAATCAATAGCTTCTTCTGCGCTCCCTTTTTAACAATGCAATTTGTTAGGAATATAAAGCACAAATGAGCACACAATGTGTTGGACAACAAATAGCTGAACCTACTTCAACTATTAAGTATTCTGAAAAGTACCTTTAGCACGCTTACTGTGGGCCAAAGCACACATAGCCATACCAACTCTTCCATCATTTTCTCCATAAGCATTTGTGTAAATAGATAATATCCTAGGAAGTAAAATTGGCAAATGTTAATCAAGGGAAGGATGATTTAGATACCTCTGCAGTTACATTCAAGTAAACATGATACACATTTCTCAAATTTTGCATGAAAGTACTTGCTTAGAGAAAGTGGCTTTTTGAGAACTCCTCCCACAGTCGGAGATATATAGCAAAAATATATAAGATACCTGCTGAAGCAAAGCTCTGCATCCTTCACCTTCCTTTCGTTAATCAAGAGATTGCCAAGTCCAGATAAAGGAACCACCAGCTCCTCACTTTCTTTCCCTCGATGCATCTCTAAGATGCCAACTGCGCGCTCATAAACTGCTATAGATTTGACAGACCTTCCTATTCCTCCAAAAACTTTTGCTATTCCCATAAGAGGAGCTATAAGGTAAGGGCTATTGCTGCCTACAATCAAGAGATACTAGTAAGTCTATTGAGCAGTAATAGGACTTGCATAAAAGGAATGAAAAGGAGAGTGATTCTGTAACAGCTGATTACCCCCAAGATGTTAAAGAAACAGCAAAAGTGAGAGGCCTACAGATGGAATAATGGTAGAAGAAGAAAGAAGAGAGAATTAACATGTGCAGAGGTTGAAGTGGCTCATGGCTACCAATTGAGTAAATACTGATCCAGCACAATGGGTGAAGGCAAAAAAGTAAAATTTTGAAGCTGATATGATCCAGCACCATTTCATAATCTAGTAAACTGAGTTGCCTATCCAACTCTACGATAATTTCCATTACATTATGATGTATGTTTCCTTCTACCCTGTTGATAAACTAGCTCCTATCAAAAAGTACTTCGAGAAAATAATTAATATTTCTCTATCTTATACCTTTTTTCCTTACAAGTATGTTCTAAGTTCGTCCAACTAGAACTACAGGGTTGCTAAGGAGAGGACTACTTAGTTAAGTAACATTTTGTTAACAAAGAAAAGCCTACTGATAGGATAAGGAAGGATAAGCAAGATTTGCAACTTATGTATATTTATACTTACCAAATTCAGCCTCCAAAATTTTAAGGCTTCTCTCAAAAACAGGTTTTGCTTCCGCAAACATTTCCAAATGCATGTACATACTTCCCATATGAAGCAATATCGAATCAAGAAGTGGCATGTCATCTGCCAAGTTGTGTACCATTTCCTTCAACTGTAGATTATGAAGAAACTATTATGACTAGCATAGGAGTTAGGAAACAGAATGTCTCTATACTGGTTGTAAGGTAGTTGAGTCAGTCGCTCAACAGTTGATGAGGGCATGTAGTAATAAAACAGCGAAACAGAAACAGAACGAACTCATGACCTAAAGAATTTGAGATGACTACCATACAGTTTAAGAAACAGAATGTCTCTACACTGGTTGTGTAAGGTAGTTGAGTCATTCGCTCAACAGTTGATGAGGGCATGTAGTAGTAAACCAGAAACAGAAGAACGAAGTCATGATCTAAAGAATTTGAGCAAGGAAATAGAGGCAGTTCCAGTTACACTGAGAATTATTTCCACTTGGTTTAAGCCTTTTAGTATGCATCAAAGAATGACTATTATGATGAATCTTTGAAAGTTGCTTTACCATTTCCAATAGATTCAACACAGACTGGAAATTGCCAGTAAGCATGAATCCCATAGCTAGAACATCAACCACAGCTGCTTGCTCAATGCTTTTGTAACCACGATCAATTTCCTCTCTAACTGATTCATAATTTGCTTCCAGTAAATCAATAGCACCATCTGTATTTCCTGCCTTCATCAACATCTTCACTTCATAAAGCACTTCTTGAAGCTGTCTCTTGAGTTCATCCGTGCTACCTGCACGAGCACTTGATTCTGATTCAAACCTGCTAATGGGTTTGCAAGGATCAAACTCCAACTCAAGCAAGGGGATCAAATCCCAACTAAAAAACCAACCTGCTCAAGTTGTTAGCCTCTCTTTTAGCACAAGCGCATTGGACCCTAATGGAGTCTCTAACGCCGATCCTCAGCAACCAAGGATTTACAACCATCTTGTGCAACAAAGGGTCAGAACCAGAAACAGGCATTCGCCTGACAAGTAACAGAAGAATCAGATTAAACTGTTTGCAAGCAATGACGGAAAATTTTCAAAGCAGCGAGCTTTAACAAATTAAACAAACAAACCATACCAATAATAACTGGAGAAACAAACAAGACAACTTCTCCGGTGTGATTCTCACACTACCAATAATGTTAAATAATCAAATTTGGTTTCGGCAATTCATCGAACAGGTAACGCGCATCGATCAGAAAAACGAAATAAACGTTGAGACCTCAAGAATTGACATTCGCTTACCTCTGAAGAGCGATAGAGGGCAAAGAAGAAACTGGACATAAGAGAAAGCGCGCCAACTGTGCTGCTGCCGCCATTGAAGCAGCTTCGAAGTTTCAGTTAAAAAATCTTATCCCTTTACTATTGTTATTCTTAATAGGCTTTAGATGGGCTTGGATCAAAGCTAAGGCCCATATTTGACTTCTATATATGATACAAATTTTGAAGCTTGTAATAAATAGCGTCCGCATAATATTTGCAATAATTATTATATTATTAACTACTACCATTTAATAAAAAATATTTTATATTATTTATATTATTATAACGTTTGTAGTAAAATCTTTTAATCTTCTTAAGCCCTTCGAATTTTTTGGAGTCATCCCTTAAACAATGTTGTAAGACGTTAGTGAAAATAAGGTGCTAGCTATTTCAGCTAATAATTACCTCGATTTTGAAAACAAAGAAAGAAAAATTACTCCGTTGCAATCAAATTACTGCAGTAAATTCGAAAGCTATGAAATCCAACAACTTCTTATTAGATTTTCATTTCCCAAAAAAACTCTTCGTTCGATAAATCATCTACAATATTAATATTTTTTTAATTAAAAATATAAATATATTATATATTTTTATAATATATATTTTTAAAAGTAAAATATCACATCAAAAAAAACCGCAATATATATATATATATAATTTTAATAAAAAAATTTGTTTATTTTTAAAAAATTATTGAAATATTTTTCTTTAGAAATTTTTTATTATAAAACTTTCACACATCTCCTAAAATTGATTGAAAAAAGCTCTCAAAAAATAAATTATTTTAAAAATTTGTATTAATTTTATTTAAAATAAAATTTTATATTAAATATATTTAAAAATGGATTTAAAACTAATATTTTGAATATCGAGCTCGAAAAGAATCAATATAATAGTTTCTTACAATAACAATTGTTGGAAGTAATAGTACTATTAGTACAAACACTTAGAAAAAAGAATTGGAAATAATGATGAAAAAAAACCACTTAGCAATAAAAGATTGTCTTTAGTGGAACATTATTGAAAGTAATATTTGGTAAAGATAAAAGTTGCACTATAAATAAGCATGAAGGAAACAAAATCATGATACATCTTGAATTTGGTAGCAACTGCATCATTCTTTTAGCCAAACTCAAAACTTTTTTGGAACTTATACATATAATTGCAAGAGAAATACAATCCACTTTTTTATAATATTTTAAAATTTATAATATAAATTATATATATTATTTTTATATAAAATAATCAAATTTATTTTTTTAAGATATTTTTATTTTATAAGTACTTTCGAACGATTACTTATTCACTAATCTATTTATACAACACCCCGCAAAACCATTCACCTTCACTCTCTTCTTGCATTGCATCACTTGAAATTTACTTTCCTTCCAAAGTTTCTCCTAGCTATTTATTCTGCTTCTTCTACTTCTTTGCCGGCAGCAATGGTTTCCGCCGACGCAATTCGCACGGCCGTCGGAATTATGGGTATACAATATACCACTATTTTCAATAATCGAGACTCTCGAAATTTGATTTCCTTAGTTTCCATTTCAGCTAGTGATGCTTTGGGTGCTTACATCATTTGACTGACTACTGTGTTCTACCTGCATGTATGTTTGCAGGGAATGCAATTGCATTTGGCTTGTTCTTATCACCATTGTAAGATCAATTAATCAGTGCCCATGATTATAATCTCAAACACACATATATATATATATATATATAAAAGATAGAAGCACTTCGGATACTTTTTTTTCAGTTTATAATCGTGATGATCTCTAAATTCAATCTCCATTATTGAATATAAAAATTATGAGTTATAAATATATCTATAAAATTTTAGCTCAATCGGACCACGAATTTACGTTCATCCAATCAGTTGATCAAAATGATAAAAATAATACGACATATATATTTTTAAATTTTCTTATTTTATATTATTTTGACCAAGTGATCAAATAAAGATAAATTCGTAATCCGATTGAGCTGAAATTTTATAGGTATGTTTCTAACTTATAATTTTTCATATCTAACGATAGAATTGAATTTGGAAGTCATCCGATCATAAATCGAAAACAAATTATCCAAAAATCCATAAAAAAAAAGTGCTATTATTTTTTTTCATATATATATATATATATATAATCAAAAAAAAGTGTTGTTATTATTATTATTATTTCTGTCTTTAAAATATATGCATGTAACCAAAAAAATTTTTTTTTTTTTGCAGGCCAACATTTTTCACCATCTGTAAGAAAGGGTCAGTAGAGAAGTTCTCAGCGGTGCCATACTTAGCGGCGCTTCTCAACTGCATGATGTGGGTAGTTTATGGACTACCACAAGTTCACCCGCACAGTATGCTTGTGATCACCATCAACGGCTCTGGCACGGCGATCCAGCTAGCGTACGTTCTTTTGGTCATTATCTACTCTGAGAAAGGCAAGAGGGGCAGAGTTATCATGATCCTTCTCGCCGAGATCGCGTTCGTCGGAATCATTGCGATGCTTATTCTTATGCTTGTCCACAAGCATGAACGCCGGTCGATGATCGTCGGTGTACTTTGTGTTCTTTTCTGTACCATGATGTATGCGGCTCCGTTATCCGTCATGGTAGTTTCTTAAACCCTCCGTTATATCTATATTTTACTTACATTCTATTTTTTTATTTGATTTCAATTTCAAACTCTGATAAAATTTAATTTCAAACTCATTTTGATACAATTAAAAATCTAATTAGGGATTATTTTTTTCTGGAGGGCAGAAATTAGTGATACAAACAAAGAGCGTGGAGTACATGCCTCTTACACTCTCCGTCGCCTCCTTCCTCAACGGCGTTTGTTGGACGGCTTACGCTTCCATCCGTTTCGATCCCTTCATCACCGTAACTGCAATTTCATTTTTTCAATTTCAATTTTTCAATCAAAATTGAGAGAACTGTCTTCTTTAATTCTCAGATACCTAACGTATTAGGGGTGATGTTCGCAATCGGGCAATTGGTATTGTACGGAGCCTTCTACAGATCGACGCAGAAATTGATTGCAGAGAGAAAGACGAAGGCGGCGGAAGCGAGCCTCGCCGATGTCGTCGTTCACAGAGATAGCAACAAGATTGGCAACGCACCTTAACATGCTTATTATTGTTATTAAAAAATTTAAATTTTGGATCCCTTATCAATATCTTTAAAATAATATTTATAAAAATTTTAACTCAATTTTTTTCTAAAATTTATTTTTGAAATGATTCAAAATTCGTCGCATGAATAAGAGCTGTTGGTCGTTGAACTATAGTTGTCAGATCCGGATCGAACCGTCCAAGTCGATCCGAAAATCGTTGATCCGAACGGTAAATCGGTCCGAATTTGCGAAAAAATATTTATGTAATCGATCTGTTTTGATCCGATTTGATCCGTTTCAATCCGATCGACTCGCTCATCCGGATCAAAACAAATTGAATAAAATTTTAAAAAATTAATTAAAAAAATTTAAGTTGATAATATATTTAATATAAAAATAATTAAAAATAGTTCTATATTGAAAAATATAATGTAGTTTAGATTTTGTATTTGAATGTGATAATACGAAAATATAACTGATTATATCTTATTTATAAATATTAATTATTAGTGATTTTAAAACTTTATATTGTAAAATACTTAGACTCAAATATGTATACCTAAAAAAATTGGTTATGTTTTTTTTATAATTTTTATCTTTTTCTAATCTCCTAATTTATTTGAATATTTCTCATTATAAATTTTTATTATTATTATTTTTGTTAGTGGTGGTAATGATATGGTAGCAATATTTTAATTTTCGTTGTGATTATTATTGCTGTTATTGTTGATAGTAATGCCATAATAAAAATACTCTAATTTTTGCTATGATTGCTGCTGTTATTATTGTTGATAGTGCCATGATGATAGTAGATTTTTTACGATGATTGTTATTATTATTAGTTAAAAATATTTTAATATTATTGATCCGATAGTTCGACTGATTGACCCGACGGATCAATCCGAGAATCGTGACCGAGACAGTTTTTCGGTTCGATGTCCGATCGATTCTTACAACTATGCGTTGAACCGTCCGTCAGAAAGATGCAAAGAATAATTTTTTTTTTTTGGTTACACTATTTAAGAAGCCAAATAAACTATCTATATTTTGAGACGTTTGAAAGTGCTTATTAAATAAAATTTTTTTGAAATAAAAAATATTTTTTTTTTTTTTAAAATAAATTTTTTTATTTTCAAAAAAATAATAAAAATATGCATAAATTTTTTTTATATTGTTTAAATTTTTAAATAAAATTTTTAAATATTTATAAAATATGTATTAAAAAATATAAAATTAAAAATTAACAAAGAACGTTTTGGTCCTTTTGGAAACGTAATCCTAAACACACTCTTGATTTGAGTGTTTTTTAGGGCTTCAACATTTTGGCTTCAAAAATTAGAACACCAAAATAATAATAATAATAATAAAGCTATTTGAGTTCAAAACATGAAGCCATGAAGGTGCGTATTACTAATATCATATATAATTCGGTAAGGAAACATTTAAGAACCATACGTGAACAAACGCAAGGCTACTTCAACTTTTTGAAGAACATACACAGAGAAATACAAAAGTTGCAATAATTGATGAAATTTTTTTTCACTTCAGCGACAAATATTTCACAATGAAGTATTTCTCTCTCACAAGGAAAACACGTAAAACAAATTACGGTAGAAAGAAATGAAGAGTAGCAAAAAACTGGTGGGATGGAACTGGAAACCTTGGGGATGTGAAACAACTGAATTCACCATATACACAATTTTGTGTTACATACATACATACATACAATGAGGAGAGTTACCTTCCCTCTTGTTCAACTCTTGAAACTCAATCCAGCCCACCTTCTAGTTACCTCTTTCTTCACTCTCTGCGAGTTTGAAACAATAAGGTTCTCCAAAGACTTTGCCTTTCTGTCCCGCAATTTGCCTGATTCTTTCAAGAGTGCGGCAAGTCTTTTCTTCTCCTCATCCACATCAGGATTTGCCGTCCCAAGCTTTTCTTCCCTCACCTTAAGGATGTGTTCCAAAATTTCTATTGCATCCTCAATCCTGTTACAGAAAAGGTCAAACATAAGGCGAAGTCCAAAAGTTTTATTCTCTACATGTGCTGAATTGACAAGTGTTTAAGAGCTCATGCATGCCACAGCAAAATTATTAGAAACATGGATTGTTATATTGGTAAATGTAAATATTCGAAGCATGTTCATATGTGTCTTATAAACACATCTACTGCAGCATTGGAAAGCATTGAATACAATCTAAAGCCACATTCGATTACTCCTAAGTATAAGTAAGACCATAATTAACTACATATGCCAAATTAGAAGACTATGATGACTGTTATTTATAGATGCTAAATAATAATTAAATGTGTCTAACCTAAGATTAGGAATTAAACATGCAGATGAATAGTAAAATTGCAGATACATAAGCCCAAAGTTAAACATGTACATAGTCAAAGGTCAGTAGAATTTAGCACCTTCCCATGGCATCATAAGCTGCAGCTAGATTGCTACATACTCCAAGAGTGTCGGGATGGTATGGTCCACATTCTTGTTCCAAGATTCCCCTGGATTCCTCAAACAGCTCAGTGGCTTCATCAATTCTAAACATCTGAACACATGCCAAGCCCATTTGGTTAAGTACAATGCCAAAGAATGCAGATTTCCTCTCCCCACTAGCCCTCAACTTTGCCAAGGCACTCTCAAACGAGCTTCGAGATTCTGCATACTTTCCAACCATGTAGTACATAACCCCCATTTGGGCCTGGATCCCAGCAACCGTGCTCCACTGTCCTGGGGCATCTTCCAGCAGCTTTAGTGCCTTCTCTAAGAGCTTCAATGCTTCCTCAGGCTCATTCAGGGCTTCATATATTGCAGAGATCTCCATAAGGCCGCCAGCAATCTCCTCATTGGAGGTTCCTGGGACAGGCTTGTTATAGATTCTGAGGGCATTTTCACAATAAGACTTGGACTCCCGGAGCTTGCCTGTCTTGTAATACAGGTCAGCAAGGCGGCAAAAGACAGAGGCGACAGAAGGGTGATTGTCTCCTCGCGTTGACTTGAAGACAGTGAGGGCCTTTTGGTAGGAGAAGACTGCCTCGTCAAAACGGCCAAGAGCAAGGTAGGTGTTGCCTATGCTGACATCAACAGCAGCAACCTCAGCATCCTGTCCATTCGCTATCATGGCCATCGATGCAAGAACAAAGTGCTCCAAAGCGGCATCAAAATCTCCCTTGGCCTCAAATATGAGGGCCATCAGCCGGCGGTCAGCAGCCTCCTCAAGGGATGCTGGGGGACTGTGTTCCCTGTGAATGTCCAGCGTCTTCTTGCAGAGTTTCTCTGCCTCGTCAAACTGCATTGCCTGCACATAAGCCTCTGCTAAATACCTGTCAATCCATCAACACAAACAAACAGCTTACTCTCAACAATTGTGTGCCCAAAGAATACAGACTTAAAGTGACTGATAAGTAAGAATAGCACTGAGCCATGAGCCATCCTCATTCAAGTTGCAACCTTCATGTAGCATCCATGACTTTGTAATCTAATGCATGGTGAGAAGAACATAACATGGATACAGCATTCACTAAATACTAACAATGACAAAAGCAATAGCAGGATGTGCAGGACTAATAGGAACCTTTAAACATCCAAGACAAACCAGCCTAGATCTTAAAGAATCCAGTAGATCCAACTGTCAATACAAGACTACTAGTAGACCATGCAAGATTTTTCTTGTAAATGAAGCGCTAAAAGACCTAAAGTTGCAAAAACCAAAACGCAAGAGGAAGAAGACAAGCTCACCTGCAGGTTTCAGCAACACGAGGATCAGAGTCACCAAGTGCTTTAGTCTGTATCTCCAGGCCACGGGCATAGCAAGCAATGGACTGGTCAAGTTTTCCAAGCATTGAGTAGGTGTCTCCAAGCTGCATGTAACCAGAAAAAGCTGCCAGGGCATGCTCTGGTCCTCCATTCTCTGTGTCTGGAACAGCTACTGCCCTCTCCAGCACCCGTACTGCCTCTTCCAGCTTTCCCAAGCTGCAATATATTGCTGCTGTCACATGCAGACTCATTGCCAGCTCCAATTTGGGCCCTTTCATCGAACAACAATTTCTTTTATCAAATTGCAAACATTAATCCGATTCTGGACTATATCAGTTCAACGCTAAATTCACTTGATGTTTTACTTTGGGAGAAACAAAAATGAAAGAGAGGAAAACTAGAGCTATCAAAACTAATTCACAGGTTCTATTAGCTACAACTAATATTTTAGTAAATTCAAGTGTTTTCTTCTTCCTTTTCTCAATAAATCATTAATAAAGTCACTGCACTTATCAACACATGATTACCCATCATTCAAACAATCACTAAAGGCTCTGCATTTGAGAGCCAACCAATTACTAAAAGTATCCAAACAATCCTTGGGTACATCTTACTCTCTAATATACTTTCATCATACAATAACGTTCCCAGTTTCTCAAATTTAATTTTTATCAAGCTCATTGCAAAATTTTCAAGACAAACCACAGTCTCTTACTCTCTAAATAGTTTCATCATAGAGTAAACATTATCGGGTTCTCAAATTTCAATCTTTATCAAGCTCATTGTAAATTTCAAGACAAACAACAGCCTCTTACTCTCTTATACGCTTTCATCATAGAGTAAACATTCTCGGGTTTTCTAAAATTTCAATCTTCATCAAGCTGATTGTAATTTTTTCATGTCAAACAATAGTCTCTACTCTCTAAAATATACTTTCATAAAACTATAATCATTCCCAAGTTCTCAAGTTTCATTTTTTATCTAGCTCATTGTGAATTTTCAAGAATAAGAAAAGTTTGTTCTTTTCCTGTTCCTTACCTCCACCTCCTTCACCACCATGAGCAGCAGCAGTTTCAGCAGCAACTTCGCATCTCCGTTCAAACGACAGTGAAGCACGGATCGCATACTCGAGTGCCTTCACCGCGCTCTCACCTGAAGCAATCGTATCCCTCGACTGCTTCAACAGAAATGGTCCCAGATCAGGGTTCTCCAGCGCCGCCTCATCATCTACCAACAACACCGGAGACGAAGCTGAAGATTTCTTCGAAGTCTTCGTTCCCCCACCACCGGATCTGGAAACTGAAGACGGAGATGGTGATGGAGCACGTCTTGCGGGAGATGAACGTGCTCTTGGGATCTGGTCGCCGGAGTCTGCCGGAGCTACTAGTGCTGCCATTGTTTATGCTCGATTCAATTCAAATTTTCAGATCTGAAACAACAACAACAGATCGACCGAGATTGAATTGAATCGAAGAAGATTAGAATGAGATTGAAGGAAGTCGAGTGGAAAGAAATTGATTGGAATGATTAGGAGTGATTACCATGATTGATTGCTTCTGTTCTACTTCTTCAACTGTTGCTAGGACTGTAGAGGTAGCTATTTTTTTAAAAATTAATTTATTTAATTGTAATTATTTAGATTTGAATTATTAAATTGTTTAATTGCTGTTGTTAGGTTGGCAACAACACAGTTAGCATTTAAGAAGAGGTATTATTTAATAAAAGAATCAGTAATTCTATTATCCAATTATTAATGTATTACTAATAGTTTATGGAATTTTATAGAAGAAATTTATTGATTAGTTTGTTAATTAGCTAATTAGTTAGTTACCACTCGAAGAACTATTGCAGCAAAGGCCCACTATAAAAGGTTTTGGTTTTGATAAGTGAATGAAAACTTTCTATTTAGCATACAAGACTTTAATTTGAAGCTACTGTTAGCTATGCACTTGATTATAAGAGCTTGATTACTTTAAAATAAACTCAGTTTTTTAAAATGAGTTTAAAAATTATTAGAGATATTAATAAAAATAAATTATATAAATTTTTAAAAGAATTTAATAAAAAATTTTATTTATTTTATATTAAAAATAAAATTTTAAAAAGTGAAAATGACTAGCTAAAGCCTAAATGCGTAATGGGCTGAAATTTTCTAATTTGAGGTTTGCATGGATGATCATGCAAATTTAATATTGATGACAATTTCATTAAGTACAAGAATCGAAGTTCTGATTCTATTTAGCTCTTTGTTTACTTATTAGTAAGTAATTAAAAATTGAGTTAATGAAATTATTATAAATTAAATTTATAAGAATAAATTTATGAAAGTAACACATAATTTTATTGGAAACTTATTTTCGTGACTGAAAAAATAAGTTAAAGTAAAAATAAGACCATAGGTAGCTACATTATAAAAAAATATATTTTAAATAAATTTACAATATTGTATATAAACTTTTTGTTTATATACTTTCTTCTTAGTATGTGAAATTATTGTAAATAGATAAAAAAGAAAATATTCATTCATACGCGTTTTTTGTTCTAAAAAAATAAAATTTTATGACATATAATTTTTTATATTTTTAAAATTTTAAATAAATTATATAAAATTATAAAATAAAAAATAAAAATGATAAGTACATGAAAAACAAAGCCAAATAGTTTCACAAGTTAGTTAGAGCTAGTTCTTACAATCAAATATTTCCTCTTTACATGCAGCTCTCAAAATCAGTAACTGCATGCATCTCTATAGTTTTACACAGACAATTTTTTTTTTTAATTCTTGAGGAATGCTATAATTAAAAACATTCTGAAATATTTTGCTGCTAAGGATTGTTGCCTGGATTCCCCTTCCGTGGATCATGATGATCATTAGATCTTGGCTTGTTATAGTCCATTGTCAGGTCCACTAAAAACCTCCTTGTACCCCTCAGCTACTGTCTCATACCATGCATTATCAACATTAATTCAGGAACATAATACCAATAAAAATCTTAGCATCAACTATTTTCGTCAAATTTTATACGATTTTTACGGATGGATCTGGATCGATTTTAATAAAAATTTCGATTTTAACAAACTCGGCATCAGGTAATAATCCTCCAATTTTTGTTTCATTTATTGGAAGCATATGTATTATATATTGTACCTTGCCTGCAGTAGCTAGATGAACATCTTCCTCAACTCCTCTTCCAATTCTGTCTCCTGCATCATCTGTGACGAATGAATTATATTATCTTAAGGTGTGTTTCAAATGTTCAGAATTGTATTTTTTTTGTCAGAATTAAAATTTCAGACCGTTCACATATTTTAAATATATATTGAACTAGAAACTACATCTCAAAAATTAAAATTTACTTTCAATCCAGCAAAACTCACGTGTACTTGAATCACAACTTTATAAGAAATCTAAGAAATCGACATGAATTTATTGTAACACTAAAAAAAAAAATCTTACCAGAAGAAGATGGTGTAAGGAGTAGCAGTTGAAGCAAAAAGAGAATTAGCATTTCTGTTTTTGAGCTTCTTCTTCTGTTCTTCTTCTTGCTGTGTTTTGTTTGATGGAAGGAATATGAAAATGGAACAAGTGCTACTACTTATAGGGCGTGTTCAGTTCTTTCCCAATTTAATTTCTTTGATAAAAAATCTATATTTAGACTCGCTTATAAATTCAATCGAATTTAAAAAACTTACTTTCGGCTTCTTTCAGATATAATTAAATTAAAAATTTTAACTAATATAAAAAAATAAACTCAATACGAAGAACTCTGCACTGGTGTAACTAAAAGAACATACAGTAAGAATCAATAAAAGAAACCACTCAAAACTTTGTTTATCCGTTTTTGAATGATAATGAAACCCACTTAGATTTATTTGCTATAGCAATCGCTTAAAATGTATAACTTTTTTATCTTAAAAAACTAATAAAAATAATTAATAATAAAATATTACTACGTAAATTTTTGTATTTACAAAATTTTAATTAAAACCTATAAGATATTATAACAATGTTATTAAAAAATAAAATAAAATAATTAAAAATTTGTGAGAAACGCACGCTAATAATCGACTGTGCAAATAACTA
Source organism: Acanthochlamys bracteata (assembly GCA_019914995.1). Lineage (NCBI taxonomy): Eukaryota > Viridiplantae > Streptophyta > Magnoliopsida > Pandanales > Velloziaceae > Acanthochlamys > Acanthochlamys bracteata. Next base: position 9,686,449 of record CM034132.1, on the reverse strand, counting down.
CTTTTAACTATATATCCTAAGAAAACTTTTAGCATTGTTTCTCTAAAAAATGTCAAAAAAATTAAAATCACTTTTAAATATCACGTAACTATAAAAATGTTTGAATACCTTTTTTTATAGTGCGGAAAATTGCGACTCCATTTATTTTAATCTTTGAAGAGTAAAACGTGTGGCATTGTCAATTCTTTTTTTTATTTTGTCAATTCCTTCGGCTGTGATTACCAACACCCAAAATTTCAATTTTTTTAAACTTATTTTTAACATAAAATACATACAAAAATTAAAATAATTTTTTTATCAATAAAATTATTTTAAAAATTCAACTTTAAAATTTACTATAAATATATAATTAATATAAAATTTTATTATTTAATACATTTTTTTAATTTTTAATTTTATTTTTAAATTTATTTTATAAAAATTCCACTTCACCCAAAAATTTCACTTCATCCGCAAAGTAAACACGCCGGAAGCACTTTCACCGGTTGAGACTGGACCGTTCGAGAGTCCGTTTCACTATTGTTAATAACTTCATTTTATTTCATATTTTATAATAAAAAATTATTTAAATTTTAAATATATAAATTTATATAATTTTTTTATTATTTTAGATAAAATAATAACTATTTTATAAAAAGTTTTTAAAAAGTACTTTCAAAACGTTCACAACCAAAATCTTGCTCCTACCATACTACCGTTTCAAGTGGTTTGAAATAAAGAGTATTTTAAAAATTATTTGTTTTTATAAAGCAAAATTTTAAAATATTATAAAAAATTTGATTAAGGATGAGAAACTAAAATGAAATAAAAGAAGCACTTAGATAAACATTATCAAACATGTATTATACAACTTCTGTTCAAATATATTCTTCTACGGATGTGTTTCAAATGTTCGTAACTGAATTTCGTAAAAATAAAAAATAAAAAATAGAGTTTCTTAAAAAATCAGTATTTGTATTTCAATAAATTTTGAAAATATGTAGAAAATTAAAAAATATAGTTGTATTAAAAAATATATAAATAAAAAAGTTAAAACTGAAATTCCACATGTGAAAATAAAATTCTGTTTTCTTTGTATAATTGAAACATATGAACGATTCAGAACTCAAAATCTGATAGAAAAAAGTGAAATTACGGGCGTTTGTAACATGTAGCTTATCTCAGAAATAGTTTCAATTTATGTTGATCTTTCTATAAAGTATCAATATAAATATGTTCGATTAAGTACAGCAAACGTCCAAATTAATTAGCCATGAATCTTTAGAAAATAATTTATTTTAAAAATTTTAGTTTTTAAATTTTTTTTATTGTACGAGCATTCTGAAAAAAATTCCTTACTCCGTTATTGAAAGTTAGATACTTTTTTCATGCATACATCGCAGAAACGAAAACGAAAAGGCGCGATAAAAGTTGTTGCGTATCCATCAATCAATCAATCAAATGTGCAAAAATCCCCTACTTCATCAAAGGGTTGACTTGTAGATCATGTGTATTGCAAAAGTACAGCGGAGCAACTGTGAAGAGAACTTACCACTATGTTCGAGTCGGTACCAACCATCATCTGAGATATGCCACAATCGTTGTTAGTGGATTTTGATTCCGGTTGAACACTTCAACCCAGTCAGCAAGTGCTCTGAACTTTAAATACCGAATCAAATCCCGAAGATATTTACCCTTCTAACAAAAAACACAAAAAACAAAACCTTGTTTAATACCGTATAAGGTACTAGTGTGAACAAGGGATAACTAAAATTTAGTTAGAATGTTTAATCGTAGCAGATGAGAATTGAAAATCTTACGCTTTACCCAAAAAAATGATATATACATCAGCATTTAGAAAAGCTCGATGATATAGTAGTCCTATTTCCTGGCAGCACAAAAACAGGCCAAAGGTGTATCATCTGCGCTGCTTGATTAAGCACCTCACAACCATACCTAATTGCAGCTAAAAAGAATGCAATGTTCATTATGCGAAAATTAGTGAGAACCTGCCCTGCTTAATGATACGAAAAATTTCTTCCGAGATCCTCAGATGCTGAGATGGAGTGGAAACAAGAGTCAGCTACACGAAAATCATGTTTGGCCTGAAAGGTCCTTGCATCGGACATCTGTCTCACGAACCTTGCAAAGCGATTCCAATTGTTAGGATTAAAAAGGTGTCTGTCCATTCTCATGTAGTTGAAAGACAACGAAGATTCGCACGGACTAGCAGAATACAGCTGGGAACTCTTGATAGCTTGCTGTAGGGATGTATCATCCAAACACGTAACGGAGTTCTCACCAATGAGTGGTAGATTGCACATCCTAGCAGCAAACGCCAATTGCCTTAGAAACCCTTCTGGACTGCTCTTTGGATTACCCTGTATGTCCACATCTCTCAGATCAAAGCATGTGCAGCACAACATCATTCTGTTTCTTGCAAACAATCTGGCAATGGGAAGATAACCATCCCGGACTATAGTGTTGTAATATCCAGCAGTCAATTCAGATGGATGTGAGGTAGTTAGATAATGCCAATGACATGCTCCTACTTTACCAGATAGCCTTACACCAGCGCCCCAGAATATGGCTTCTGTCGCCACGCACAATCTTTCACCATGAAGAAGCAGCATCCCCGAATACCATTCAAGAAAAAATCGTCCATATGCTGTATTCCAAGAACCTTCATTCTTGAAGAAGCTTGTTTCTTCAGGGTTCTGCAGCAAATTACTTGCACCAAGAGGGCCGCCATTTCCCCACTCACGCATTCCAACTTTACACGCATTAGCATTGAGTGATGCCAACATGTACTGTTTCAAACGAGCAAAGCAAATTTTATTGACTCCATTTTCCAAGAATGCAGAAAATGAGAGAAGCATCATTTAAGCTTAACAACAACAATCAACCAACCTTGTCATAGCACTGGAATTCTCCGAGTACTGGTTCCCTAGTTTGCATCCTTAGCTTCTCTGAAGGGACAGAAGGATACCTCAATTCACCTGCAGGCCCCATCCCTACTTGAATTTCCTGGAATCAAACATATACTTAAATGTTAAAGGGCGAAGCCTAAAGCAACAGCCCTGTAGTCTCATTGAATTCACGAGTTCATAACATACAGTTATTACAACACCAAGGAAGTGCCTAAACTTGTCTCTGAAGCTCCTCATCACATCTGAATAGGCCTGTACAGGGGATCGACCCCTAAGAAGAGGAAGCCCATCACATCCCAAAGAGATGTATTCCTTGCTTCTTCTCCCAAACCTGTCAGAATAAGCTAAGTCTGGTTCTTTCTGCATCTCTTCAAGAACCCAGCATGGAAGAGGTATCCTAGAAAGCATAGAAGATGAATCAAACACATGCAGAAGACTCAAAATCTCATTAATAAGCAATACTTAAGCTGCATACCAAAATCATATCTATTAATTCCTACTGGACCATGAGATCATGTTAAATAGCTTTACCAAGTAGCTACATTCAAAATTCCTTTGCTCTTAGCTTGCTAAATGAGTAGGACATAATGCAAATAAATAATGTAAACTACTATGACCTGTTGGAGGGAAAGCAAGAGAGAGTATGAAGTAGAAATCCACAGGATACTCACCAACTATAAATTATCCAGATAGGCACACTTTGATACAAAATAACAAGCATCCACTTTAATTTCTAAAGAATATCATAATTTGGCAACTAGATACGGTTCTCTTTGACCTGGAAGCTATGTTGCTTGGGCTGCATCCCCAAGAATTCAGATCCAAAATATGCTTCTAAAACAAACTATGATGAAATCAAGAAGCACAAGAAAAGAAAGAGATCAATATAGCTTCCTTCAAAGCATTTAGGCAACTAGATAGTGCACATTTTAGCTTTTACACTATAATACATCACACACACACTCTTAGAAATTCACCACATATTGACACCTATCCGCATATATAAGATAAGAAATGATCCTTGTTTGACACCTTCAATCCTTCTATTAACTACTGACTATGAGAAGGCGGTTTCTCTTTCTCAAAAAGATACTTCAATTTCTAGTGTAGCTATAAGGATAATTTGGCTGTTACATGGATGAAACTAACATAATCCTCAAAGCTCTTGAAGTGAATTTTTGCCTTTGGAATGGCACTAAATTTTCAGAAAATGTTTCCAATTGGCAGAATTAAGTCTTTTATACATGCATAAGAACTAAGAATGTTTAAAAAGTCAAGATCAACTATCCAAAGAATGACACATTGGAGCCTGCTAATACTGCGAATTGAAGGATTGCACATTAAAGGGATATATTCTCATCTTGCAAGCACGTTCGCACAAAAGTCAACCAGTACTTAAATTTGGAGTCCTGTCAATCAATACCTGGGCAGGATTTCCTCCTAAGTGTCCACTGTTTATCTTAATGAGAAAAGGTTCAGAAAACATGATATCAAAGAAAAAGAATGGTGAGCACTGTTAAAAATATTAGCTGCATTGTAGCTGAGAAGTATCAATTTCATCTTAATCCATCAGATAACGCCCGACAAGAAAAAGTTTCTAAGCAACTTATTCATTGGGTTTCCATCAAAATCAGATACACATTGTGTGTATAGCCTACCCACATTTCACTATAATCACAGACAGTCTATAAAGGGTATTAGACTAGTCACTCAACCAAACTTAAATTATTGTAACATGAAATCTAACATAGTTGACAGTGTCTACTCCTAGCTATCTAGGTAAATCTACAAGTGCATCTATTCAATTTTATCAATTATTTGGCAGACAACTACGAATAAACAATTTCAAAATCAACAAGCTACAAAGACATAATCAGCATGATACAACCATTTCTTTAGAACACAGCAAACGAAGAACTCTTGGGAATGAAAGCCCTACCAACAAGGATCGCCTGGTCCATTACCAGAACACTGATGAAAAGCCATGATAGCCCTAACCTTGAGCCCGTGCAACTTAGCTAGGTCAATCAACTCACCATACCCTTTCCAATCATAAACCATCGGTCCTTCTCGTTCCACCACTCCCCACCACAGCTCAATCGTAACTCCTTCAACTCCAGCCGAAGCCAAAGCAAGGAACGAAGCCGCCATAGCTTTCCTTCGAGTGACACCACCAGTCTTGTAATCAACCGAATCAGCCGGAACCGTGACATAGACAGCTGCTCCTGGGCTTCGTCGAGATTGAGAAGGAAGGAGGTGGAGGTCGTGCGGCCCATCGCCGGAAGCTGAGGAGGAAGAAGAATAGGAGGAGGGTGGGCGGGATGAGAAGAGAGAAGATGAGATTGATTTGCGGCGCCAGGGAGAAGAGATGGAGATTGATGAGTAGTACCAGCAACGGCGACGATGGAGAGTGATCGACGGCGGTGGAGGCGGCGGTGGTGAGGTGGAGATCGACGCCATAGTAAAAAAATTATGTTTATAGAAAAGAAAGAAAATGGAAAGTGTTGTGCAGTGAAATTGGTTAGACTTCGGTAGGGAGGTAATTGGGATTTGAGAAAAGTAAGGTGGTGAAAGAAGAATGAGATTATGAGAATTTTTGGGTGTTTTTGAGTTTTGTGGTCTCTTTTGGGGCTTTCTATGAAAAGCAAGGGTTTGAGAAGTGTCAGACAACTATTTAGTGAACCTATAACGCAAATAACGAAAACGTTAAATTTCCATATTTTATTTTATTTTCTATCAATTCCTTCGTAGAATAGACAAAACAAATGCCTGCAACTCCCTCCCGCGCTCTCTTCAGCATCGCCGCCAGTGCCGCCGCAACCGCTAGCGATCTCTCATCTCCAGCGATGTCGACAGCAACGAATATTACAACTTCATCAATTTCTAGGAAGGAAGAAGACAGATCTCGGCGGTGGACGCTGAGCACGTGTGAGTGGCAGGCGTGGGGAACTTCGTCGCCGGTGCCGGCGATGGTAGCGAAGGTAGTCAGAGATATGAAATCTCTTGAGAAAGAGGCGGAGGTTACTGCTAAATTTGGTGGATTGGGCGGAAAGCTTCAGGTGTCTGTTAATTAATGTTCTTATTGAAACCGTTTTAATAAGAATATCGTGGTTGTAATTTTCAGGATTGTCTTTTTTCTTCTTAATGTGTTTGATTCAGGGTGACTTTAGATTGTGTGCGGATAAAAAGCATAGGGCGGTTTACGAGTCGTTAGCTGATACAGAGAAGAAGCTTCAGTTCTTTTCTGCTCGGCAAATCGCGTGTAGGGTGCTTGGAAGCAGTGGATACCTTTGCCAGAAGGTACTAGCAATCATGAATTCCATGACATTCGCATGCTTGTTATATTTGGATGGAGATCTCTGTGCCTATTTGCCATCTATTTCAGGCAATTTCTCTTTTCATCCTGTGTGATGGTAATGTTTGCTCATGTTTAGCTAAGTTATTTGGTTTGTAATTTGTCATATATGCGTTGATAAAACTTAAAATCATTAGACACTTTTTTCTGAATGCATGAGTGCGATCAATGTCTTTAACACTTATCAAGCCCATGAGCAGAACTTCCCCAGGTAGTTTCATACATAACTTAGGAACTTCTATCACCCCTCATTTAGATGCTAATCTGTGCAAGATATGTTTTACATAACTCACTTTGGCAAATTCTATCTGTGTATATGAAATTGCTTTTAAAAAATACAAAGTTATACTGGCTCAACTGCATTTCTTATTTCCCTCTTGTAACCTAGTGAATATTTTCTATGATTGTTAATGTCTCTCTTTCTATATGAATTCTAGTTTTATTCCTGTTTTAGATCTCCTATGATGAATTGCAGCGTCTTCTACCTTTGCAGTGCTGGCTTGCTATGGAAGATTGCATGTGTTCTAGACTAAACCCTTGCACTCTCTGGCCTGCAATAAGGTTTTGGGTATACATGCATCCCAAGGTCTAAAACCTGAGCTCCACTTCATGTTGATTTCTTTAAGAGGATTTCCTTTGGGGACTTAGAGTTTTTGCTCTTGCAGGACTTTCTTCGCCAAAATAACACAGGAAAATTATTGTGGCAGATTTTTGGAATTCATGCTGCAATAATGTGTCTATATGGTATCCGAGAACAAGAAGAGATCATGTGGGATGCTTTTAGGCAGGCAGGTAGCCTACTTTTCTTATTCCTGAGTTCAGCATTTTAGGGAGCTTTCGTAGTTATAAAGCCTGGGTAGTGTTGACCTAGTTAAGACTTGGGACATAGAGCAATCTTGCTTAGACCTGATTTTCGTGACCAGCTAATTGTTTAGTAGAAGCCAGTGAAACTCTCCCTAAGGTGTGTTACTGGTGTATGCCATAATTGAAATTTGCTTTCATTTATGAAATCAAGTCACTGTTGACTTTCTTGCTTAGTTTAATGCTGGTTTTATTTCAGGAAAAAACATGGTTTGGTTCCTGTATCCCAATAAGAGTACAACATCTGTGAAGTCAATTCTGGATGCCTTCTTCAGAGAGGCAGTTGGAATTGGAAGTCAAGCACTGGTATTTCTGTGCACTGACCTATCACATTTTCTTCACACTTCTTTGCAAGTCAATTTTGTTTCATAGTATTCACAGTTAACATTTTTTGTGGAATTTCGTATATTCAGTTTCTTTACTATAGGTAGGAGCAAGGGGCATCTCACGTCATCCTTCAAGCCTTTTTGTAAAGTTCACTTAGCTGTAATTCCTTCATGGCTAGTTAACTGTGTTACCGTGACCGTAAATACTAATATACTGAAATGTTTAGTTACATAGCAATTGTGAGGCTACTATCAGGTTTTGTTTGAATGCAATTGATATGTTTCCAAGTTGAGGAACTTGTCTACTGAAGACCTGCCTATTTGAAAAACTGAAATATATTTACTTGTGTAGCCATCTGTTGACATCTTATGATAAGAGTAATAATACTTTTCTCTCTGTATGTATAAACTTTGACATTCTCTAACTTTTAATCCTGTATATATCTATCTATCAATACAGGGTCTTGCAGAGGAAACTTTAAATTTTGTTCTGATTGACGGCACTTGGAATAACTCAGCTGCACTGTACAGTCGGTTAAAGGTGAGTTCAACTTCACACTTGAGGTCATTGATCATTTTTTTAATCACATTGAGAGGTTGTAATTAATGTATGTTTACTTCAATTTAAGAAGTCATATTTTTTACCTTGTATGTAAGTGCAAGTTTCTTTTCTGTTGTTGAATATAGTTTGTAAAAATAGACTAGCTATCTTATCATTCAGACTGAGATGTAGTACCTATAACAGCAAGGCTTCTATCTGAGTCTTACTCATATTTGATAGATCCTTCAAATACCCGTATGATTCTGAAACTCCACCAATTGAAAATGCATTTAGTAGAAGAAAAATGAGTACAGAACAAAACTCCTTAGGTTTTTTTGGGATACTTTGATGTATTGCTTCTCAGGATACATGGGCAACGGTGTGGGGAGAGGAAGATTTGCCTTGCATTTCTCTATCTTCTTTAGGTACATCAGCAATGCATAAGCTTAGGTAAGACGCCGCTTTTCAAAATTCTACTAACTTGGTGGAATAATATGAACAGCCTTTTCAAAATTCTAATGCGAAACTTTAATCGTTATTCTTTTTTAATTAATGGCAGGCCACAACCTGCTTGGGATAGAACCTGTACAGCAGCAGCAGCAGCTGGACTTCTTTCAGAACTTCACGAACGTTCAGAACTCAACTCATTCGGTTTGGATGGACAAGCTGAAGTACTGGAACAAGCGTTGGATGTTCTACTGGACGCACTAACAGCACGGCGGACACGGATGGGAAGATCCGTTACACGTAGAGAGAAGAAATCTACATCTTACAAACTAATACATCCTTGATTCACAGTTTAGTCTCTAACCACTTTTCAGAAAGGTCGTTATGGTATGTAAGTATTTCCAATATACATCCTTGGTTCACATTTTTTATAAAATTTATTTATAAAAAAATTAAAATATTTTATTTCAACAAACTTCATAATATAAGTATTTTCAAACATTACATTTATACTGTATAGAAGTTGAAATACATGCGATTACGCTATGCATAAATCTGATTGTTTATGTTTTGCATGAACAAATTTTATAGGGAGGAAATGGATGGGGTTGGTTTCATCTGTTCACCAATTACAAACAGATGATAGATTGAGAACGGAAGAAGCCAATTAAAAGGTTGTAATGATTTCGGACCTGCAAGGATGCAGGTCCTGGAAAGTAAGACAAAGGCATGTAAGGTAATGTTCTCGAGTTCTACTTCAATCAAAATCAAAGATAATCATTTCATTTCGTTATTAACTACGTCGAGTCATTAGTCACACCTCTATTTTCAAAAGAAAAATATTGTAAGATTGATTTGATAGGACAACTCATGTATTGCCAGGGTTAACTCTAGGATTTGGCGAGTTAGATGTGGCACCTTCCTTACGATCTTGTCCGTGCGTTATATATATATAGCACCAGGCTCATTGAAGTTTATATGATGTTTGGAATTGATTATTAAAAAAAAAATTATAAAGAAAGAATTTTTAAAAAATCTAAAAGATAATTTTAATTATTTTAATTTTTTAAAATAAAAGAAGTTAGTGATAAGATTTTTACGAATATCCAATTTTTTGTATATTTTTAAATTTACAAAAAATTTTATAAATATTTTAAAGTTTTTATTAAAAATAAGAAATAAAAAGTTGAAACTAAAAATTTTTTCATCAAAAACTTTTTTAGTAAGTAATTTCGAACGATCGCTTAATATTAATCTAAGTGTAGCGTGTGTTCGTTGTTTTTGGGAAATCACAGAGGGGAATTATGTGTTATGTTTCCCTAGAATGGAATGTTTTTATTACTCACTGTGATGTTAGCAAACCTTTGTTACCCTTTTTGAGTTTTTTCTTCTAATAATGACTCTCGTGTTTAAGAAAGATTTGAATTAACTACTACTGTGGACTGTGGAGATGATGCAGGGGTGATGGGAAAGGCGCCGCCCTCAAACAGAAACCTCCACTTCATTTGCTTTGATCTTCATCTTCTTCTTTCTCCACTGCAGTGCAGAGCAGCAAATGCGAAGAAATAAAAACAACAGTTTCATTAATTAGTTAATTAGGAAACGCCAACGCACTCGTTCAATTTAATTCAACTAGATTGCATGTGTTACTTCACGAATCAAAGACGAAGGAATTTTTTCTGAGATTAATTAATGCGGGTTTCCTTCTATTCCCTGCTGCAACTGCAGGTGTCCCCCTTGAATTGCAAACGGCTTCACTCAAACACAAGAGAGCAAATATAATAATAATAGATAAAGAATGAGAACAGAAAAACAAAATATTACAAAGAGAACGCGGTTGAGTGCAGCAGCAGGCATGTAACAGAGACGTGGGTACTGCTGGGACACTGTGGGTTAATTTATTGCAGGAGTAGGGATTGCAAAGTATCAACAGTAATGTGGTGGTGCAGTTTCAGTGAGGGTAATGAATGATGATTAGACTCGAGAAATAGATAAGAAATTGAATTGAAAGCACGTCCCATCGCGCCCGTCCAAGCCGCTGACGTTCTTCTTCTTTCCTTCCTCTCTCTCGTACGCGGTTGTCAGGCAGCTCACAGCTAAGTAGTCACTTGTCAGCAGACCTTCAGAGCTCAGCAAGCAAATGAAGAAGAGAACGAATACATATACAAACAAGCACGCATATGTTTTGTATCTTCCCAAAACAAGCACGCAATCCATTCCCCATCCCTTCATTTATTTTCCAAACCTAACACTATCCATACAGCTTCACAACTGAAAACCAAATACGGTAGCAAATCGAACAGCAATTCATCACAAGCTGCTGCTACTACTACACAGAGACCACGAAAGATTTAACTCTGATACATCAACACTTGGTAGTTTGTACTACTAGTTAACTACTAGCACAATCATATATGATTAAAACAACGCTTATACAACGTTAATACTAATTAAAGAGCTGCAATTAGACATGATAAAGCAGTATAGCGTGCGTACGTAGCAGAGTAGTTATAGAAGGGATCTCCCACCGCATAATCAGTAGGAGGTCCAGAGACAGTCCAGCTCCGTTGCACCGAATGGCAGCTGAGTTGAACCAGCACGGTGATGACCGTAGCTTGCCTGACTAGATGCAGCAGCTATAACAGCAGCAGCTGACTGACTACTAGGCTGTGGTGGCGCCACAGTGGAGAGAAAGAACGGAGGAAGCTGGCCTAGGTTTTCCTGGAGTGAACGGAGGCTTGGGAACACTCCCCCAGCGCTGCTACTGCTGATCTGTGGAGGAGGCATCACCGTAAACGGAGGCAGGATTTGGCCGGTGCGCTGAGTAATCTGCGCAGTTGTGGAGAAGCAGGGCACGTGGTGATCCCTATCTGTTCTGACGCTCTCAGTATCGTATGAGCAGCAGCTGTCACGGTCAGCGACGGTGTATGCAGCGGCTGAGTCTAGCAACGATGGCAGGGACGACGAAACAGAAGGTGATCCTGCAACGCTGGTGTCCATGAATGCTTGCAGTCCCACAATGCCGTTGCGGCCCTTCTTACCAACACCAGCAGTTCCGCTAGCCACGCCGTATTTCTGAAACACCCTCGAGATCACCCACTCATCCTAAGCATTTCCATGAACGACACCATTGTCAAAAGTATCAGATACTACAGATTACGTAAATGCACAAAATACGAATCGAACAAAGCGTTGATTACTTAGATATCAGAAGCGTTCACATGAACTCAAAACTCAACAATATTGAATCTCACATGCTTCTAAGTTACTATGGAATGCGAAAGTAATAAAACACTCGCTCGGGATTATACCTAATTTCAAAATCTTCCCCACCTTGTACATGTTTTAAACTGAAAGTTTTTTGCCAAATAAAACAATCACAAAATATGCATTCCATTTTAAAGCTTCTAAAACAAATATGGGCATTTTGATATTGAACTAGCGCAATATTCACAGGCTTCAATAGCTAGCTAGTTAGCTAGCTGTTATTTTCTTGACAATGAATTCAAGAAACATTTAAACAATAGACTTGCAGAAGATCATACTTCCAAGTACAACAGGATCAACTCCGTCAGTGCTCTAACACAACTAGAACAATGATAATGATTGAAACATGACATCTAGCTTAGCCAGGCTTCAACATTCAATGTATTATCTATAGACCCTAAAGCCTGCAATCCACAACCTGTTCTACATTACTGCAAACTAGAGACCCAAAATCTTCAATGCAACATTTGATAGCAATGGAAATTTCGAAAGAAAGAAGGATTGCTATACCTTGGAAGAAGTTGAGATGAAATGGTAAGCGAACTTGCCTTCCAGGCGATACTCATGCATTACCCAGTTGGTCTTCTCGCCTTTAGGAGCTCTGCCTTTGTAGAAAACAAGTGTTTTCTTCATACCAACTAATGCACCGGTCCTCGAGCTGAATATCTCTCTGTCTTTCCCAGTAGCTTTCCAGTACCCGGACTCTGTTGCTCGGTTAGTTCGCAGTCCGGTCGGATACTTCCGGTCCCGGAGGCTGAAAAAGTACCATTCTTTTTCGCCCATCTTCGCCTTCTCTGCAGAAACATGAAAATTGAGGTTTTAGCATTACAATGGAAACACTAGAGACGACAATGACTATAAAAGGAAGAAAACGGTGAAGTATTTAATTAACCTGGGAGTTCCCATGGTTCACATTTGTTGAGATCGATCTCTGCGATGGCTCTGCCGGAGAAACTACTGTCTAGAACCTTCTTGAGAAGGTAGTATGTGATCAATTCTTCGTCTGTCGGATGAAATCGAAAACCAGGCGGCAACTGCTGTTGTTGCAGCTGCTCTTGTGCTTCAGCAGTAACATTACGGCAACTGTTGTTGTTGGTGTTGTTCTCCAGTTGCTGGAAGTAGTTGAACAAACTCTCCATTGAAATCTTTAAACCTTAGACAACTAGAACAACAGATGAACTAAAACGACAACAAAAACAAAAGAGAGCAAGCTAGCTAGCCAGTTAGAAACATCATGATCCAGAAGATCAGAAAAGGAACAACATGATCAAGAAGAATGGTAGCTAGAAAAACTAAAGAGAAGAAGAAGAACTAGTAAAACATGATCAACGGGAAGAAGGTTTTTATATAGAGAAGTAATGAACAACTGCACCATGAACAAGAAGCGACCATGATCAAGAAGAACGTTTGCGTTCAACAACAACGAACGACAACATAAACAGAGAAGAAGAGATGGCGTAAGGAAAGAAAGTTACAGAATTTCTCTTTCTTTTTTTTTTAATATTTTACAGAAGAAGAGAGAAAAGAAAGAGTAGAGATTTTGATTTGAAGTGATTCTGATCTGATCTCCCATGGCAGAGAGTTTTAAAGCCTGTGAAAGTATCTCAATCTTGTCAGAGAGAAAGAAAGAAACACAGTACAAGAAAAATTTTTAAAGCAAAAAAAAAGAGATTGGGTAAATTCCATCACATCACTCACCTCACTCCTTTTGTCTGTGGTTGTTTTGCTCATTTACCTTTTCCCTTTTGTCTTTTTTTGTATGAGTTTTTTTTTTTATGAGAAAAATTAAGGAGTATTCTAATTCTAGAATAAATGATATTAGTAGCCATTTTAATTTAAAGCATATTCTAATTCAAGGAATTTTATTTAAAATTTTTTTATATAATTTAATTATTATTTTGAATTATTTAATGTTAAAATTTATTTTTTATAATTGAATTTAAATCTTATGTTATGAATTTGAATTATCATTTCAAATACTTTTTTATATAAGATTTATTTATTTGAATATATTTTTTAAGTAGAATTATCATATAACATGTAAGTCCTTCGTATTTTCAAAAAATTTAAAAAGTATATAGAAAAGTATTTGTAATACAAATATAAGAAAATAATCTAATATATTTCAAAACAAAATAACAAACCTTTTTGTTGCAATTGACATGATTTCATCCCTTTATTATCAACTTCAATCCATCTTTCTATCTATTAACCTATGATCACTCACCATCATGCATGGCCCATAAGTCAACATCATGGGCTTTGATCTTTGGGCCATTTTGGGCTTTTCGTATTAGCTCTTGTTTCTAAAACAGGCCTAAAAACGGAAAGCATGTATTTGTTTTGGCAGTATTACTGATGTTCTTACATCAAATCAAAATATTCTTTCTGCTTGCTTTATTTTCACAGTTTCTAAGTTTATCTAGTTATTTTTCTGAAATTCTTGCTTTTTTTAATTTAAAATTCTAAAAATTTAACGTATTAATTATCTGACTCAGCTAATTTGAAAAAAAAGAACGTTATTTTTAGCTATTTTATTTAATATTCTTGTTGAGATGAATCATCATCCCTACCTCAAATTAAGTTTGTGTTTGTTTTCTAAATAACTTTTTAAACAATTCTTTTTAATAAAAAAATAAATTATTATCAAGAAAAGTTATGCAAACGTAAGGTTTACGTAATCTATTTTAGATGGAAGAAAATATTTGCTTCTTAATTATTAGTAAATTGAAATACATAGATAAATTGTAAAACATAAATCTATATAGATATAACTTATTAATATTTTTAAATTAAAAAAATAAGCTTGTTTTAAGAAATGTTATTAAAAAAATTTTCAAAATTATCTTATTTTAAAGAGCTGTTTAGAAGTGTTTATAAAAAATATTTTATAAAATAAAAGATATTTTTATTATATTTTGATAAAATAATTTTATTATTTTAATATAAAGAATAATAACAATAAATAATAAAAAATTTAATACATAAAATTTAATTTTTCAATAAATTGTATAAGATTTATAAAAATTTATTAAATTATGTTAAACTCTTTTCTGATATGGACTAACCACCAAAAAAGAAAGAACAAAACACATCCTATAAAAAATTGTAAATAATGAAGGGATTCATGGGGTGTGTTTTTCGCTCTCCTACTTCTTTAGCTAAGTTAGTTAAACCTCTTTCATCTACCGTATCTACTAATCACTCTTTTAAAACACCACGCAAACTACAAAAACTAAGAAAAAGAACCAAAAAAAAAAAAAAAAGCTAAAACTTGTTCATCAATTTCGAGCACTGCAGTAGTGATCTCTATCTCGCCGGAGATCAGAGCAAGCAATTAATGGCGGCAAAACAGACGACGGCGTTCGCAACGGTTCTGAGAATTCTCTCCGCCGCTGCGGCGGTGTCTGCTGCCGTTGTGATGGCAACAAGCCATGAGACTGTTTCAGTGTTTGGACTCACCATGGAAGCCAAGTTCAACTACCTTCCTGCATTCACGTAAGCAAATCATAAATCTTTTCAATTACTTTTTTGTTTCGTTTTAATTATGAAATTAATTACTGTGACTTAATTTGCAAGATAATTCGGAAATATATACTGGATTGTGCAGGTTTTTCGTGATCGCGAACGGTGTCGCCGCTGCCTACAATCTGCTTGCAATGTTTGTTTCTCCGGCGAGCTCTATTTATCGATTGCTTCTAGTTCTTGATGTCGTAAGTTGATATATATAAATCCTTGCACTGTGATTTCCGCATCTATTAATTAGCTTATTAATGGTTGCACCGTACGTACGTAGGTGATGGAGATGGTACTAGTAGGAGCACTGGCTGCCGCCGGAGCATTGGCAAAGATTGGGAAGGAAGGGAACCTTCACGCCGGTTGGTTGCCGATTTGCGGGCAAGTCAAATCATATTGCAGCCATGTCATGGGATCTTTGATCGCCGGTTTCGCAGCAGTAGTCTTCTACTTTCTTCTCGTCTTGATCAGCTTCCACTCGCTTCTCTCTTGAATCAATCAATCAATTTATACATATAGATTGATTGTTCATGATTTAGTTAATTAATATATATATAGATTTTGAGAGAAGGATATATTATTTGTTAAAGTGGTTTGCTGTATGTTGTTTCTTACGATGAACAAAAAATGTTTTTTTTTCCTCTTTGATTTTTTTTTAACGATAATTGCTGAACCGGCATGAACTGGTTTGTTGGAAAATTTAATTAACTTCACGCTTCTGTCCCTGAAAGACTGTTATAAAATGGGACCGAATTTGCAATTATAGAAACACCCGCTAATACCAGACAAAAGAAAAACTCTTTTATCCCTCCGACGATGGTCAGCGCCGTCGCTGGTTCACGGTCTCTCGTCGGTAGTCTATTCCATCGCTCGCTAGATGATGTCATACTTTCCTCTTGGAAGCTGCAGTAGCTCGTATTGGTCGTCGTCTTCGAATCAGTTCAATCGCTTCGTCGACGAGGCCCTGCGCGAGCTCTCCTCCTCCTCCGACGCAGACACGACTCCAATCGCTCTTAACAGGGCTAATGTCAAACGTTTCCATGAAGACTCGCGCCAAGTGAAAAAATTGTTCATTCCTTTTTTTTTTGGTTTTTCTTTTTTTTGGGGGATTCGTCAATAGTGAAGAAATTTCCTGATTCCAGACATCTGTGCATGGAATTAATAAGCTGTGTTTAATTGTCCTTGTCTTGAAAGCGAAACGCACTAGCTGGTCTAGGCTATAATCACTTCTGGAGAAGAAACAGAACAAATCAAAAGTGCTTCTGAAAAAAAAAAGCTGGTCTTCTAGCTCGACACTTTAATCTCTTACTAACTCCATGGAAGAACCAAAACCAGTTGAAGAACAGGTGCCACTATACTCAGGATCACAGGTAATCCAAAAACGCCCCGACGATTTCGAATCTGTTTTTTCTTTTAGAAAATTTTGTTGCTTATATATGTATCACAGGTGCTTGATAAGTTGAAAGAAAAATGGTCGACGGAGAAAAAACAACCGTACCCTGCAATGTATTCAAGCGTTTTCGGAGGAATTACTCTGGATCCTGCAATGATGCTAATTCCAATTGATGATCATATGGTGCACAGAGGTCACGGCGTCTTCGATACCGCTCTGCTTCTCAACGGGTAAGACATGTATATTCATGGTTGTCAAAATCTAGATTTAACTCCTAAAATCTTACGATTTTACATCAACAAAATGATCCTACTTTGCATATAGATAAAAATTCGTTAACATTGATCAAATTTAGATACTAGAACGATTTCAACTATTTAAACTTTCAAGGTGAAGAAAAGGCTTTGTGCAGTCACTGGAGATGTACAAGTTTCCTGATAAGAATGATCTTGCTTAAAATTATGATTTTGACAAACCTCGCGTAGATTTCAATTGAAGTTCAAGTATTGCAGATCTTTGTATGAATTGGATATGCATCTCGATCGGTTTTTGAAGTCTGCATCAAAAGCAAAGATTAAATCTCCATTTGCACGCCAGGAATTAAAGACCATCTTGATTCAAATGACAGCTGCGTCGAAGTGTAAGCAAGGATCCATCAGGTACTGGTTAACATCTGGTCCAGGAAATTTCTTGTTATCTCCAGCAGGATGTCCAGAACCAGCATTCTACGCAGTAGTCATTGATAAGGAGTACAACCAATGCAAAGAAGGCGTGAAAGCTATAACGTCAACTGTCCCAATGAAGCCTCCTGCATTTGCAACTATGAAAAATGTGAACTATCTGCCGAACGTTTTGTCAGCAATGGAAGCGGAAGAAAAGGATTGCTTTGCATCCATCTGGGTTGATGTGAATGGTTACGTTGCTGAAGGACCTAATATGAATGTGGCGTTCATAAGCAAGGATAAAGAACTGGTGCTTCCTTCGTTCAATAGAGTCCTCAGTGGATGTACTGCAATGCGGCTTCTAAATCTGGCGACCAAGTTAGTCGAGAAAGGTATTCTAAGAAGTGTTAGTGTTGTAGATATAATGGTCGATCAAGCGAAGAAATCTGCTGAGATGATGTTTGTCGGAAGCGGGCTTCCGATCTTGCCTGTAATTGAATGGGATGGAATACCGATCGGAGATGGTAAGCTATTGATCTGTGTTTACGTTCTTGAGCTCTAAATTTTGTTTGGCATTTTTTTTATTGCATAAAGGCCATTCTGATTTGTTTTGGGAAAAAAATGTTTGGGCAGGAAAAGTTGGAGAGCTAACGCTTGCTCTATCTGATCTGCTATGGGAAGACATGCTTTCTGGACCTGAAAGAACACCAGTTCCATATGATCAGTAAACAAGTTGGATTTCAAATGTTATAATAATAATTTGTATCCTATATATTATTTTATTAATATATTATTAATTATATATATTTTTATTGATCTAGTGAAACAACGAGTGAAATATCGAGAGATTCCTTTATTATTGTCGCGCTTGTGTTGCTTATTGTGAATTTATGCGTTTGACAAAGAGTTTTCAATTTAATTTTTTAATTTTATATTTATCATATATTTTTTATAAGTATTTAAAAATTTATTTAAAAACTAAAATTATAAAAATTTAATAGTACAATTTTTGTTATTATTTATTTTTATTACTTAAAAAAAGAATTTATTTTTTATTTTAAAATAGTACTTGATTCCCGGATTCTTTATCACGATTCCTGATAGAGACCATAAAACAACTAAGATGGTATTTGGGAGTTTTTTAATTTTTTTCATTTTAATTTTTTATTTCATATCAATAAAACTTTTATAATAATTTAAAATATTATTAAATATTAAAATATAAAAAGTATCGTATAATTTTATTTTTATTTATTTTTATTTTAAAAAAAAATATGTAACTTATTTTTTAATAAATTTTAAAAATATAAAAAGTACTTCTAAATATCTAGTAAGAGCGATGTATCAATTAGGAGAAAACTTATTTTTTATTAAAAATTAACTTTCAGATCATTTCTATATTTAACCAAATATAAAAATTAATTTTTTAGACTCACGTTTAATTATAATCAAACATAAAATTTTCACTCAATTTTTGAATTCATTTTTCAAAGAATTTATTTTTTAATATCCCACATTAGGAACTCATTTCACTGCAGCTAATATACTGATGGACCTTTCTTGTTGGTCCCTAGCCTACCAATTTCCCTCCTTCTAAACACTTAAAAATATATATATATTTGGGAACAGATTACAGAGCTAGTGGTATGGAAGAACGTCGCGAGATCGGCGCTGTGGTTCGGTTCTGGTTCCATGTTCTTCTTGTCGTCTTGGTTGTCAAAAAGATTTCAACTTTAGGTAAGAAAGAGTTAAAGTTTCAATCTATTTCTTTATTTCTTTTGTTTTGAAAATTAAAGTTGATTTTTTGTTTTGCAGCATTGTTTCTAAGATTTCTCAGCTCGGTTTGTTGTTTCTGGCACTAGCATTTTTCCATGATTCGTTTCCGAAAAGGTCTATCTGCTGCTATCGTTATTTGATCAGAAGCTGTTTGAAAGAATGTCTCACTGAATTAGAATTATGTACGGTTGTACAGGCAGCAGAAGAAACTGAAGAAAGATTTGTCTTACGAAGGACGACATCGTTCGTGCAGCTCGAGTGATTAATACTGCACTGGCCTTGCACGAGAAATCTTCGCCGGCGAGCCATTGATGACACTCAAAGCAAGTCTCCTGATCATAATCTTTACACTAAAAATTTCTATTGATTGCACTAAACTTGTATTTTTTTTTCTCTCTCGAACTGAAATGTTATCTGTTGATATAGGCATCTCATAACACTTTGGAAACTTCTTGCTTCTGGTATATCACTTGCCTTCAAGTAGTTCACTTCATCATGATATACCGATTAATTACGTGTTTTAGAACTGTTTTCATCGGAGATTTTTGGAACAGTTTTCATCGAAGATGTTGTTGCTTTCTGTGTACATCTTCGTTCTTTCATACCAGTGATCTTAAATCTGAAGTAGCTTCAATGATAACGAACTATAAAATTTGCAGGATTTTTCTTGAGTTTCACTATCCCTAGATTCTATTCCAACTTCTCGAACCAGATACATGAAAGAGGTACATTACTAAAACAAAATGATCAGACAAGCTTTTTATCTTTGAAATTTTAAATTTGAAACCATGCAGTTGATAGCCTGCAAAGGCGCATAGTTGGAGCCTGGCAATCTTGTCCGCATAGAAAGATGGTCTCCACATCCGCTGCTGCCGTATGTTGGAACTCTTTCAGTTTCAAGTCACGTATCTTCGCAGGTTCATGACCTCTATAAAACTCCTACATTAGAGCTACCATCCTCAGAACTTGAACATTCTTTTCTCATCTTGTTTGCCTTAAGTTTATGTAGTGTTCTTGTCGCTGGTGATACTACAGTACCACTCAACAACGTATAGTTTCCATCAGTCCTGAAAACACCAAAAACTGAAGAAGATGCACAGAAAGATGGCCTCTCTAAAACACCAACAACGGTCACAGCAAAGTGATCAAGGTTTCAAATCAAGTTGGGATACGATACTATGATATGTTTCTATAAAACAAAGCAGTGTAGAGAATTTGTGCATATACTGTTCAAGTGCGGAGATCTGTGTATCCTCTTAAGTATGTATACGTGTATTCGCTTGTAACTTGTTTTTTTAAAAGATTAAAAGAAGACACATAAAATAAGACTAAAAACAACCAAACATCTCAACAAAAATATGCATTGGACTATCAAAGATTAGCATCAATGGTAGATGAACTACAGAAGTCTTCTTGTGCAGATTGATTTCCAAAACATTCATATGAGTATGTGACCTAATAACTAATCTTAGTGCAAGCCTACTAGGTTTCATGAAATATAAGCCTTTAATTAGACTGTTAAGAAGAGCTTGCTTCTGTTCTGAAAAGCGGATGACTACTGCTAGAATTCGGTCGCGAAAACTACCTAAAAGGCATGCAAGCCTCAAGGGATTCTATGGATCAGCCATCTGTTTCTGGAACACTAACCAATTCATATTCTATCAGAGACAGATTGTTGTCCTCCTTCACTGTGAAGCTAGCTGGTTCAGTGACTTCAACACGACCCCATTTGTCAACAGCCAGCCTCATCGACCCTTTAAACATATCAATCTTAGCATTGCGCAAGATTACAGTTGCGCCTGATTTCATCATGTCAACTGTCAAGGTAGCAACAAATCAAACCACAATCATAAGAAGCGTTTACTGCAGAGCTAACTTCATGAAAAGGACACAAGACAGAAGACATAATGGTAGAACATAACGAGAGCACAGAAATCCAAATGGACTTAGCAGAAATACGAAATCCCAGACACATTGGAAAGTAATGATCAAGTCGTATCAAGAACAAAATGAGGCAGATAAACAATCGAAGGCCAAGGCAATATCATATTATATTTATACAAACAATTTAACTACCTGTTTTTGGCTTGTTAATACTTTCATCAACCTGACAACAGAGATTATTATGTATACCATTCTTAAAAGTCCGATAAATTGTTTGACATGGTATTGTAGCCTTCATTCATGTGTGTGTGTATGTTCTCATTGAGATCTCTGGAGCCCGAATTAATGAATCATCAGACTTCAACAGAGATAACAAATCAAATCTCCGTTCTTCACGAGAGATAATCATTAGGCTATACTTATATGCAAATATATACATGCCAAGGCAATTTTCAGAAGAAAAAAGAAACTGAAACTTACAGAACCAAAAACCAAGTTGTCAATACCCTTTCGACACTCATTCTAGTTTTGCTATTGGAATGAGATATTTTAAAACCCAAAGTTCCATATTGTAATGTAACTATAAAGGAAAAGTAGAAAAGTCCAATATAGGGAGAAAGAGCACAGCAAGAAATTCATGAAAGTCCTATTACGAACAAATTTTGAAACCAAAAAGAAAATGATCGAAATACTGAATAATAATTTATTTTTCCAAAATAAAAAATTTGAAGTTCTCTTTAAATTATTTGATTTAAAACAATCTGAACACTCATGCTCTTATTTTTCTAATTAAATGGAACAAAATGGAACACTTTCAGTGGTATGTATCTGGATTAGACCGGTATTTACATAATAGACTGAAACGGAGCCTGGAATGAAAATTAACTATTCTTCCATTTTGCTAATTGGTATGGAGAATAGCAGTCATTTTGAGCGGAATGAAAGGTATTGACAATTTTGCTAAAAACATTAAATCTAATCTAACCAAAATTGAAGATTGCAATTATGCATTTTAGAAATAATGCCTCAGATTGAATACTTTTCATTGCATTAAAGCTCAAAGTATATTTAATACCATCAATGACACCGAATAAGAAAATCCAGTAAAAACAAACCTGTTCATATAAGTAAGAAAACTATGACAGAATTATATGATAAAAGTGGAATGAACTGCCTCAGTGTCGTAAGTTATAAACCCACATGTTGACATTCAGAAAGTCATGCAAATCCATATCACTACACATCATTGGTAACACAAGATGTATAGTAAAACACAAGATTAGTCAACAGAGATATGGAATCAGAGATCTTCCAGTAGACTTGAATCAATATCAACAGGGTTATATATAGGAACTGCATGAATGTTGGCACCCTTGCCCTGCTTCTGATCTTTATGATACAATTAAATTTACAAAAACAAAAACTTAACCAAAATCACAAGCAACAATCAACATTTTCAATTTAGAGGTTTTTCTTTTCCTTCAAGTACTACACAATGTGCTTATAACATACCACTGTTGGTATATGACTTGGCTGAAATATCAAATCTCCAAGTACATAAGGATAACAAGCACCAAATAAGAACTGTTAGAACATTCCAAACCCCTAATTTCTGTCGAGCTTATCAAACTGATGCTGATAAAAATTTGGTGTCTTCATAAATAATATCCATATGCAGAGAACCAAAAACAAAACCACAGAGATGTTCATCCCAAAAAATTATAATCAAGATCTCAAAACACACAACCACTAAGATCTCGAAACAAACAGATCTGAGATAAAAATTTACTAAAAAAGACATGTTAAAACAGACAGATCCATCAGTAACAAAAAAGCTGGATTTTTCCTACCAAATTGACCAAGAAAAAGTCAACACAACAATTTTTTGTTCATACAACAACACCAAAAAGAAAAAAATTAGGATTCATACCCTGATCGTTACGAGCAGTGAAGAGAATGGATCCAGTCTCATCTCCAACAAGACACTCAGCGATCTTAGCAGGCGCGCGAGCTCTGTGCGTGACAGGATTCGAAGAGATAACCTTCACAACAAGGTTGTGTCCACTCGTGCTAGGCTTTAAATCTTCCACCTTAACAAACACTGGTTTCCTCAACCCTGTCTTCGCTACTGCCGCCGCCGCCTTCGACTGCTGCCCTCCTCCTCCTGCTGCTGCCGCCGACATCGATCGATTTTGATTCTATTTGAAAAAATGAGCAAAATTATTTTTTTCCTGGAAACCCGGACCCTAGCGGATCACTGGAGATTGAATTCAGCGCAACCCAATAGAAACAAAGAAAGAGAAGAAACAGCAGCAAAGTAGTGAGGAGGAAGAGAAGAAGAAGGAAAGGGGTTGCTTTTTCAATATTTGTCCATTAAAAATATTTAGCAGCAATTCGGTTAATTATTTGCAACATATGCCTTTGTATAATTTTATTTAACTTTTGAGTCAAAAGAGGAAGATAAATTGCCAATTTTAGTTTTCAATATATATTCCCTAAATTCTAAATTACAAACTACACTGCTAAACATTATTTATCTATTTTGCAACTTTAGTTTACTAATATAAACATTAGAACTCGGTTGGGTTTACTATTATTAACTTCGAACAAACACTTCGCTGGCAGCGGCGGAGGAAACAAAGAGCGACGTAGACAAATAACGGTATTCGAGAATTTGAAGAATTCCAAGCTTGGTTATGGTGATTGAATGGAGATCACGATGTAGGTGAAGGTGATTTTGTGTTCACGGATGAATTCACTCGTGAACAAGGCCAAGATCTCCACGTAACTTTCCAATTTTCCACTTTCTTCCCTGTTCAAGTTTGTATCTGTGTTATTGTTGTTGTTGATGATGTTAAGTTTGTCGAAATCGAAAGCTCTATGGATGAATTCAGTTCCGCACCGTTTCTTAGAGAAATGAATTTCTGAATGTGCGATTGTTGTAAAAGTTTTGGTCTATTATAGAAATTATTAGAAAATTTGAGGTTTTTGAAGAAATCATTAGTTGATTTTAAGATGCTTATACAATTTTTATTTATTTTTTTATTTGCGAGGAAATGTACAGCATTTACAACCAAATTTATGTTCCGTACCTTTTGAACAAGTTATTTTGAACTGTTGGGTATTGTTACAATCAAATAATCTTTTTTTTCATGGTGTTTATGAGAAGTGGAGCTTTGAACTTCTGCTCAAATGGAAAACTTTTTAGAGAGAGAGATGGTGTTAGTTTGATGTAGTGATCATTAATCCTTTAATAAGAGAAACTATAACTTCTATTGTGACTCGCAATGTGGTTGGTTGTGTGGCATTTCGTAGAATTCCAAATGTTTTATGTTTGGAAGTTGTGAACTGTCAAAGCATGTATACAGTTTTAGAAATTATAATAACTCTTTGTCATGTCATAGATATTTCGCTGGTATTTAAGTGTCTGTTCACTAAAAATGAACTATTCTAAGGTTCCTTAAAGCTAATCCATGAAGCCTATTATGCTTAAGGGCATAATTTATATTCTTTCGGAATTCCTTGCGTTAGAGGGATTTGCTCATCTAAATGGTCGATGCGAGATATGAGGTAATTTATCCTGTTAATGCAGGCAAACGAAGATTGTGCAACTTGTATAGCTTTGATGCTAGAAAGTTGGTCGAAGCCAAGTGTGTTCACAAAGACCATGTTTCTGCTGTGTTATATTTGTCTAATTGTAATGAAATTCTGGATGTTTTTGGAAGTGGTTCCTTACACCAACTATGACAAACTTTTCAGAATGATATTGATTATTCTCCAACAGGTTTGGATTTGTTACTGGGGTCCTATGATAGAACAGTGAGTACTGTGGCATTTGTTTTTTCATCTTTTGTTGTAACATTTTGTTAGGTTGTGGTGTTTCAGGGTATCATGAGATCAGTTATTCTTGTGTCATGTCTCAAAACTGTTATGTTATAAAATTGGCAGGTAAGAATTTTCGCATAAGGGAGACCTCAGCAGGGAAATATACCATACAAAGGGCATGTTTTGCTTTATTAAAACTAAGAGCTTACTGAAATCAAGAGTTTATAGACTTATTTCTCAATAAGGAGTTTTATCTTATAAGTAGGTTTAGATGGACTCAGCTTCTTATTTGGTAAACAAATGCTTATAAATGAAAAGAAAGTATTAATATTTGAAATCATTGAGTATATAATAGATAATATACATGTTAATAATTATCGATTCCTTTTTTGATATATAATTTATTTTTTTTACTTAGTATATTATTTGAACATAATTAATTTATAAATTTTTTAGAAGTAATTTTAAATATAATAAAATATTATTTATTTATATAATAAGTAACTAATGAATTAATAATTTGTGAATAATGACTAGATAAAACAACATATATTTAGCAATGTTAAACAAATGTCATCAAAAGGACCGCAACTAAACATCTCAGAATATTGGTAGTGCTTATAAGCGGCTTATTTTGATAAATAAGCACAGCCAAACATGTTCAAAGAGGATCAGTGGTTTGTACATTTCTTTTGGATGCCTTTCTTGCTTAGTGTTTTCGTTGCAGAAATAAGTTCTATAGAAAAGTATCTTTTAACCAATTTTCAATCTGACTCCTAGTTAAGTTTATTTGCAAGCGAGTATGAAGTTTTAATTTTAATTTAATGATTGGGGTTCTAGTCCCCTTACCTAGTATCCTATATATTTGCTCTCCTTCAGCAGGGTGTTGCTTTGGAGTACAGTTGTAATGAGAGTTATAGCTTTTCTGGAAGTGATGACACAAATCTTCTGGTGTTTAGCTATGGCAAAAAATTTTGGTTGTGAAAAGCTAATGCTTCGGAATGTATGGGGATTGCAAGTCCTTCACTTGGTTTGGAAGATTACTTGTATCTAAATTGCTTGTTGATGTTCTAAGGTGAAGCTGTAATGTATAATATGATTCTGTAAGTCCAAGACTTTTGTATATCTGCCTTCTGTTTTGATTCCAAATATTGACTGCCTATAAAAGCAATGGTTTGCATAAAGATGAAAACTATGGTGGAAAATAGTGAAAATTTTTGTTTAGTAACTGTCTTCCTTTGCATTCCTCTTACTATTCTTTTGCTATTACTTCCTCATTTGACGTTACTTTGACATCATTTCTTTTATTGAGCTTCTCTCAAGGGAACATAGGAAAGATGAATATCAAGAAGCTGTCAAGAATTGTTGTAAGCACCTTCCAGATTTGATTAAGCGTATAGTCAGGTAAGACTTATGTTTACGTATTTTCCTCTTGTCTTGTCACCATTCTTTTCTGTTATTGTTTATTTTTCAATGATTGGCGTGGATATTCTTATTGCAAAATGGTAGATGGCTACTAAGGTCAGCAAGATTGATTTTTTGCAGGCATGGACACCTGCAGAAGCCAATCGCTGCTTTGCATCGTAAAATGATTGAACCAGAAACAAGAAAAGAGCAGAGGAGGAGGGCTCATAGAGCACCAGGAAGCATGCCTGTCCAGCCATTAGGAAAAGAAGGATTATCACCAGGTAGAGTAGCTTGCTAACAGTAAACGGACACTGCAAGAGCCATTTGAGAAAGTGTTGCTCTATATCTCAACTATCTGACGGCTGCAGAGTGGTTCAAGCGTCATCAATTTTGTATTTAATTTGTCATTTGAATTCTTTGTAGGTGTACTCGCACTTGTTGCCCTAATTGTAGGGCTTCTGTGCTGGATAGCAAAAAAAACGTAGCTTCACCTTTAAAGTACTCCAGTAATTGGGACGGTATATGACTTGCGAAGTATTAAACAGCTCCATCATATGTACTGCTTTGAGTTGGCATCAGGTAAAAGTTGTACATTGTTGAATCGAAGAGAGATAATTTATCTATATATTGAAAGAGGTAGAATAAGTTGGCGAATTACAGGATACATTCATCTTGCAACAAAGCATTTTATGCTGAACATGTACAGGCGCTTTCATCAGACTTAACAGGTTTTCATGGGAAAGCACACAAGTAGTTGATAATTTCGACAGGCACGCAACGATTGGGCAATATGCAGAAACTTCTAATTTTGATGGCAATGTTGATGAAAACCACTTGTCTAGCACTTCCAACATCCAGTAAATAGTCTCAAGGTTGTGAACTGACTATAGTTTCTCGAAATTAGCAGATAATATACATAATAAATTATAAAGCCGAAGTCACATCTCCTGCTATTTTCAAGATAAAATGCTTGAAGAACAACAAATATAGTATGAGTTTGATAGCCTAACGACGTCGCTTTCTGTCTTCGTCTTCGTCGTCATCAGAGTCATGTCTCTCTCTGAAACGCGGGTTTCTCTCCTGCAATTACAAAAGAAAACATGAAAACTATGGACCTGCTCAAATTGCTCAGTATTAAAAGAAAGCAATACGTACCGGTCTGGAATCATGATCTGAGTTTCTTCTGGAGTCATAGTCAGCTGATCGATCATCATCTCGGTATCGCTTTCTGTGATAATCTGCTTCATATTATAGGATAAGAAAGTGATGAACTTTAACTATAGTTAGACATGGGGATAGGAAAAAAGCATAACAAGCAGGGAGAAGTGAACACAAAGAAACTACCGCTACCACACAGAAAAAAGAAGGGTCTCAAACATAAAAAAGGAACCCTATTGAAAACACGTCTAGACAGAACCACTAACCTCTACCATGCCTATATGAGTCCCCACGTCTGCGGCCTCCATCATGCCGATCATCTGCAAATATAGATAACAGAAAATTTTAAGATTAGGAGGTTTTGTATAAAAAAAATATAATGACTTGTGCATCTAAATGAAACTAGGTAAATACTGATGTAACAAGAGAAATAAATATAAGAGCCCATGGACAAATTAAGCCTATATTGAGATAGTTACTTTTTTTCTGCAAGTGCAATCTTACTCATAAGAAAGATCACTAACTATTTGAAACCCACAGTTTTACATGCACCGATTCTTTTTGTGTCCATTCTTGCATAACTCACTGATGAAAAGAACTAAATCATGGATAAGAATAGTTACTACAGAACAAATTTTGTATTTAAAAGAGTTTGAAAGCATTGTTGACATAGAACTTACAGTGGTCTGGCATTGACTGGTACCCCAGTGATCCAGCACCATAATCTACTAGCTGCCTTTGTGCTTCTAATTCTCTCTGTATCATTTTTCCGTAACCACCTCTACGTACTAATAGTCAAGGAAGAGAAACAACAGGCAGATAATTGAAACAAGCGGATATTCGAAACTGCATTTGTTCACTAAATAACTAATGAAAACAAAAGGCAGTTCCATACTCTTTAACTAGAGGACTTTAGCTAAAGCAAGTCAAGAAACCTCATTTGTTGTTTCACTTGGAAACAAATAAAAGACAGTAACAAGTTCTTGAAACATGCATTAGATGCTGTACATAATTTTCAATCTCCATCTTAAGTAATTATTTACTATGCCATTCTCAGGAATATGCAGCAATATTAAAAAAGAAAGGCAATCTTAGTCTGAATTTATGTTTCATAGACTCAGTGCCTAAATGAAGAGCTCTGAACTGACAGTATATGTAACCTATATTGCTGAATAAATAGTCATGGACAAAATCTCCATGAAGTCAATAATGCAAAGATACACCTCGTTCACATTGCTGAATATATACTTATTTCAAAACTATATCTTGAAGTTGTCAATCACGATGTGAGTTTGGAATAATTATTAGCAGGTCAACTTTCCTAATATCATTTGGCTGAGTTAAGCCGCTAAACTGTGAGAAAGATTATGACTGAATAAAACAAATCAGGTATCATTTACTCTCCCTTTTTCCTATTCAAAAGTATCTAATGAGTTTGCCAAATAGGAAAGTATGACAACTTCCAAGCTGTATGAACTATAGTTATGTCAGATAATAATTGGCCAAATATTGAGATATAAAAGACAGACTTTTAAAAGGATATCAGGATCATAGTCAGTGCGGTACTCGTCTCTTACCTATAGAAAAGGAAGAGAGATTATACTACTCAACCATTGACAATATATCAACATAAACAGAGTTCAGAAAGATGAGTACTTGTCCACCACTTCGTCCGCGGCCCCATTGTCGTCCCTCTTGGAATCCCCAATCAAAGTCAACACGAATTGGACGATCATCAAGCATGGTTCCACTAATGTATTTCACTGCGTCTTCAGCATCCTCCCGCGAATAAAATCTAAACAAGAAGTATTCATTCATTGCGCATTTTATGATGGAGGTATATAGCATCATTAACGACAAAGTCCTTATATCTTAGCAATCCAGGGTACCAAGTCAGTTGATATTACGTAGTTAGTAATGCAATAGGAAATATAAAAGCATTCTGAAACAACATGTCAATAAACTCAGTTACCTTACAGTACGCAAATATGTGACAGAAAGAAAAGATCGAGACTGCTAACTTAGAAGTTAGCCTATAACATAAAGAAAGTAAAGAGGTCAGATACCACCATTACTCCTATCCATAGCCTAATACCTGAGAGTTTTATGAAAAACCAACTTTGACCGCAAAAAACAAACTTTTCAAGCAAAAAAAAAACAACAACAACAACAAGCTAATAAATTCAAGAGTTCCTCAAAAGTAATTCCTTACAAAACAAAGCAGAATCCACAGGGTGTCTTGGAGTTCTTATCAAGTCCCATAATAATCTTTTTGATCTCACCAGCCCGTGAGAAGAGTTCATAAACCTGTTCCTCAGTAGTGTAGAAGGACATGTTACCAATGTACACCGTCGTCGACTCCCTCAACGCTTTCTCGTAGTCCTCTTGATTTCCATGGAATCTTCGATCCTTGTACGCCGACAACTTGCTCGGATCCTTCAAACCAATCAAAACAAACAACGAATTCAACTGTTTGAAATCTACAAGTTCGAGTAAGAAAGAAGCAATAAATTGAATCTTTGATCGATACAAATATCTGGGTAAGAGAAAATATTTGATTTTGATTTAGATTGACTGACCTTGAAGAGCAAAGCCATTCTTCTTCTTCTTTCTCGACAAAGTTTGGAGAGCTCGCTCACAGAGTTTAGAAAAAGGGGAGGTAGAGAGAGGTCTACCACTGAATATGGTGGGCTATTTAAAAATATAATATTAGGGACTCTTTATGCAAATAAAGAAAGAAATAGATTATAAAAGGGTATATTTGTCTTTTGCTAATTGGGGACTTGACGTTGCTAAACCTTTAGTTTTGGTCTGCTTTAGAGATATTTTAAAAAAGAAAGTAAATAGATAAAAATATACTGAAGCTTTGTTTGTTGCTTCGGTGATGGATTTGGTCGGAGACGCGCAGGCATCGGGAGAAGTGGGCAGCTCTCAACATTGGTTCCTCAGGTAAATTTCTGTTCTTTTCTTTGATTTTCAGGTGGAAATATGAATCTTGCTTCGTGAATTGTTTGTTTTGTTTGATTCTTGATGGGTTGTTTGATGGAGTTCATCTAAGAATAGATAGATTTAATATGGGAGTAAAAGGATCTATTTTTTTGCTTTTGTGTGGTAAATGGTGGATGGATTAGTTCATTTTGGATAAACGTTAAACTTCTTTTTAACTGAATTGTTTGTTTGGTTTGCTGGAGTTCATTTGTGCAAATAGATTAGGTGGAAAAGGTTTTAACTTCTTTTCGGTGGTAGAACTGGAAAAATGGTGCAGGAGAGCCGGTGAAGACGGCAGCATATTAACTACGATTCCACCGCCCGTCTCTATTCTTATCTACTATGCAAGCAAGGTAACCAGATTTGTTCTTCTTTTGCTTGTCTTGAGATTTAAATTGCTTATGAACTTCTTGCTCTCACTAATGTGATCAATCATTGATCTATAGATTTAGCGTATTTATTAAGCACTTGTAATAATGTAAACAATGAATCTTTAATCTTTATGTTGGAGTTCTGAAGATGAGTACAATAAATTTTTATGAGTACATAGGAGAGGTACGAGATCGGTTAAGTTGTGGCAGGAAGAAGCTCTAGCATGAGTTTGGGAATGGAGCAAGGATTTGAAGGAGTGTAGATGATGACAGATACGGGGGGCTAAAGGTGCTTTCTTATGCGAGCCGCTAGTGTAGCCATGTGAGTGTGATAAATAGGAATTGGATTGTTCTTTTGTAAAGGTTATAAAGTTCAAAGCGCTTAAGGGCCAAATGCACTTTGAAAGCATTTGTAAGGTATAATGGTCTGAAGCAATGTTTGGGAAGGATGATATATAAGTTTTTGTAATCCACTATATGTTTGAAAGTATACTTGTTATCTGCACAAGATTTTATGTTTTTTCTCTCAGTTAAGAAGGATCATTGTTTCTAATCACTCTTGATCTTGCAGAGCTGAACAAGAGAATATAAGACTGAAGGCTGTAGAGTTGTCTCCATGGTTGATTTTGTGAAGTTAAACAATCTCCAGATGGAATACCTTTTCCTCAGACAAAATCAGTGTGAGCAACGGTACCTTACTTTGGTCTTGCGCCAGTAGCGGCCACTTACCCAAGTTCCTTCGCTGAATAAATTTATTTCTCATAACTCCGTAGCAAGATATTTCTCCAGAAGGAAAGACATTAGGAAGAAATGTCCATTGCTAACTTTTCAATGATCATGACAATATGTAATTCTTATAGTCTATAGCATACTGAAACTAAGTGTCTCAGCTTCAGATCTGGTTATATCTATCGATCAGCATTGGTTCTGTGCTCGGTGTGTGAACATTTCAAAAGCTTCTGGTGAAGGTGTCATCTGTCATGCAGACTCTCCCCATCTTTTAATTGCAATGTAACATTTCCACTGAGCATATAATTTAAATGAAGTATCTCTTTCCTGGAGTGCAATGAGCTGACTATCTATGCACTCTTAACTGGGCAAAGGTATGAAGGTTTAATTGGTGTAGCCTCTCGAGCAACGGTAGCCATTGATCTGTTTTTCTTAAGTTGGGTTGAAGAAATCAAAAACTGCATGTTAAGGAGACTAAACTTCACCCAAATTTTCTGAAGCCGAATCTGTAACAAATGCCTGAGCAGTTTTCTTGTATGTATATATTGATTGTCAAGTAGTGAGAAAGTCGCTGCGTCAATGGTTGTTTCTGTGTACCAAGGGTGATAACACAGAGTAACTTCTATCTGATTATGCATTATATGTTATAGACACTGTAATTTGGGCTTTACTTCACCTATTGTATCATATGTAAATTATCATGGATGTGTGCTGAAACTCTTACAATCTTTGAAAGGTGCAAGCTAAAACTGGTGAAAAGTTATGAGTGCTGCTTCTTCAAAGGCATGGTTTTGCAAAAGCTCTCATGGTTACCAGCGGACGCCATCCATCATTGTTCCTGAACAGCTACCATTGTACGTATTGTTTTATTGTTGAATTCCTTCGTCTTCTTAACAGCTTGCAGTTGTAGTGACTGATCAGATTGTGATATGAATGCAGTCAGCAACCAACTCGGAAGAAATAATAATGTACAAGGGATTGAAACCTGATTACAGCTAGGTTGCTGCAACACAGGGTGATGGTTTTTTGCTTAGATTAATGTTGGATTAGCGCGATTTTCAGACTTGAAAGACGTGGGTCACTGCTTCTTTCTCTGTTGTTTCGAGAGGCTCTTGGGTGAAAGGAATGCATTTTTTACATGCGATGCCCTGATCTTGTTATTTATATCCATACCTAACAGAAAGGATGGCTGCATGGTTTCTTTCTTTTGTGGATGTTAACGGAAAACAATCTGCAAACCTAACAGAAATTGATAGATACATTCATGAAAAATTGCTATCTCACTGCATATATTTTCCTCCAAATCATAACATAATACCCAACAGACGCAAGATCGCATTGCACTTTGAGGAACTTATTCGGGTACTATAAACTGCAGCAACAGCAACATCTTAAGGATCAAAGAAAGGATCCACCTTCGCATTCTGGTAGTTCACTGCATTCCCTAGGGGGGACTCTTCTGAAGGAACATTTTCGGATTTCTCATAACCAAAGTACCCTTTCGGAACCTTGGACTTGATATCATCGTAGTATCCTTTGGGAACCTTGGACTCCATATCGTCATAGTATCCTTTGGGAACCTTGGACTTCATATCATCATAGTACCCCTTGGGAACCTTCGACTCCATATCATCGTAGTATCCTTTGGGAACCTTGGACTCCATATCATCATAGTACCCCTTGGGAACTTCGGACTCCATATCATCGTAGTACCCTTTCGGAACCTTCGACTCCATATTATTGTAGTACCCTTTGGGAACCTTAGATTTCATGCCATCAAAGTAGCCAGTAGGTACCTTTTCCGACTTCTGAGGGTAGAGCTTCGCGAAGTCATCATTTGGTGCAGTTTTGTCGGGAACGAACTTGCTGAAAAACTTCGCGTCTCTCGCGTAGACAGCCACTTGCAGAGACGAAATGGCAACCATGAGAAGGACGAGCAGAGATGGGTTTGATGTAGCCATGGAAGAGAAGGAAATGTAGCTTGTTGTTGTCGCATTGGGCACTTGGGTCTCAAGTTGTACTTATGTAGACCGAGATGCAAGTAACCACAATGACTTCAATGAAATGGTGCTTCAAATTCTGTAACGAAAAAGGTTGATCGAGCCCGTTTGACATTGCTTTAAGAAAAAACAATTTTTTAATTTTTTATTTTATATTTTTTAATATATATTTTATAAATATATAAAAATTTTATTTAAAAAATATAAAAAAAATTAAATAATAAAAATATTTTTTATTTTAAAAAATTTTTATTTTATAAGCACTATCGAACATCTCTTGTATTTTCATCTTCGTAATAAAGATTTGAAAGAAGAAAATTCAAACTCCAACTCCAAAATTCGGCATGAAATTCTGTTAAAAAAGAAGTTTTTCACTGATTCCAATTGTGATGGAAAATGTAGTCACATCACATTAACTAAGAGTTAAGAGAAGAGTGAAAAGTTGTTAATAGTCCATTCAACTTCTTAATTAGTTGAAGAGTAAATATTATCAGCTACTACTTATAGAGGCATCTATAAGTTGCAATAAAATATTTTTGTTTAAAATAAATTTAAAGAGTGAGTAATAATTTTATATTTAATTGTAATTAAATATGAATTCAAAAATAACTTCTTTATATTTAGATTTAAAAGTAATTTTATATTTATTTTCTTTGGTCGAAAAAAATTAATTTCTGACTAAACTGATACATCTAGGTAAGAACTCTTTATCTTGCTCTCAAATTGTATCTGTGCACATACGTAGTTCTTACTTCTCTCATGATTGAAAAAATTCTGTTATTCAATTTCATATCACTTAACCTAGGGAAGTTTTCTAAGGTAGTTTGTTTTTCTACGTCACAAATTTCACTTTTTTTAAATTTATTTTTTATATAAAATAAACAAAAAAAATTAAAATAAGTTTTTTTCTATCAAACACAATTTTCTTAATTTAATTTTAAACTTACTATTAATACAAAATTAATATAAAAATTTATTTTTATTAAATATTTTTAATTTTTAATTTAATTTTTTAAACCCATTGTCTAATTTGAAATCATACATTGAAAGATGGCGCGATTGGCGGAAAATTTGTTGTTCCGACCTAAAAAAATTGCATTCATAAAATCCATATAATCAAATCCAATAGAAGGTTTTAGAATGACTAATAAAACTACAACACAACATTATGCCTCAAGAGTTCAAACCTGCAGAAACAGATTTGAGGATGCCATTTGACATTAGCATATCGTAGCTTTGATCAATTGTTGAACTTTTAAAATCAGAATTTCACAAGAAATGCAGGTAAAATGCTTGCTATTTTACACATCTAACGAACAACCAAGAATATTACCTCCTGTGAAGTTTTACTCTACCGGTTCATCAAAGCAAAATGAGCAGAGAACCCAAACAGACATAATTGGAAAGGTGATCATTGCAGAAGCCTGACATTAGTGGAAACAGTCGTGAATACACAAGAAAGGCACAAAATGTGCTGCAATTTAACAAAAAGTTGGACCGACTATTCTTACATACCAAGAAGAAAACCACTTCTCTGTTGGCAAAGGGAGCTGTGTACTCATTCATCTCCATAACCTCTTGGACTTTATATTGAAGCTACAAAAGAAAGATAACAAGATTAATTGCAAAAGAAAAACAATTCTATTTGAAAATATTAACGGCTTCTACGAGTTTGAATAATCTACTCGAAAGATGTTAGTTCTCAGTATTACGTACCAGCATGACGTTTGTTTTACCAAATCCTAATTCCTAAAATCCACTACCTACACTATGAACTTTCTATGAGATTAAAATTCAAACCCTAATGAAATAAAATTTAGCTTGGAATTTGTGCCCGATTGAACACGTAGAGAAAGCTATAAAAGATCTAACTTCTCAGAAAGAGCTTTGTAATAGATGGGACTCATAAGCAAAACCTGTCATACAAGGGATTTTACTTACAGCTAAGAGATACTTTAAGTCTTGAATTATATACCTCATGGTGCCATTTTCTTATAGCTAAAAGCATCCCCTTAAACCAATCAAGCAGCCTAGATATAGAGGCTCCAGACGCAGGTTTTCCGAGCAAAAATGAATTAGGTACAGCAGCCACATCTGGTAGAGAAAATCGACTAAGTATCTTGACAACCTGTACAGAGAAAAAACAATTCAGAACTAATACACTGATAGCCAGCAGAAACAGAAATAGCAGATCATAAGGGATACACTATTGATAGATTATAGATCCATGCACTCATTATGACAGTGAAACCATTAATAACTATCCTACTAAAGTTTTCTACCAAGCATGTTAGACCTCTAATTAGCAACTATTTCAAACTTTAGTTAGAAACTCAGAACTTCCATGAACAAGAACAAAGACAATGTCTTCTCAAACCATTAAACAGAGAAGCACGACTATATTAACATAACATGTATATTCACAATATAACAAGTACATCACCTTCAACATTTTGCGCTTGATTTCTTTACTTTCTCTATGTGTTTTGGATGCACTTCTCTTGTGAACCTTAGACGTCATATCCTGGCAAAGTTATCAGCCAACTTGCATAAGAACCAAATTTAAAATTTCCTTTTATGTACTAGAAAAATACCTTTGTCATATAAAGAGATTGCTCAAGTTGTCGGATTTGGATCCATTGTTCTGTAACAATACTCTCCATCTACAGATGAAAATTGCTAATTAGGAAACATAGTGATGGTAATGACTGAAAGTGCTAACTGAGCATTTCTTTAAATATAAAATACAGTTCATAGAAAATGTTAAAGCTCACATTTGAACATCCAAGTCCAAGATCAAGGCACAAATGGAGTCAAGGAGTAGGTTAAAATAGAAATTCTGTATCTCTGAAACAGAAGTCTAAACAACAAGGACCGTTTTTACTTAGTTTTTGATGAAGGAATCTAACATGCATATCCATTATTCATATACCGAACTTTATTAGGATGAGCAATCAGGTCTGTGATTAAGCTTTTCATCGAAAATTTGCAAATTGCCCAAAATCTCATGTGATAAGTATGTTGTAGACCATCCTTCCCCAATGAGCTACAGCAAAATATCAAAAATTTTAATGAAATATCAAGCTACCTTGTCGTTCAATTTGCACTAATCTTTACAAAAGTTGAAGAATAAAAACAAATGTAGAATCATTAACATGTCCTATCTTCCAAAAGTAAAAGTAAATGCGGGGAAAGAATCATGATATTCTTTAATGAAATGCAAGCATATAACACCAGAACTAAATCTTACTTACATGTCCACATATTAGGGAGGTGGACTTCTAAGACATCATGATATACTTTCATAAATATACTTTTATTACTTAACAAGACATACTTGTAACTACAAAAGATTAATAGAGAGCAGAGAAGCTATATTGTAGAAAAAGCCTAGCCCAACTTCAACTTGACAAAACTGGTAAAGAGAAGCACATATTCTTAAAAAGATAACAGATACACTTATTATAAGCTCTTGTAGTGAAAAAGCAAACACTGACCTTTTGGACAAGTGAAGCTACAGATTCCAAGTTCTCTGTGGCATCATATCCTTTAGAGTCCAATTTGTGGATCTCAAAATTGTTTTTTCTGGACTCTTCCCACAGTTTTTGCACCTGGGCATTTCATTATCCACCATTACAGCATTGTAAAAAAACATTCGAAATATTTTGAGAATATTAAGTAACTCAACCACACTTTCCCATCCCCGAGCAAATTACATCAGTGTACACACAAACATGTGTGTGTGTGTGTGTGTGTGAGAGAGAGAGAGAGAGAGGACCTCTTCTTCCATAGATTTAACCATATTTGTTGAACAGGGCAAGCAATGAGATGACTGCAAAAGCAAAACAAGCAATCATCCACAACATATAAGACTGTAAAAGCATATACAAAGTAATTTTGCATTAACCCCAAGTTATAACTGAAGACATATAATTTGCACATGTTTTCATATAAACTTCCAAATGTGGTTGTAAGAATGAATACGGTCACATGCATAGTCAAACACCAGAAGTAAGAAAAAATCGTGTCAAATTATTCCATAGTAAAAGATTCTTCCCTTACCTTCATTTCATGTAAAGCATCACGCAGAAATTCGATCTTCTGTTCCATCTCCTCAACTATCTTACTGCTTTTCTCCAAATGAAGTGATTTCGCTTCCAATATCTCCGCATTATCCCTCACCAAAGATTCTGCATAATTTCCAAATTCACTTTAATCCGAACAATACACAAAAATCACACTCAAATTATTCATGATTGATTCAATCATTAGATAGAAATTCTTGGCATGATTACGCATCACTGAGCTAGTAAAGAATCAGGCAACTCGATCTCGCAACAACTAACAAAAATTCACTCCATCAAATAAGTACTGACCTAACTGATCTATCTGCAACTTCAACTCCTGCAGCTCTTCTTCTCCAAGCTTCGAATTCGTTCGAGGAACATCTGGGATAGAACCGAAGACAGTCGACATCAGAGCTAGAACAACAACCAGAGACCAAACCGTAGCAGCAGCAGCAGATCCACCGCCGCATCCATTGCCAGAGATCCGGTGCCGGCGGCGGAGGCGGAGAGCGAAAGAGAGAATGCGGAGCGGGAGAAGAATGAGAAGGAGAAGCAGCAGTAGAGAGTCCTTCGTTTCCATTTTTGTTTCTTCCACCACCATGAGAGAGACGGAAAACAACGTAATCAAAGCCCATTAGTATTCAGCCCGAATTAAAGCCCAATATATGAATATTCTTCATTGGGGCGAATTTCAGGCCCATGTAGTTTACGAACTCGGTGTAAATGCCCAAATTATGAATCACCATTATTCAAGCACTCATTCCGAACTTGGGTATTCAACAAAGAAATAAGAGCGTAATATATTCACAAGTCAAACCCTATCACCTCTTGGTTTTCGGGCGGTCAGTAACTTTTGCGTAAATAAAAAATAAAAAATTATATTTTTTAAAATATATATAAAAGCAAATTTTAATTTTTGTATTTTAATTATTTTTAAATAAGTTAGAAATTGAAATATAAAAATATATTAAAAATATGTAAATAAAAAAATTAAAATTAAATTATTTTTAAAATAAGTTAGAAATTTTAATATAAAAATATATTAAAAATATGAAAAAAATTAGAGTTCAAACGATTGAAACACGTCATTAATTACTTATTTTATTTGTTTGTAAGTGATTTAAAAATAAATTTTATAAAATAAATTTTAAAAAATGAGTCTGTGGGTGTAAATTTTTAAAAATAAATATAAAAAGTTATTTGAAAGTATGTTTTTTTCAAAAAAAAAAAAAAAAAAAAAACCTTAGTGATCAGGTTTCAAAAGATATACGCCAATATTTCTTTTCTCAATATTCGATAGTTACTTACCAATAATGCTGTAGGTACTTTATTTTTATTGTATGAGAGATGAACACATTAGTAGTTTATTAAGATGAATAATGAAATTGAATCCATCTTGAGACAAAAATTCAACTTTCTTTTCCCCAAATATAAACAAGCACTTGATAGCTAGATTCAAATCAGCAATATTCTCTCATAGGGATTCAAAATCCACAGATGTCATCTTTCAAAGTTGCCAATAAAAATTTGTTTAATTAGCAAGGAGGAGGGTTCTGTTTCCCGACGTAAGTCGCCTTCACGTTGTTGCAAGTGGAGTTCGCCTTGCCGCCGGGCATGTTACCGATGTACCTGAGATCAACATCCTGCAACTTGATGTTCTTGCAAGGGAACGCCCTACTGCAATCGAGCGTCACTGCACTCAACGATTTCGTTGTTCCTCTGATGTTCTTGAAAGTGATTCCACTGATCTTCACCTTCGACGGTTGCTGCATGCATGCATCGATGGATCAATCATTAATGAAAAACAACACTGATCAAAGTTAAATAGAAACTGCTTCGTATATTCGATCGATCAATGAAAAACTTACAGATGTATCGCAAGATCTATAGGGACAATATGTCTGATCGATGATTATGGGATTGTGGACATCGTTCATGATGATGTTGTCGAAGGTCATGTTCGTTACTGCAAGTTGCCCTGGAGAGCTCTCCCACGATTTGATCCTTACGCCATTGTCAGTTCCGGTCATGGTACAGTCCTTGACGATCAGGTCTTTAACGTCTGTTTCTTCCTTCCCTTTGCCTAAGCTTCCAATACTAGCAAATACAAAAACCCCAAAAAATCGATCAATTCTTCTCCCCCCCAAAAATCAGATGACTTTAATTATATGTTCTTTTGTTATAATGTTATTATCTGACCTGATGCCGTGACCAGGTCCGCAGTTGATGTTGGTGATCTCGATCTTTGAGTTACCATGCCCGATGGAGATGCAGTCGTCTCCGGTAGCGATAGTTGAGTGAGCGATCTTGACATCAGTGCATCGATCGATATGGATTCCGTCGGTGTTCGGGCTTGTTTTAGGTGCAGTTATAGTGAGGCCAGTAGCAGTGAAGTGCTTCACGCCGGTCAATCCCATATGGAACATCTTTGCATTTAACAACTTCACATCCCTCATTGTCGTGTTCGTGCAGCCAACGAACGATAGCGTCTGAGATCATCCAAGCATGCATGACTGATTAGGGAATGATTTTTTTGTCAAAGCATGCATATATGAAAAAAAAATTTACGTACGTTGGGAAGGAGCTTGCATTTCCATTGCTTAGGACACTGGTTAAAAGGCCAGGACGCCTCTCCTTGGCCGTCGAATGTGCCTCCTCCGGTGATGGTGAGATGATCGATCCATCCGAATTGTATCCAACTAGTTGTCTTATAAGCGTTCAAATCGGTCACCCCCTTCAAATTTCCCTGCAATAGTTCATAATAACCAAATCCTATGCTTTAGTTCCTGCCCAATTAGTTTTGCGTTTTCGCATTGCTATATTTTTTAACTTTTTAATTTCATATTTTTAATTTTATTTAAAAGTTAAAAAGTATAAAAGTTATCATAATATTTTTTTATTAAAAAAAAAAAGAAAAATAAATACCGATAATTGGAAGATTATGGATTGAGCGCGGCAAGGTCCGTGAAATTCTACTGGACCAAGAAGATAGTTGCCACTTGGTACCAAAAATTTTACGGTGCCGGTAGCGTTGCATACCGTCTTCCATGCATCAACGAACGCCTGCATTTTTTTTTTTTTTTGCCAAACATAATAATAGAGCAAAATTAAAATTAAATTTATCATAAGATGTGAAGAAGAAATTAAAAAGGAACTGGTCTGAAGAAACCAAAAAAAAAAAAAAAAACCTTGCTGTTATCGCTTCTGCCATCAGCCTTAGCTCCAAAATTCTTCACATTAACATCTTTGGCATTGCAATTTTTCAAGATCAAAACTAAGATGAACAACAAAATCATCTCCGTTATTTTTATTGCCATATTTTGTTTATACTACACAAACTTTTTATTTAATTTTTTTTTTGGGTTGTCTGGAAGTTAAAAGTTTATAGAAAGCTGGTTCAATTTATAGTGGAATTAGTATTTATTTTTAGTATTGGAATTGTGGATCTCCTTTAAATGTTCAGTTTGCCTAATAATAGCAAATTAAAAACTGCCATTGCTTGGTAGAATTTTCTTTTTTTGTTTTTCCTCCTATAATTACTATTATATAATTATAAAAACAGCATACGGTTCAATGATATTTCGTCATTCCACTTGTACTGCATTTCTTTAATTAAATCCGCTTTATATTAATTATATTAGGTTATTATTTAATAAAATATTTATAGAAAATTTCAATTATATTCGAATTCTATTTTTTTTTTTCAGATTTTGTGTTCGACATTTCACTTATTTCATTAGTACTTAGAATTTTATTTTTATTTTCACATAAAAATTTACTTTTATATTTTAAATTTTATTTTATATACTTTAATTATCATTTCAAACTCTACTTTCATCGATAAACTTTATTTCTTACTAAACATTATTTTACGAAATTTATTTTCACAAAATTTATTTTTATATAATCAAAATATAGCTCTTAATATAACTTTATTTTTGTGAAGAACTTCATTGCATGTGTGGGAATTTTTTGGCCTCGCTTAATTATCGTGAAAATTAAATATTCTCTAGTTAAAAAAATTGATCATTGTTAATATTTACGATCAGAAAAAATCGTATACCAAGCTGGTCGCTCGAAGTTAGATACTCATACTAACAATGATAATGATATGCATTGGTCGCTAATATTAGTAATATCAGCAATTATTATTGTTTAATAACCTCGACCAAGTCAACACGATCATCATCAGCGAGTAGCTAAGGACAGGTCATGGATAAGTCCTTTCATCAGCGAGTAGAGCAAAAGCTCATCGTTGATGTACTCTTTTAATGCGACTTGTGTGGTCGATGGATGTTAGTTCATATACCAACGACGATCATCTAAGACATGGTCGCTAATATTTTGGTCGAACGTGACTAGTATGCTAGCTAGTCCTTATGCTTGACGTTATGCCAATCAAATCCCACTACGATACCATTCTCCTTAATCACTAACTGATTGTGTAACTTGGTGGCTTTTTGTCTAATAATCGCAACCCTCTTATTTGTGGGTTTGTTTCTCGTATTAACAGCGACTATGCTCAGCATGGTCGCAGAGCATAGTCGCTAGTGTGTTGTATTGGCCATCCTTTTATTTGGTTGCTAGTTTTTTGGTCGCAAAAACTTTATTATCTTGTAGTGTTACAAGAGTGCTGTTCTTTCTTGGAAAATATTTTCTGAGAAAGTGAATTTTATGAAGAAAATAATTGTAAAAGATCAAATAATTTTTTTTAAAACTTGAAAATTATAGAAAAACTACATATAGTAAAATTTTATTGTTTTTTAGTCAAAACGATCAAGCTTATTTTCTAAAAAATAATTAAAATAGTTTTTATTTAAAAACAATTTATTTTATAAATACTTATAAACGTCTCTTAATTAATAGTCAACCCAAGAAACAAATTTTTTCCCCCCTATCTAACCAAACTAAAAATTTTTGTGGTGTACAAAACTTGTCTGCAACATCTCAATCTTAGATCTGTCTCCCAGTACCAATGTGTGCATTGCTTATGTAGACACTTACGGGACGATTTGATTTAGCTTATCAAAAAATTAATTTTTAAATTTATATTTTTTAATATATATATTATAAATATTTAATAATTTTATTTAAAATTTTAAAAATATAAAAATTTTATGTAATAAAATTTTTTATTATATATTTTTATTATTTTTTAAAATTAAAAATTA
Source organism: Acanthochlamys bracteata (assembly GCA_019914995.1). Lineage (NCBI taxonomy): Eukaryota > Viridiplantae > Streptophyta > Magnoliopsida > Pandanales > Velloziaceae > Acanthochlamys > Acanthochlamys bracteata. The sequence goes on along the minus strand of CM034132.1, from coordinate 9,643,796 downwards.
TTTTTAAAAAATAAAAACATTTTTTATTTAAAAAAAATTATTTCATAAATACTCTCAAATGCTTCCTGTAAACTTCGTTTATGAAAAAAAAATTGATAGACAACTACGGTAGAATTACAACAGTTTCAAAATACTTTATATTTCATAATTTTGTAAAAATATACACCACAAAAAAGGGTGTATTTATATATATACTCTACAAATACATAGTATTAAAAATAAATATGTGGAAAACTTAGAACCATGTACTGCACTCAGTTGAAACTAATGGACATAATTTGATAGCCTAATATTGCCAAGATATTATTTTATAGGCTAAGAGAAAAAAATATAGAAATTCAATAGCATCAAAGATTTGGTCCTAATTCAACATTGTCCACAAAAAATTTTTTTAGCAAAGTTTTCTAATTTTTATTATCAGCATTTGAGATTTGATCTTATATTGAAAGATATTTTTGTTTATAACTAATTGTTCCTTCAATTTTTTTTCATGTTGAAGTTAATTTTTTTTATTAATAAAAATTTAATTTTTCATGTTTAAAATGAATCTAATAAAACTTAGAAGAACTTCCTGGTAAAATTAAATATTCAGTTTTGTAAGCTTGTTATTGAAATTCATCAAAACAAAGATATATCCGGATGTTTTGGATATTGAGAGAGATACCAATGTTTCTATTTGTTTTCTTACTTTGACATGACTTGCCTTTTTTTGTTCATTGAATTCAATATTTATCCAGATATATCTTTTTTTTCTTTTTCTTTTTGAGAAATATATCAACCAATTTTTATTTTGGATCAGTAGACATAAAAATCAACATCTAGCACCAACTCACATATATATTTCATCTAACAACACTCTCAATTCGTTGTCTGCTTGAGATAAAAAAAAATTTCACAGAGATCCTGATTTATAATATTTTATATCTTAAATTTGAAACATTCTAATTGAGAGAGTGCCCTATAAATCATTATAAGAATGAGAAATATATATATTCTTTATAGAGACATTTTTGGATACTATATTTTTTATTTATAGTCAAAGTGATTTTTAAATTTAATTTTTACCGTTGATATAAAAAATTATAAATCAGGATATACTAATAAATTTTCAACTTAAAAAGACTATGAATTGATTTTCGTCCGACCACTTAATAAAGATGATAGAAATAAAAAAAATTAAAATATTATATATTTTTACTATTTTGATTAAGTGGTCGAATGAAGATTACTTTGTGATATATGTGAGTTGAAATTTTATTTATATTTTTGTAGCTCATATTTTTTTATATCTAAAGGTAGAAATTAGCGCCGAGAGTACTTTTAATGTGAGAGTGTTCCTATCCCATGCCTTAATTGAAACAATATATGGTATCGTTGATTTCTTGAGACGTGCTTCTGCATATACTTACTACACCATTCATTGCAATACGTACAAAATTTCAAAGATATGGACCCTTAAAAAAGCATCCAAATTCACAACCACAAGCTTTTGGGTTGGGTTCTAGCCGAGAAACAATGCCGACCGACTGGATGTTGATGTTTTGATTCGACCCATTTTCGTGAATCCAGAGCCCAACAGATGCCGCCGGAATTGACGACCACGTACGTCCTCCGGTGACCTGACTGTTGATTTATTAATTATTAGTCCACATTTCTCAAGTTGTGTTTTCTTATTTGATTACATTTTTTCTTTGTAGATTTTAATTTTTGTGGATAAGTTTGAAAAAGGACATATTTAAAAAATTATCTGAATAACTACATTAAGGGTAAAAAAGATTAAAAGAAAAATTATCAGCCATGTAATGGTAGCTCTTGAATTTGTTATTGTTAGAAAAACTTGATTCTCAAGTTACTAAAAATAGACACCCAATTCAACTATAAAAAACCAGCTTCAATTCCAACATAACAATAACGAAAGAAGAAATCGAAACAAGTAATAAATAATAATTAAGATGGCAATAAAATCAGAGATGATTGTGTTATTTTTCTTCATTTTTATCTTGAATTGCAATGCAGCTGATTTTAACGTGAAAGATTTCGGAGCTAAGGCCGACGGCACCACCGACGACAGCAAGGTTTTTTTTTTTGAAGTTTCTTCATTTTATATTCAAACATGCACGCCAATTCTGATCCGGTTTCAAACAGGCATTCCAAGATGCATGGAGAGCGGCGTGCAACGGTACCGGCGCAAGTAAAGTTTTGATACCAAGTGGTGACTACCTTCTTGGTCCGGTAGAGTTCCACGGAGGTTGCCGCAACGCTGAATCCATTACATTCCATTTGGAGGGAACTTTGAAGGCAGTGACCGATTTGGACGCGTATACGACGACGAGTTGGGTACAGTTCGGATGGATCGATAATCTTACCATCACCGGAGGTGGCACTTTTGATGGCCAAGGAGAGGTGTCCTGGCCTTTTAACCAGTGCCCTAAGCAAAGGAAATGCAAGCTCCTTCCCAACGTAAGTTTTCGGTGCAGTTTGATTTTGATTTTTAACTGTTTTTTATTTGAACTTTTTATTTCATATATAAATTTGATATCGTCAGACGCTGGCGTTCATTGCTTGCAACAACACGACAATGTCGAACGTTAAATTGCTAAATGCCAAGATGTTCCACATGGGATTGACTGGCATGAAGGGCTTCACTGCCACTGACCTAACCATCACTGCACCGAAGACGAGCCCGAACACCGACGGTATCCATATCGATCGATGCACTGACGTGAAGATCACTCACTCGACCATCGGTACCGGTGATGATTGTATCTCCATCGGACACGGTAACTCGCAGATTGAGATCACCAACGTTAACTGCGGACCTGGTCACGGCATCAGCGTCGGAAGCTTAGGCAAAGGCCAAGACGAAACAGACGTTAAACACTTGATCGTTAAAGACTGTACGCTGACGGGCACTGACAACGGCGTAAGGATCAAGTCATGGGAGAGTGCTCCCGGAGAGCTTGCAGTAACAAATATGACATTCGAGAACATCGTCATGAACGATGTCCTCAATCCAATCATCATCGATCAGACTTACTGCCCCTTCAAATCCTGCGATACATCGGTGCGCTAACAGATGAATTAATCTCAGAAACGAATTAAGAAAGCCACCAGAATTTTAATTAACTTGAATTTTTTCTGTTGATATTAATTTGCAGAGCCCGTCGAAGGTGAAGATCAGTGACATTACGTTCAAGAACATCACAGGAACGACAAAGACGTTGACTGCGGTGACGCTCGATTGCAGCAATGCATTCCCTTGCAAAAACGTTAAGTTGGAAGACGTCGATCTGCAGTACGTCGGTGACATGCCCGGCTCTGCTAACGCTACCTGCAACAACGTTAAGGCAACTTACGCCGGGAAAATCAGCCCTCCTCCCTGCTCTTAGTAAAATTTTTTCACTCAAAACAATGTAATTTAATTCCACTGTGAGAAGATCAGATGTGTCTATTTTTTTTTTCTTTTGAGATACATTTCAATCTTCTGCTAATTAATAAAAACAAGTAACTGTTTTTAACGATTTTGAAATCTTGTCAAGACTCATTAATTGTTTCTTGATGGAATTTGTCTGGAATTTCTTATTGAATAATCTTAACGAAATAACGTAATGTGTTTTTTAATTGAGTTAGATAATTAGTATTTGTCTTTAACAACTTAAATATATTAATTAACTCTTTCTGAAAACAAGAAACCAAGTTCAACTTTCAAATCTGATTCAAATCAACGAACAAATGAAAGCGAATAAAGAGGAAAAGGACAATCTTGAACAACCATTAATTAATTAATAGGGCATTCTTTTTTCTACACAGGCAGAAATTGACAACATCAAACTGATATACACACAACTTCCTGTCTTCTCCAATAATGCTTAGAGCGTGTTTACCTAGATATTAATTTTATTTTTAAAATAAAATTTAAAATATAAAATTCTTTAAGTAAGTTTATGAAAAATATTTTTTATATTTGTATTAAAAATGAGTTTGAAAATAAACTTTTAGTTTTAAATTTTAAATTTTTTAATGTAAACTTTTTGGTTGTAAAAATTTAGTTTAAAATTTTTTAATTTAAAAGTGAATTAAAAATTAAAAATAAATTTTAAAAAAAGAGTTTGAACTGTAAGTAAATAAATCTGTAAGTGACTTTAAAAGTATTCTTTTTACCAAATATTTATTTTTAAATAAGTTTTATATTTATTTTTATAAAATTTATTTTTAAATTTTGCAGTAACTCGGTTTTCAGAAGCTAAATTCTAAATCGGTTTTGAACAAGTAAAATACGTCTTAAAATGGAAAGAAAACAATTAATAAATCTTTTCCTCCAAAAAATTTTTTGTTAAAAAGAAAAAAAAATTTTGAAAAAATGTGTAACCACAAGCCGGAAAGAATTATTAGGAAACAAGGTGCATGCAGAATCAAACAAAGACGACATAAAAGAAATCTGCAGCTTAGTTGTGGTGCTCGTTCATTCCATTCCCAATCAACTCTCTCTCTCTCTCAAATCCCTCCAAATCCTTCTCAATCCATTCCCTCTTCAATAATTAATACAACCACCGATCCCCTCCTGCCTTCTTCTTCTTCTTCTTCTTCATATCTTCATCAGTTGTATTACCTTCTCCATAATTATTTCTTGGTACGTACGTAGTAAAGCTAGTCATCATGCTCGCAGTGTCGCCGTTGAGCAGAGACACCGCTACGCATGGCCATCAGGTGGAGATGGACGAAGATTTCTCTGGGAGTTATTCAGGGACTACGACGGTGGCCATGTTGGATGACATTAATTTCGACGAACTTTTCATGGGTTTAGAGGATGGGGATATTCTACCTGATCTTGAAGTAGACCCTGCTGAGCTGCTCTGTGACTTCAACAACGTAGCGGAAGAGTCCGGTAGTACTTCGGTTGCTGTACAACAACAACGACTTGATTCTAATAACTCCGTAGCGGCGCCGGAGACGATAGGGGATATCAAGAGCAGCAGTGATAAATGTCTTGATGATCAGAACCTTATCTGTGATGATAATGAGATTCAGCAAGAAGAAGAAGTTCTGAGTTCGATGTCGACTGTGAAGGAAGAAGATGCCCTTGCCGTTGCTACGCCTTCGATGAGTTCATCAACAGCGCATCCGGAGACTGGAAGGAAATCTTCGCCAGGTATAGCTAACGGAGGAACAAACGGAAAGCGGAAGGTTAAAGTAAGCATTAATTTAACTGATCAACAACTAAATTCACTAGAACTGATTCAACAAATTTTAACTGAAAATTTCTTTTTGTTCACGTTCTCGATCGATTTGAAGGTGGATTGGACACCGGAGTTGCACCGACGATTCGTACAAGCAGTTGAGCAGTTGGGAGTCGATAAGGCGGTGCCGTCGAGGATTTTAGAGATCATGGGCGTTGATTGTCTTACTCGCCATAACATCGCCAGTCATCTACAAGTACCTACGTTAATTCCACTTCGAATCTGTAACATGTTAGAATTTGCATATTGAAGATCGACGAATTGAAGACGAGTAACGTTAATTTGTTTTTCTGGTGCTTGCAGAAGTACCGGTCTCACCGGAAACATTTGTTAGCAAGAGAAGCGGAGGCAGCAAGTTGGAGCCAACGACGGCAGATGTACACAGCTGCAGCAGCAGCAGCAGGTACGCCGGGACTACCGAAGAGAGAGCACACAGTAATGAACCCTTGGTTGGCTCCGACGATGGGATTCCCACATCCTCCTCTAGTACCTCCACCTGCTCATCATCATCATCATATGCAGGCAGCTGCTACTTTTAGACCTTTACATGTTTGGGGTCATCCATCGATCGATCAACCTCCGCCGATGATGATGCACCACCACCATCATCCATGGCCGAGACCTGCCGTCGTTGCTTCTCCGCCACCGCCTCATGCGAGAGCTCCTGCGGCTGCTATTCCGCCATGGACTGCTCAGCCTGATCCTTCTTACTGGTACCAACCTCACTACCCAAAGGTAGCCTACTGATTTCATAGACATAGTTAATTAAATATAAGATTCGCAAATTATTTTTGTTTGCTCGCTAAATTTTGTTTCTGTTTGTCATAGGGATCAAGAGAAGGATGGCATCCAAGCGCTGCACTGACTCAGGGCACTCCATGCTACCCTCCTCATCCTATGGTACATATATATCACTTCAAAATTCTATCATATCTTTTTTTTTTTTTTTTTTCCATGAATTTTTCTTAATTTTATTGAAATTATTTAGCAGAGATTAATTGCGGGGCCGCCTGTTGCCGGAGTTGTTCCTCATCCTATGTACAGACCTCCTCCGGTAGCACTACCTCCGGCAAGCAAGCAGATTCCCGTCGACGCTCATCCGGTATGTCTATATGTATATCCTTACAATTAAACAACGACAACAAACTAAACTTTCTTAATATTTTTGATCGAAGTCTGACTATATGAATCTATTTTTTTTATTCCGTTCGATTATAATTTAAATAAAAAAAAAAAACAAAAGTCTGTATGAATGTTTTTGTTGGTAATTTGAGTGAGTGGGTACTCTAGAATCTAGATGCCATGCATGAATGTTTGTTATATGGAAGAATCAAGAAAGAACACACAAACACATACAAAGATTTAGGGGACTGTCATATGGCACCATGCCAAAGATTTTCATTGAGAGGGTCCCCAACAAAGATGCCAATAGAGTGAAAACTTACAAGAACATGTGAATGAACAAGGTACAGTATCTATAAAGTGTTCTTTCTCTTGTGGTTTTTTTGATCCAACAAATTAAAGCACCAATTACCTAGTTAATAATGGATAAGAGATATTTTAATCAGTCTTGAGGTGTGAATTAGTTTGTGTTAGATACATTTAGTTAGTTCATATTTACTTCATTCGGAAGTGATTTTTTTCTATACTAATTAAAGTTAGTTTCAGATAATTTTTTATATGCATGTTTAAGGTGTTGTTTGGCGTTCGTTTATAGAGTATTTTTTACTTTATTTTATTTCATGTTTTTTAATCAATATTTTATAAATTTTATTTAAAAATTTTCAAAAAAATATATTATACATTGTAAATTTTTTACTTATTTATTTTTATTATTTTTGAGAAATAATATATAATTTTTTGAAATAAAAAAAATATTTTTTATTCTGAAAAACTTTAAACTTTATTTTATGGACCCGTTTGGTTAACTTACCAAAAAATAGCTTTAATTTTTTATTTTATATTTTTTAATACATATTTTATAAATATTTAAAAATTTTATTTAAAATTTTAAAAAATATAAAAAACATTTTCAGTAAATTGATCTTTGGTTATATTTTAAAGATTTTGGAGTGAGGAGTTAATATGGGAATGAATTGTTGTGATTTGGTTGCAGAGTAAAGAGAGCATAGATGCAGCCATAGGAGAAGTTTTAGAAAAGCCATGGCAGCCACTGCCTCTTGGACTGAAACCGCCGGCGCTAGACACTGTAATGGGGGAACTACAGAAACAAGGGATCTCCAAAATTCCCCCAACTTGTTCTGCTTGATCCATGAAGGAGACCAATTATTTTTATCAACATCAAAAAAATTCGCCGACATGCCTAATTTAGTAATAATAATAATAATAATAATACTATTTAGTTAATATATTATACATTTTTTTTCCTGAACTTGTTAATTTATCACCATATGGTTTCCTTAGTTTTCTCGAGTTCTTTTTTTTGAGTGGTTGCTAAATTATTGTTATTACGAATTGCTGTATAATATCCGAGAACCTTTTAATTAATGTTGGAGTTGTTCTTAATGGAAAAAAAAAGTTTATTATTATAATTTAAATTTTATTTCAAGGTTTAAATCTTGTAGCCAATTAAGTTGCATAGCTTAACAGTATTAGTTTTGTAATTATATGATATAGCCCGTTGTTTCTCTTGCTTTTGTTTAGTTGGTTAGGAATAAAATTTTTTATGAAATAAAAAGCTGTGCAATAAGCACCGCCATACACTCTATTTAGCATTTAGGAGCCATTTGGTATTAAATTTTTAAAAAATATTTTTTAAATTTTTAATTACATTTTTAATAAATTTTTTTATACTTTTTATAAATTTATCTTAAAATTTAAAAAATATAAAATTTTTTTACATATTAAAATATTATTATTATTTAAATTAAATTACAAAATTAAATAAATATTTTAAAATAAAAATTTAAAAAGTAGCATTTGAAAAGCCGGGGCTTCAAACCATGCAGAAACCAAATACTGTTAATAACAAAACTTCAGAAACTCCCAAAAACATAAATAAGGATACTTATATGTCAAAACAATTGTATATGGGATTTAGTTGCAAAACGCAATCACAGAAAATCTACATAGGGTAGATAAATAATAAAGGTGTTAGTTTTGGTTTTTAATTGCAAACATCAGTTCAATAAATAAGGAATAGAACAAAAGTTTAAATATCGTAGGCTTCGATCGATGGACGATTTTGGTGTGATCTTGTGCCAAATTTATTCATTCAAGGACATGCTCGATCAGGTTAACTCTAATTTCCAATTGTTTTTCTTACAAAATGGTTCAGTATTCAGTTCAGAATTTACAATGATCACTGTTAGGTTTTAGAATTCATTTGGTTCATGAATTGGTTATGCCGATGCTGTTCAACATAAATATTTTGCTAACTGAAGGTTTTAAAGAAAATTTACTGTGCACGCTAAGTGTTTGTTGTAATGCCTGAGGATAGGCTGCTTAGCAAACACTCTTAAGATTCTTTTTTTTTAAATCTTGGTGCCAGGTTAATGAAGGAATTGAAGAAATCCTCAGAGGACTAGGGAACTAGAATCAGAGATTGTTACATGTTCTGAAATTTGAAACAAGAGAGTGTGAGCTGATGCAAGCAGTTTCTGTTGTGGTATTTGAGCTGAATGGTCTGATCCACAAGTAGCTGGTAATTATTCTTCCTAGGCTTTATGACTGTTTGTTATTTGCCTTTGGAATTACAAGTCTTCTTTTACGTTCTTTATGTAGAACTTTTCTAATTAATAGATCCAAACTAGACCAGCAATATTCTGGGAGAAATTCATTGGTGCTCTTCGTGTCATCTCATATGAAAGCAATCTTCTGTTTTCTTTTTTTTTTTCCTCCTATATGATGCTCTTTAAATAGTCAGGTAGAATGGTCGATTACAGTATAGATTATTAATTGCTGTATGTCCCAAGATTGGACTTGTAATAATGGACGGGTGAGACTAACTTGTAATAATCTCCAAACCATTAAATAGGTTAACCATGCTAAAATATATATATTTCTTTTGCATTAAATGGATAAACTATGTCATTAATCAATGCTTATATGCATAATATATGTGGACTTGTGAAGTGTCTATTTCAAATTAATTTCATCCTCTTTGAAAGGCTCTATGAGGAGTTCTGTGGATCATATTGAAGAAGGAACTGGTGTCGCTGAAAGTCGACAAGGTTGAAACTTTGGAGAGAATTTCTGACAAGAGGTATGTAAAACCTGAAACTGAAAATTACTTTCTTCATGCTAATTATGTTTTACTAACTATAATTGGGCATGCCGCTTTACCCGGGCATAGTTAATCTTTCAAACATAATCATGGTAGTTGTGCTAGTTCATGGTTTGCAGGTTAGGACATAAAAGCTATTTTCATCCGCTAACATCTCAACCTCATCAGGCAGGCATGGGTGGAGTTCTTTCATAGTTTCATGGGTTATGCCTTAATTTGATTCCCAGTGATGTGCTTATACCTGTTCATATACATTGTGTTTCTATATGTTTGTAGTAATTTGAAACCCTGATTCCGCTTTCTTCCTACACAGCTCATAGGATATATAAAACCGTTACTACAAATTTTTTTTCCTCCTTTGTTAAAACCTACAAATTTCTTTTTGGTGACGCTATTTGCTCTACATGTTAAGAAAATAGCTGAATTGAAAAAGAATTGTAAGCATGATAGTGCCGCCAGAAAGGGAGGGCGGGGAAAATTTTGTAGCAGAATGTACTGACTTTTAAACATAATATAGCATCTAGCGGAAACAATGAATTGGAGTTATTATTTTCAGAGAAAGAAATCCTTCAAACTGAGAACTGTAACGTGAGATGAAGATTGGTGCCTTAAAAAATCCAACATCTGAACTGATAGCAGACATCCTTGAAGATCTTAACATTGCTAATTCAGGTAAGATCTGCATTCGCTAAATGCTTTCCTTTATAGTTATAGTTGAGAGAGGATTATGGCAGTTCCTTCTTCGTGTGCTCCGATGAAATAAATTTCCGTTGTTGAGTTATTGTTCAAATATCTATTATTGTATTACAGTCCTCCCATAATCCTAGAGTATAACTACATGAACTCTATCACAGCAGCGTCTCTGTAGCTTATGTTTTTAACAAATCTGTAAAAATAAGTTGCAAAGTTAAACGTCAGAAAATGCGGACCTCCTGAATATCTCAGCTGAAGATACTGTAGGTGAGTGGCTCTTGTTTGCTTTTTTTTCTTTTTAAAGGCAATGGGCGTTTTCACTCGGCCTCATTACGGAAGTTATTTTTTTCTCTTTAAAATTCACTTTTTTGCTATTTTTTATTGAAAATTTTGTCACAAATTTATTTTTTAATATCTCACTTTTTGCTAATTTTTTCCGAACTCATTTTTCAAAAATTCATTCTCTGCATTGCAATTTTCTTTACTTACAATTCATTCATGCATTAATATGTATCTTCTTCTTTGGGAAGTGAAGGAAAGCCTCTCATTTTTTTGTTTGCAGATAAGGTTGTACATGTGGATGGGAGGTTCTTTGGCTGCCATACGAATTATCCATCGACATTCTCTGTCAATAATTATCAAATCTTTCTACAAGTTTAAGACTCTTTTCTATTTTTTTTTTTAAATTAAAAAAAAAATCCAATCTCAACCTTCCTATCTCTTCCCCCGCTCTCCCTCATTCTTTCTCATCCACTCACTCAAAAATCAACACACACACACACACACACACTCTCTAGTTGCTTCTCCGGCGATGGCAACAATGGCCGCGACGGCAGGTTCTCTCGCTGGTGGTATCTCCTCTCTCCTCCGCCGCCGTTCTCCGGCGTCTCTTACAACAGTATCAACTCCAACAAGAAGACTTAATGGCTCAGTTGGTGATGGAGGAAACTTGATTTGGGGACGCCAGCTCTCGCCTGCAGTCATTCTCAACCAATCTCAGCCGTTGGATTATCGTAAGCTTCGGTATGGATTCAATAGCAGTACAAGTAGTAGTACGGTTGTTGCTTCGGCGGCTTCGTCTTCGCCGGCCGAAGGGAGCGATTCCCCCGGGTGAGGTCCGTCTCCTGATGTTGTTTTCTTTTCTGTTTGTTCTTTTTTTTTAACATAACATTTTACTTTTATGTCCTTGGTGATGAATGAACGCAAAGACTTTTTTGTTGGTAATGGTTTATATGATGTTGTTTCTCTTTATTGTCGTTGGTGAAGAAGTAAGGATGTTTGCATGGTTTGCTGGTGTTTTAGCTGTCTTATTACCTAACAATTGTAGACATGATTGTTTTTTTTTCTTGTCATTTTTATTTGAGTCTTCACTACTGAATATAAAATAATTTGTAATATCTTCCACATCATATTACTTACAATGAAAACAAGTTGTACTCTCATGAGTCATGAATGATTGTTTCAGCGTTCTTACCTACTTAATGCTTACAAGTGATGATTGTTTTTTTAAACAGGATAATGACATGGGTTGAGTGATACTGTAAAGACATAAACTCATTGACCATTCGATAGTTTATCGTGTTTTCTTGTTGAATAATTTTGAAACTGTTGCTTTTCCTCTTGACTCTAGCTTTTTCTTGCCATCATACTGTTTGGTATAAACTTGTAATCATGCTAGTGTTAGAAATAATAGTTTGTTTCTTTTCATTAAGATTTGTGCCTCTCGGTGTTTCAGATCATTTGCAATGTAAATTTGGTTTGGTTTTACTTGAGAGACAGGAGATGTCATTCATGCACAGTTAGTTCTGCACAATTGAGCCTTGACGATAAAATTTGCACTGTTTGTTTCCTTATCCTTGTTTTCTGCGGCTTCTGTGAGTGTTTGTTATAGTGCTTGCAATTAGGAAATTTTGAAGTATCTACCAACTATAAGAAAATGAATGAGGTCAATATTTTCAACAATCCATAAAATTCACTGACATATTATTCAAGCTAAACTAACATCTTTTCCCTTTTCGCGATACTTTTATCAATTATTTATCAGAGAAGCAAAGGTGGGATTCCTCCAGAGATACCCAGCTCTTGTCACTGGATTCTTCTTCTTCATGTGGTAAAGTACAGCCAAAACGTTCTTGAATTTTGTTTTGACTAACTTTCCATGTTTCAAGGTTTCAGTATGTAATCACACTCAATGTTATTGCGCTGCAGGTATTTCCTGAATGTGATATTTAACATCCTCAACAAGAAAATCTACAACTACTTTCCTTACCCTTAGTAAGTACATTAGTTATTTCTGTGGCATAATCTTGTCTTGTGTTTCAACTCCAACCAGAAATGATTATGTCTTATGAGCATTGTTTGGATTTAGGTCCTCTCTATATAGGGGGCTATTTTAGGGAAATTTGATTTCCCTTTACAGCAATTTAAGTTGAGCTATCACAACCAAGATCTGGACTAACTTCACAAAGCGAAATACTCATAAGATAGAGAAGAAACGATAAACAGAGGATGAGAGAATGGAATATACATGCCTGACCGTCTACCTGTGGATTGAACAAAGTAGTCCGAATAGTTGAAAATGAAGTGACAGGATGCAAATTTAATTGCATTTAGGTTGAATTAATGCAATGCTGCCCTACATGCTGCATGCATTTACAGAGAATAGGGGTTGCATGTTACTTACGAGCAAACTGCTGCTTCATAAGTGCTTTTAGGTCCCATAAGGCCTTACCAGTGCAAGTATTAACTGTTATTTATCTGATAACCAGTTGTGCATTCCTTGGTTGTTGTGCAGCTTTGTGTCTGTTATACATCTGTTGGTGGGTGTTGCATACTGTTTGGTGAGTTGGACCGTCGGTCTGCCCAAGCGTGCGGTAAGTTGTGCTTGCAGAATGGTATTTCCCTTAGACAAGAAGAGAGCCATCAGTAGGTTGAGAATGACAAATAGATTTTTCATGTTATATTTTGATGTCATAACAATGTGTGCGAAATTTAGAAGTCAGTTTTTACTTCAGAATTATTTCTGGCATGTGAAGCTGTGTTCAGTAAGTAATTAGATTAACTTTCATTGGTAGAGGTGGTTGATAATTGGTCTAACAAGACTGCATGGCAAAACTTTAGATTGTGCTTACATGAAGGGAGATAGCACTTAGGCTACAAATCAACAAACTATTGCTCTCTTGTTTGACTATAGTACTTAGGATACTTGAGCAACTGCGTTTAGCTTATTAAGGAATGATTTTGAATGCAAGTCATTTTGTTGTAGCCTATCGACTCCAATCTCTTGAAGTTGCTCATTCCCGTAGGAGTATGTCATGCTATTGGCCATATCACCAGCAATGTGTCCTTTGCTGCGGTTGCAGTTTCATTTGCTCACACAATCAAAGGTATCTATTTTATTCAGCCCAAAATGAACATGTACATTTTTAAGCTACCATTCCTAACATACAATCTAATATGTTCCAAACTTACAATCTAATATGTTTCCTTCATTAATAACAGCTTTGGAACCTTTCTTCAATGCCGCTGCTTCACAGTTTGTTCTTGGACAACAGATACCTTTAACATTATGGTTGTCTCTTGCTCCGGTCGTCATTGGTAATTTGTCTTCCTTGGCATGTTAAATATCGTAAGTTAATAATGAGCATACAATTGCTACCATCTTATGTGAAGTTCCTTATGCAGCAGTGTAGTTGACAGCTTGCCTTTTTCTAAAAACTGATTTTATAGCTACTCTCTTTTCATTGTGTTTTAGATTGTAAATGTGACCTTATGACATTATTTAAAACCGCATGTAAGTTATATGCCCCTTCATTTGCCTAATCACTGTAGATTTGTAGGTGTCTCAATGGCATCCCTAACCGAGCTGTCCTTTAACTGGACTGGATTTATTAGTGCAATGATTTCCAATATTTCTTTCACTTACCGGAGCATATACTCCAAGAAAGCTATGGTATGCTTTTCATTGTACCTTTACTACTTCACAAGTCAAAACATATGAGCATCCTTACATTACGTGTCCAAATGTATAACAAACCCTTAATAATCAATTTATTTCCATTTTGCAGACTAATATGGACAGTACAAATCTGTACGCATACATTACGATCATTGCTCTATTTGTCTGTATCCCTCCTGCCATCCTTGTAAGTGCACATAAAGGTTTCTTCATATTATCTTGAAAATGTTTATTGATGCTTGCTGAACCTGGTGTTGGTTTGGGTTTTAGTTAACCCTGCTTTTATCTTGTAGCATGATATGTGTTCTATCTGTTATCTTGCGATATTGTTTGGATCTTTTATTTCTTAATAACTACATAATATGTGCATTTCGTGTAAGCCCATCCTTTGTTGTGAAGTTTGCATTTTCACTGTCTAGAATAACATTACTAAGACAGAGAATTCTAATTATATTGCTTCAAAATTATGCTGTTTGATATTATGATGATGTTTCTGATAGACTTTTGTTTTTGCTTTTATGACGAATTGTAATTTCTCCATAACTATGTCTCATTAGCTTCTGCTTTCCATTTTAACTTAGGTTGAGGGGCCTCAGCTGATGCAAAGTGGTTTTGCTGATGCAATTTCCAAGGTGGGGCTTAACAAGTTCATCTCAGATTTATTCTGGGTGGGAATGTTTTATCACCTCTACAATCAGGTATGTACAACTCCTAATTTTCACCTCCTAACATTTCAATAGTTAGAACGAAGCATATACTACTGGTGGTTATGTCGGAACTGGCTTAACCAGAAGGACTTAGTAATTTGTCGTCATGCCACAATGTTGCATCTACAATACTACAGAACATGATTTAGAAAGGATATTTATCCAGAGTATGCATTGCTATGAGTTTATATTGGGTTTTTTTTGTGGATAATCATTACTTTTGCGCATATTCTTCTTTTTTGTTTGCGACTACTATAATTGTTTTCTATATTTGATGTCCTCAATTTAACTCGATTCCGTGTGTGTTTACACTTTTACAAGGCGGTCCTGTGGTAGTCTTTAAAATTTCTTGGTTTTTCTTGTGTACTGATACGGAGTACTCGGTCTTATAGTTGGCAACCAACACCTTGGAAAGAGTGGCACCTCTTACCCACGCAGTTGGAAATGTTTTGAAGCGTGTCTTTGTGATTGGATTCTCAATCATAGCTTTCGGTATGGGTTTAACATTACTTACTTTTCTACTCAGTCTCTGTTTTCTTCTCCTTCAGATGCTATTCTATGATCTAATTTCTCTATTGAAATGGACCAGGGAACAAAATTTCGACACAGACAGGAATCGGAACTGGTATTGCCATTGCAGGGGTTGCCATTTACTCGTACATCAAAGCCAAGATGGAAGAAGAGAAAAGAGTGAGTTATTCTTAAGCTCTTAGAATATCACTGTGTCATAGCAGGGGATAAGAAGTAGAGTACTGAAGTTTTAAGAGTTTTATGCTCCGGTTATGCTCCGAGTTTATAAATAATGCTCTGACTTGACAACATTTAACGTGCTAGTCAATCATCAAAATTTTGCTTATTATTAAGACTTTATACAGTCTCGATCACTCTCGCATCTGCCTTTTGAATATTACAACTTGCTTTCTATATCTTTATAGGGTTTCTTAGTTGAGTAAGCCTAACCGTTTGACGTTATTTTGCGACTTTACAATTGCTACACGTAAGCCATGTTGGGACTTTTGATCCCTCCTTGCGGCAAGTAGGTATCATCTTTCCAAGAAGATTCGACGCAAACGTTAGTGGCCTACCTAAGTAGTGCCTGATAATTACCTTAGTAGATAAACCGATTACTTTCATTTGATACTAATATTGCAAGATATATTTGTCAAGTGTCTCTAACTGTTTCTTGTGGAAATTTTGCAGCAAACGAAGACGGCATGAGAAACGGGTACATTTACCAACATGGGCAAAAAGCTTTGCAGGTGTTGCCATAACAACTCTTCTGGATAAAGTGAATGGAGTAAGCTTGTCACAAGCTTGAATCCTTCTGAAATTTTTTAGTCTACTTTCGTTGCGTTACCTCGTCGAACCATTTTCTGAATTGTAATTATCAGAAATAAAAGGCACCTTTTGGCCAAACCATTGACAAGAATCATGTTGGTCCAGTTCAGAAATTTCAAGTGTTAAAAAAGTCCTGATGTGCATTTCTTCACTCGTCCATTGCTCAAGTAACAATATATTCTGGATCAATTTAAGAATAATATTAGCAAGTGGAGGAAAATAAAAATATTTAGGGCTGTATTAGTTTAGTTAGAATTCAACTTTTTCAGATTTTTGAGCCAAAAATTTTCTATTAATTAAAACAGAAAATAACCTTATTCTCAAATTTACTCTTAATTATATTAAAAACAAAAATTTATGTCTTTTAAATTCATTTGCAAAACTTATTTTTTGAAGAATATACTTCACTGAAACTCTGGTGAACTTAGCATGCCTTTTTGTTTCTTTATTCCTTTACGTGTGACGTCGACACCATATGGCAACTGTGTTTCAATACTTTTTAATTTTACATTTTTAATAATTTTTTTTATAAAATTAGTTTAACTTTTTAAAAATATTTAAAACTTTATTATTATTTAGTTATACTAACTTTTCTAGATAAAAAATTAAAACGAATTATTTTAAAAAAATTATTTTATAAGCAATTTTGCTTAAACAATTAGGTGTCTAATTTGTTACGAAAGAAGAAGTTCGTTGAAATGGCAGACCCTCAGGTAGCTGTTTCAATGCGTACGCAATGCCAAATGCTTTTGAGATTATATTGCATTATCTAATTAACCTCTCCATCGCTTTCGATTTCATTTTTTCCGAATAAGATTTGGATCTACAGATGATGATGGCGACCTATCGATTGAATGACATCAATAATTTTCAACCAATATTATTATTATTCATATTTTTTGCCGCATATCAACATACGCACATGATTGAATTAAATCAAGCAATTTTATACAAGGATGAAGAAAATCAAATAAATCAATTAGTTTGAAAGAGGAAACCCTATTCCATATCTGGTTGTAGGAAATGCACAGAACAACAAGCTCCCGAACGCTCCGATTCCGACCGGCAACGCCGCCAGGAC
The DNA here is from genome assembly GCA_019914995.1 of Acanthochlamys bracteata. NCBI lineage: Eukaryota > Viridiplantae > Streptophyta > Magnoliopsida > Pandanales > Velloziaceae > Acanthochlamys > Acanthochlamys bracteata. The sequence continues at coordinate 9,626,536 of CM034132.1, read as the reverse complement.
CTGCTTCGTCGACTCCGAAGGTACCGGGTAAAAACACCCAACCACGTTGTTGTCGAGCAACGCCACCGCTGAGAAAATAAGCACTGAAACAATCCCATGCACGAAATCGATCGGCTTGATCCTGTACTTCTTCTCTTGTTCTGCAGACAGAGCAGGAGTGGGTGAACCGTCGATGAACACCAGACCTTTTAGAGTAGCGAACCCGTAGTGAAGTTTGTTGTTTGAATCTTTGTAGCTGTCTGAGAAGCTGAGAATGAAGCACAAGAATCCACAGACACCAATGAGCGTTGCGGTCATGATACGGTTTACAGGCAAGCAGTGCCCGGTGTTTGTAAAAACCGGCGACAGCAGCTGGAACAAGAGGACGGTTCCGGTAGGCAACAAGTTGGCCAAGTGTGCAGTGCTCTTGAATGTCTGACGGATTGCTCTTTGTATCGGCGATAACGAATTTTCATCATCATCGTCGGCTGATGCGTTGGGTGATTGCAGAAGGGGTTTCTTCTGCTGCGATTCTTCGTCGTCGCCGTCGCCGTCGACGTTAAATTTCACGGTTGGAGCTGCTGCCGTTGCCGTTGCCATGCTTGTTTTTTATATATATGGTTCTTTTAGTTTTTCTGGTTTCTTATAGATGAATGAATTGAGTGCGAGAAGAGATAGGGTTGGCATGAACAAGTAAGTCTTCATTGTAATTGCTTCTAAGAAATATATTGATTGTGAAACCTAAAAAATAATGAAAAGAATAATAATTTTGCTTGCTTAATCTTCGGGAAAATTCGCTGGAAGCAAGAGAAAAAAATTATTTCACAAAAAAACATAAACCTAATTCCATCGATTTAATTGATTAAGTTTTTAGATTAAAATGGTTAATTACCTGGATGTGATTTCAATTACACTCGGAAAACCCACTTGGAATTAACTCATGAACAAATAAATTACAAGCTTTTTTTTTCTTTAGAATTTGCATATGTATAATAGAAAGATTTTGTAATTGTTGTTGTTGTAAAATAATTCAACATGAAATCGTGTCATATATATATATATATATATATAACCCAAAAAAGAACAAAATTTAAGCATGCCTTAATTTCATTTCCATTGATTTGGAAATAGAATACACTAGTAGCATTAGGCTTAAAATTTCAATTTTCATTCACTACTACTACCGGCTTGCATGCGTACGATTACGAAAACTAATAACAATTAATTACTACACAGACTTCAACAGATCGCATCAATGGCGTACGTAGAAACGACGTACAGAAAGATAATCAGTATTAGTGCTAGCTAAATTATCTTAAGCAGCAACGACAACTTCATCGCCGGCAGCAACAACAGGCGGCGCCGACATTTCCTTATTCGCCTCTTCCACACATTCAGCTGCCGCAATTTCAATCACTACCTCTTCGCTCGACGTCGGAGTCAGCTTTACATTTGCCACTTTGTTCCCGTTAACGTTGTTGTTTTTCTGATCAGTCATGATGAGCTTGCCGTCTCCGGCGATGATGATTGCCTTCTTTGAATAGTTTCTGTATCTCGCGTACAGAAGCATTTGCAGAGATCCGAATGTCATTCCCAGAACATTAGGCAACTGCATGCATGCACGTATACACTATACATAAACATTACGTACGTAAAAATTTTCAGATTATTAATTAACTACAATCGTTGATTACTTACCGCGACGTATACGTCCTTGATTATCCAACCGTACATGAACCAAACGACGGCGCTCAACGTTAAGGAGCAAGACAAATTGAATGGCATGAACTCCACGCTCTTCGTGCGTATCACTTGCGTCTGTGATTAACACAAACTAAACTTGTTTAATTGCACTCGATCGTTTGTAATTGTTACTCTTCAATCCAAAATCTTAAGATAATGAGCTTATGTATTCTGATACTATATTAGAAACTTGGATGGTCTTCACTTCAAAATTTTAAATGGCAGAGTTCTTCGAGCCCTAATAAGGACTTCTAAGAGAATGCAAGTGTCTAATAAGGGATCAATATATCTAAACAGGAAGCACTTACGATGATGCTCAAAGGCGCTACGAATACGCAAACGGAGAAACTGGTGCAAATCCAACCAACAATTTTCAGACGCCGATCGCCGTCGGCAAGAAGAAGACTCAGTATAAGTATCAATGAGTATGCTCCAACTATCAGAAGCACAACCAGTTTCACGGTATCGACCTGAGAAAACCAAAAGAGAATTAAGAAGGCGTAAAAATAATTCATCAATACTAGTTGAATATTTGTTTCTGAAAAAATTAAACTCACGCGAGTCTTCTTGTTGGCGTAGATAAGAAACAAAACGACATAAATTACTTCAATGAAGCAACCAAATGCGTTGATGATTATGAGAATGTAGGCTTGAGTTTTCAGAAACGCGTAGTAAACCCATAGCATGCAGCTGAACAGAGCCACGACGTAGGGAACTGACTGAAACCCTTGCGTCGATTTGCTCTTCAATATTCGAACGAATGTCGGCCTGTGCATAATATACATGAATTGAAATCAATGTTCTACACTCTACGAGCTAGTAACGTACGTCCTCGATCGTGTTGGAAAGAAAAAAAGTTTTTACATGCAGTCGAAGAAATTAACTTACACTGGTGCAAGGAACACTAGGAATGAGATGAAATCACCTAGAATACCGATAGAAAGTGCAACAGCTGGGCTAGCCATATATATCACCTAAGAAGAACTTGTATCGTTTGCAGAGAAACGAAAACAGAGCTAGAGAATTTAAAAACCAGAGAAGAAGAAGAAGAAGCTGATCTTCAAGCTTTGTTCTGCTTCTTCATGAACAAGGTAGCACCCCAAATTTATAGGCAAAGTTTAGGGGTGAACAATTTCTCACCAACTTTCTTGTTCTGGTAATAACTAACAATCACTCTTGAGAAAATCACAACATTTTATTTTTTCTATATAGCTACAACTCAGCATTCCATTAATCATATTCATTCAAAACCTAGATATCTCCGAGCGCGTCGGATATGAGTTCATCAAAAGAAAATCTAGTGCAAAATTAATTAGAGAATATAATCAAAATTAGACACGTAACTTCAACCAAAAAAAAATCTGTTTATTTTTTTTTCACAATTAATTTCATTCTGCTCTGTTATGGACAAATAAACATCGATCGAATTTTACTCGAGCGAGAGATCGATGAGGTTAAATTAGTGCAATAAGAAAAAATATCTAGAAAAGAATCATCAGTGATATTTCTACTGTTTTTACTGGTAGCTAACTTTAATAATGCAAAGAAGAGCTATGATTCAATTGATGACCTTTTCTTGTTATCCCTCTATGTGTTTTCCCTGCTGTCTTGCAATGTTCTCCCTGCTGTCTCATGCATTGAATCCCGACGGACGTTGTTTACATGCTTTGCTTATCGCTAGGGCATTGGAATCCAATAAAGAACTTTTGGAAGGACGATCAAATCACGAGAACCAAGCGCACTCCTTTTTTCTGCTACTATATATTTTCTCTTTTTTGTACATGACATTATTTCTGTATCGTGTTTTCATTTTTCGTCTCAATATATTATAGATGTAAATATATAATACATATACGAAAAGAGAGAGAGACATTATAGCGTTCTTCTAATACAAAAAGAAATGCGTATATCGGATTGTTTGGATTGAGAATACATAAGATCAATAAAAAATTTAATTACTTTTCGTTATTTTTATTTGGTAACAAAATTATAAGAGTAATTAATAGAAAGCGCGAAATTTTTTTTCATTAATCTTATACGAAGAGTAATCGAATACATCATACTACAATATTATAGTTAGGGGCCATAGGTAGAGGACTCAGTGATACAATAACTAAACCTGGTCGCACCGAGTCGACCTAATAACCTTCATCATATGAATATTGCAGAATAACTGGTGCAAAGAAAATACCACTTCCTCTTAAAGACAAAACATTCTCAAGATTCCAAGTTGCGCAATGCCCGCATTACTTAGCCTACTACATCACATTGAAAGTGCACAAGGTTCTTAGAGTTCTGTGGGAAGCAGAGTCAGCTATGACACTTCAACAAATTGGATACGAAAAGAACGACTTGATTTTTGCCAATAACATGCAGAGAGCTGAAACCTGCAGAATCTTTTAAAGTAATGGAATCCAAGCTATACATTTCCTTTCCAAGGGCTTAACAAAATAAACACTCAATATTCTAAACATCTCCGTTTAAATCAATTCACATATGCAGTTCAAATAAAACACTTCGATAAGAATTTAGGTTGGGATATAAATCTACATATATTCAACCAATAGGGAACTGCATCTTGAAATAGTACATCAACAGTACGGAGGCCAAAGAGCACCACTTATCTCAAATGCGGAGCAGATCAGATAAGTCTGACACTGGATTCCATATAAGGTACAATAGAACACTAGAGCAGAGCATTATTGCAACTTGCCACTTCCCTTTATACACCAAAACAAGAAGGCATATTCCAATAATTCCATACTTCTTTTCACTTCACTTGAATGTGGATTGAAGCTAGTTAGCAAGCATTAAACAACAACTTGACTGGAAAGAAGGAAAAGCTACAGAAGTAGTGGTAGTAAAAGTGATATGAATCTCTCTGGGTGCTTGTTACTCTGGCTTTGCCCGAAGAAGATGAAACACATGAGATCAAAGTTCGAAGAAAATGCGATAATGTTTTGTACATTCTCTCTATGTACCTTTGCCTCTTGCTATCCAAACTTGCATGTTTCTGGTGAGACTTTGGAGATCCCCACCAAAGGCTATTAGTTAGCCTGCCATCCTTGATCATTGTAGCTTTGAATATTCTTCTGCAAATTGGTTTACAACCAGGAAAGAATTTGGTTTAATCTGCCAAAAATGGTAATTCTTTGGTAGACTACACAGATACAATGGTTTACTACTGCATAGTATCAGTGTGCATATAACAAAAACAGGAATTCAACAGATTATTAGGAATTTAAATTCACTTGATACAAATCATTTGGTATACCATAAAGAGCAAAAGCTGGAGCTTTTCCTTCTCTTCAGAAAACGGAAGACCAAGCATTGTTCCATTGATGATGGGATGTAACTCCACTAGGATCATTGTCTGGAAGGAGCAAGCATCCCAATCTAAACCCCAATCTAGCCTATATGATGGAAACCTTTCTCAAGCCTATCACCACCTATCGCCCATTGACCCTCCAATTAAATACACGCTAAGAAAAGATAGAACAGACGACAATATAACATCTTTCAGAAAATTGTAAGATATATAACTTCATTTTAAGCTAACTTTACAGCTGCATCTGGCAAATCGGAATTTCAATACCGTTCATGATGGATAAGAAAAAGAAGAAGAAGACGAACAGTAGTAAAAATGACATTTCCATGGAACAATTCCTTTGACAACTGCCAACGAGTGGACTTTCCTGCCTTTGCATTGATTACTGACAAATTAGCCTCGCATTATGTACGACTGTACGTTGCTCGCTACGTTTTGCACCCGATCTTGCCAAACTTTGGAAAAGGAACTTACTTCTGTTGCCTACAGATAATACGAAATATTAAGCGATCATAACAATTAATTGCTAAGTCCACAACCTACTTTAAATTGTCTACACAACAATAAATTAAAATCAGCAGAAAACATTACATTCCCCAGAATCTACCTTTCCAATGTAAAAGCAGAAAACTCAAAAGCATGTAGTGCATAACTTTAGCTAAAAGTATTTTATGAGGGATTGCAAAACCAACAAAAAATGAGTACAATAAACTTGTTACCTTAACTTGCATTTATGTTACGAATGTTGAGGTGGGAGTGTTGGTTTCTTCTCAACCGCCTCATAATGGAGAACAAAATTATCCTGAGATTGAAATGTCAGCAATCATTTGTTTACTTATTAGAAGGAAACTGCAAACAAAACATAAAAGAATATTGAGACCTTTCGCACTCCCTCCCAGATATCCTTGTCAAAGAAAAGGTAGGAACCCCTTTCATATGTATTTGTCTTCACAAGCGGTTCAACATTTGCAATTCTTGTAAACCACAATTTGATCTCTCTATGGTAGAACCAACCTCGTACATGTCTAAGGTTACATGTAGCAGCCAAGTGTAAGAATACATCTCTTCATAACAGATAACAGAAATAACATAACAAGAATGTTGCATAGAATGATTGCAGAAATCCTAGGTGAAAGATGAGGTGAAAATGATTGCATGAAGCATTAACTTTCTGCATTCATCTTGTACGAAAACAGTATATAATGATTACAAACTATACTTCTCGAAAATAGAAAACCACACCTTTAACAATTAAAGCTTAGGGGACTGGACTAGAGCACCACAGAAAGCACAACTTCAAAAGTCTAAACAAAACTGCTACTATGCATTAAAATTAACAAAATGCATGCATTTCTCAAACAGAAATGTCAAAACTCATCTTCTAAGGCCTAAATGGGCAGGATTCTTCTAGACTCAGCAATTTAAGTTCTTAATGCTGAACTTTGTTCACATTTTCCAAAAGAAACAAACAGATATGATTGTGCTGCTTTGAAAATCTAAGCAAACCTAGAAGTTGATCCTAATTCAGATAAGATTAGTTTTTTTTCCCTGTTTTTCTCTCTAGACAACTGACGGATGGTGCGTACTTACAATTCATGCGCAGCATAGAGCTGAGCTTCATCCTTCGGCATACTGCAAAAAAGAGATCTAAATTGGCAACAACCATGAAGAAACTAAGGAAAAAAATGTGCATCAGCATGAACAAAAACCTGTAGAAGATGTAGAACAGTGTTTGCAGTTGAAATTTTGAAAAATAATTTTGCTGCAACCATAAACATGAAAGTTATGACAACATAAACATTCGCTGATCTGCTACAAACTGAAACTGTCTTTGAAGGAACAGAATAAACTAAATCTTAAAGAAACGCACATGCAAAGGAGGAGGTGGTTTAGAATAGTAACAGCTAGGTAAAGTATATTGCGGTTCCCCTTCAGCAGGCTGGTTAGACCACGGAGATGCAAATGTCTTATGAAGCTTGTCTGCTGAATTCAAATTCAAACCTAGGGTTGTCAAGTCAATCCCAAGGGCAAGGGACGTTAGTTCTATATCATTCATCCTTATAACACTTAGCAATCCCAATAAGCCAAATCTATCTGTAGTAGTTTGTGCCCCTTGCATGGATCTGAGATTCTGATCCCTGAACTGGGTGGCGGTGGACATCTGTTGCATGCGGAGCTGGGATGGATTTTGAGGATGCTGGTACTGTTGCATAAGCTGTTCATAAGCTCCTAAAGTGGAACCAATACTTGGGGAACTTAATGGTCTCAACCCGATACTTGGTGCTCCTGTATTCTGAATGTAAAGCACATTGTTGGAAGAAAATAAAGGGTAAAGTTACTGGTTACAAAACTGTTGATGTCACGTTGAACAATAATATATAGAAGTATAAACCTGAGAATGGTAGGTCGTCCCATGTGATGACGGAAACAGATCAGAGCCGCCTAAATTAAGAAGATCTTGGCTATTCCCTTGTTGGAAAGAACCTCCTACACTACCTAGTGATGTAGGATGCTGCTGCTGCTGCTGACGGGCAGAAGAGTACACTCCCCCTAAATTAAATCCTCCAGATCTTGACATCTGTATGCACATGTTCATGTAAATCACATCAAGTAACTACCATCACATACATACGAATCAGCAAGACGATATTGAACTCACTGGAAAGTGCTGTGACTGCATCATAGATAAATTGTCATGCAACTGGTCTTTCTGATGTAAATCCATGGAAAAATCTGACTGACCACCTGCTCATATGGGAAAAATAAGACAAAGAGTTCATAGATTTAGAAAAATACGAGAATTACATAATCTCGTTCCCAAAGATACATGCAGGATTTGTCAACCAAACACTGATGCAATTTAAATTAAATCCAGAGTCCTTTAATGAGAGCAGGCACAATTAATGACTCAGAGCTAACTACACCAGCCCCTGGGGCATTCTGGAAGTGGAGCAATATATCTGTATGAACATTGTTTGCATGCTATTTGCTTGTGAGATCTCCTAGTACCCTATTTTAGGCATAAGAACGCTAAATACTTTGCAATTTCATGTATCATGTCAGGCTGCAAAGGAAACAATGAAAAATTAACAAAGAGAATAGATGAAGGTTATAAAAGAACAGTATGTAAAACCTTAGCCTCTTTAGAAAAGCCAATCTTCACTAAATTTTAAACTCATAATTTTTTTAATAAAAGAATGATCACGAATAAGCATGAATAAGAAATGGAGAAGTAAGCCATGCAGAAGAACAAGGAATTCAATGGCACCTTTAAATCCAGGCAATGCTGGAAAATCTTCATTTTGGATGCTAAATTCTTGATTTTGTAGTACGATAGAGTTGACCCCAACTGTCTGTTTCCTCAATGAACCTATACAAAGGAAAATCAATTGTTCATACAATCTACAGAATGTTCCAGATGGAATGTTGAGTGTATTTGCTTACTCAATTGAGCTTGTGGTCCTCCAGCAGAACTTGGCCTTCCTGTCAATTGAGGAAAATCATTTATGTCGAACGGAGCGCTCTCATTGGAATTAACATCACTTAACATTCCCATGGAGCTCAATTGACTATTAGCTGCTTGTAGCTGATTCTGTGATAATGCACCTCCTGAAGTAGAATAAGAATTCCCAAGCATTCCAATCATCTGAGGAGCTGCTGAATGAGAGTCCTTTCAGTAACAAAACAACAGAAGTATTTTCAAAAGAAACCAAACAATGCAACAAATAGAGTTTCAGAATACTTCACAGAAATGTGTATGAATGCAGTATTATGAAGATAATATCCATCAGAAGTCTAGTTCAATCTAAAATCTCATCAGCAGTACATTGTCAAGATTAGTTATTTGGACCAAGATGAGTACAGATAATAATAACTTTTTACAACCATAAATAGAAATCTCAAAAATGACTTGATTTGGGACTGGAAAGCAGCAGCACAAAGTTATCAAATTTCAAACAATTTAGTTGATAAAAGAACAGAAGCAACATAAGTTCAAACTCCGGCAGTACCTTGTTGAAGCATCCCACTCATCAGCCTGTTAGTTCCTTGTACATTATGGCTACCTGATCCACTATTGGGAGTTAAATTTACTCTTGATCCAAGCCCAGGAACAGATAATCCTCCAGAGCTAATGGTTCTTCCCAGATTCCCACCACCAGCCATGCTCCCCACTGAATTTGAAATACGGGGACCAACATTCTGAAGAATCGGTGATACTCCTAAACCAGGAATAGAACTGCGGTTGCCAGTTATAGAGTTTGAGGAAATCCCAGGTATTGAGCTGCCAACACCATTCATACTACTGCTGTACGCAGGATTTCCTACAACACTTTGACCTCCCCTGTTAGTTACCCCTGAATGTCCGTGTGAACTACCATGAGATATCTGAGAGGATATATGTACCAGAAGAGATGTAAGAATTTTAGACTCAGAAGGTTGAATGGGCCTGGTGAAAGTTCACATCAGCCTCAAATTTAAGAATCCACAAAGGAAACCAGAAAACCTGTGACAAAGCCATTGGTATGCTATTTGTCGCAAATCGTCCACTAGAGATGCTTCCACCAGCACCAGGTTGTTGAACACCACTAGATGGGATACCACTCATTGCTGCATTTCGTGATGCAAGTGACGCTGGCATGTTTGGTACATTGAAGCTCCCATGCATATTATGAAGCCCTTGTAAGCCACCTGCACACGAAAGACTTTCCAATTGCAATGCCTGCATATATTTGGAGAAGAAACAAACATCCTGTCTTACCAGAGTGATGAAAACTTGGAGCTGTTGCAGATTGAGCAGAAAAAGATGTAGGAAAAGCCCTTCCTGTTGAGTCTGGAAGATTTGAATTTGATCCATTGAGGGCGGCCTGTTAGCAAAAATTTTACAAGTACATTAAGTCAACCAGAAAACTCATGTATGCATGACCAAATCTTTACCAAAAGATAATAGCTCAGAACAAAGATTAAATACATGCCCAACATCCCAACTTAGAGTAACATGATACTGCAGTAGGTCAAGTTACATAAACCACACTTATGCTATGTAACATGACTGAAGCCAAAAGGAGCTTGGCTAAAAATGGTGCATGGAACCAAGGCTAAAATACGGATTATATTAAGTGATAAGATAGCTTACAGGAAAAATGAAGAAGATGCTAGAAAAATCTCACAACTTGCCAAACAGTAAGATGTGACAAGGAAAACGAGTACCAAGATTAGATGGCAATCCAGAACACATGTATGAAATCCATCAAAAAGCAAAACTAATGACAAAGAGGCATACGTTAAGTAGTCCAGACATTGCAGTGAATCTAGAAGATGTGCATAGACATCAATTTGACATGCAGCATTTCATCAATTCATTGAGATTCCCACTAAAAGATCTACAACGATCTTCGCTCCACAAACTGCGCCTATACCTGCACATAAAAAAGGAAAAAGCTAGGAAGAAAACCAAATACAAAAACATGTAACTTTATGAAGCTTATTAACAACAATTTGAAACTAGGAAAAGAGATCATCTTAGTAGTTTACATAGTTCCAGTTATTGAACTAATTTGGGTTAAAACAAAGGCAAAGAAAATATGCACACAACAACACAATCGTTCCCCTAAAATATCCATACAGGTAATTCGAAACGCAATGCATAATTGCATTCTTATATTTTAATAATAGCAAGTTTGCATTATTCGCAATAGTTAACCCTATTAATTGTGTATAACCAGCAATATATGCAGTTGATCTATAACACAAAAGAATTTTTAAATAATTCTAGAGAGAAAACGCTATAGAGTGAAAGAATCATTCCAAATCATTTAAAAAAAAAAATTTCATTGTAATAAAAGAAACAAAAAATCATCTTAACAAGTCGATAAATCGAAACAGTAAGAATGAACCACGAGAAATTCGACCAGTTCCCACACCAATCCACAGTAAAATAAAGTCCCACTGGATCGAACACTAATCAAGAAGTAAGATTTACTGAACTCGGAAAAAGAAATACCGTCACTGATTACAACTCAGTTGATTGATTCAGCAGAAACCCTAGCTACTCGGGAAGGGGGAGATCAAATTCAACTCAAAACCGGAGCCGCACCTGCTTTGCTTCTATATATCGATCGACTGAATGAATGAAAATCGAGAGAGGGAGAGATCGAGAGAGATGAGAACGGAAGAGATTGAAATTGAAGGAGCGAAGGCCAAAAAAAAAAAAGTAATAATGAAAAACGAAAGAACAGAAGAAGACAAAACGTGAGAAAGAAAGAAACGAGGCCCATCCTAAGTAGGCCTTTAGTGGGCTCGAAACGTGCTAGCCCAAAGGAATTGCTAACAGTTTGCAGCAATTTTATATTTTGTTTTTCTTCCAAATTGTTAATTTCTAAATTGCGAATAATATTTTTTTATTAAGAAAACAGAAGAAAACAATTGTTACTGCCCTCAAATTACGCCTATGACCATAAAAAAATATTTAATTTAATCTAGATTATAATTATTCGTGATAATCATAACATTTTCAAATTCTTTTAAATATTTTCTCTATTTTTTTCTTATAAGTCTTTTTAATTCAATAGAAGAATCTAACCGAAAGAAACTTTAGAATTTTAAACCAAACCGAATCGCGACAAATTATTAAGAAAAATTCCATTGTCAAATTCGAAAGGAAATATTTTTTTTTCTAGAAACGAACAAGACGCTGTAATAAACACTGGAAAGTTGAAGCAGCTTTTTCCCGAATTCAACGTGAAAAAGATTCATAAAACAAAATAATTACCGCATCCAAATTTGCAATGAGGTTCTGAGAAAATTACCGAATAATCAAATTTGGGAAAAGAATTACCAAAACAACGGATTAGGCTTTGAACAAAAATTGCAGAACAAAAAAAAAAAAAAAACATTACAGTGAATTGGAGTGATCTCCAAGAACATTACCATTTGACTAACTCAAATACCTAAATGAAATTCCTATAGATTCTCTATTTTTTTTGCCACCTATGTATTCTAGCAGATATTCAACTATACAACATTCATGTTTCTTCGTTCCCCCTTCTGGTAAAGTAATTAGGCGAAGGTCAAGTTGTAGTAACAACAGCGTCGGCCTGAGGATCTTCTCGCTCGATCGCTTCATACTCGGAGAGTAAATCCATGAACTCATTCAGTAATCTCTGAACTTTTCTGTTGGTTGCCATTGCCGGAAGGATGTCTTCTTTCAGTAATTTTTGCTTCTTCATTCCCTGCATAGAAATCAACCCAATTAATATCAATTGAGCCGCAAAAAGAGATAATGCACTAACTTAAAAGGTAAATCTTCAGAATAGTATAGTTGCTTGCATATGAGTGCTTTCCAAATGCAAGTTCCATTATACTAGTATAAAAATATAGGAAGAACAAATCCTATACTCAATCCTTCTAAATTATAAGAGTTACATGAATTTTAGATCTCCCGCTGTAGCAGCTCTGCAACAGGAGAAATCTAAGAGCTGGTTTGGAAATGCTTCCAATTTTCATTTTTGGATTTAATTAGGAAATATTTGGTGCAGGTGCAGGATAAGTTTTTCACATTCGAAGTTATGAAGATGAACTCCCAAAAAGCATAAGTTCTTCTGAGAAAATACCCAAATCAATTAAAGTTGCAAATTTTGATTATAAACAGGATCAGTTCTACAAACATCTATTGCAAGTGCCAACATCGCAGTACACCACTGAAGAACATTTAACCAAAACAATGCATGGCAAAGCAGTGATAAACAAGCGAAAAGGACTTACTAGGACAAAAGGATCCCATGCGGGATCTTTGGAATCAGAGGCTGCCACCTCAGCCATTCCTGTGGGAGGACCAAGGAAGCTCTCACAAACTTCTCGTAAACGGGATTCATCTGCTTCTCTGCATAACCAGATTTATTTAACCAAAAGGTTATCATTACGAAGAGTCTCTTACTATTATAACCAATACGAATAGAGGAATACTGGCAACCAACTTTAAAGCAAAACAGAAAACCACTGAAGCGGGTTGCAATAACACAAGAAGTGCTAGAGTATAATTGGCTCATCCTTTAGCAGAGAGAGTAGAAGCTCACCTTGCCAAAAGGCGAACATAAGAGAGAAGGCATTGGCGATATTCATTTGGTGACTTCAAAGCTAAAGTTGATGCAAGCTGTGTTTCTAGATGAGCCCGAGTCTGCACGCCATCATCCGTTACCCTGTACATATAGTTATGCAACAAAAATGAAAAAGAGAACCTAAAAAGAAGGCTGTATTTAGCATAACTATTTATTCATTAGATAATGCTAAAAGTAAAAGAAATAAGGCGTGTATCAACCTATTCCAGCTAGGCTTTCTTGCATTGAACTTTCCAATATCAACCTGCAGATTGCCCAGTTCACCATTCTGAAAAGAACTCAAGTGAAAGGAGCTAGCAAAATTCGATGCTGGAAAGCAATCATCAGCAACTCTTAGCCAACACTTCATGCTCAAATCAAACAGAAAAGCATGTCGAGTGGCGAGCACAATGAGAGGTGAACCAGATTTTGAAAACCTCGCAGATATTACTCTGACAGAGCCTAAAGAAATACCACATTCACATTATAATCTTCACTAATACAATATCAACACCATGCATGCAGTTTAAAATCCATACTTGCATTCTTTGCTGATGAATCCTCCCTTAAACATACTAGAGGAGCCAAAGAGTCCTGCACAAGACATATTTTATTGAAAAGGTCCCATACATATAGTAATCCCCTTCTCGTGACAAGAAGTAGCTTCCAGCAATCATCGCAATCTATGAACACTGCTGCAGAACCAATCATCATTGCAGGTATAGCTCGTCTCCCGCACTTTGTGTAAACCTTGTTCGGAAAGGACACATCAAAACAGTCTAAACAAGAATTTCACAAGCGATAGACCAATGAGGAAAGTCAGCCAACAAAAAAAAAGCTAGTAGCACGGCTAGGTGGTCCTTTTGGGTTGCTTAAACTAAGGAGCTTTTTTGAAAAGGAGCTTATTTTGGGGCTTTTCGGAAATCGAGCTTCTCTTTCTTTACCTCAAAAAAAATAAAATTATACATATAAAGATTTTATGACGTACAATTTACCTATACTTTCTAAATTATGAAAATTTTATTAGAATATTGTTGAAGGTTTATTGGTAAACGAGAAGCTGAAAAGAAATGGAGAAGCACCTTGGAACGCAACGTCCAAACATGCACTATAATAGTTAGGTATAATAAAATTCACTGTTTGATTCTGAGTCCCTTGTAATCTGCTTTTACTGACATATTGACTTATAAATAAAATATAAGGAATAATTAATCTTCAGGCTCTCCGACAGCTATTACGGATGGATGAAAAAACACAAAAGGTATTGAGAACAATGAGCTATCCTTTCCTGTTTGCTACAGCACAATTCTAGTCTCCACAAGAAAGTCTCGAAAAACAAACGAAAACTTGAATATTAAGCACCATACTGTTCTTAACTTGAACATTTTAACAGCATCACTAGCATTAATCTATTATATAAAACCCTTGCAAAAACTATAAAATCATTAGAATTCTTTCCTTAAGAACCTAGAACCAGATCTAACTTCTTTATATGCTAAACCTGCTAGTTATCAACTTATAATCATAAGAAATCCTATAGAATGGGTCTACAATGACAACCAAAAAAAAAAAAATTTTCACCAAGAAGATAGGATAATGTGTACCTGTAAGGAGCCATCCTCACAACCAATAGCCCAAAAATTGGAATTCCCAGCCAAAGCAGTAACTCTTCCAGATATTCGATCAGACCATAGCGTTTGACTTCCTTTGGAGCACCTTATCTGAGTTTCTTTTGCAAATAATGTGTTTCCAACACCAATCATGTCACTGATAGACCTTTCTACAGGTTTAGCTTCTAAGCAGCAAGGCTGTGTATCATCACCTTCTTTACTACTGCAAACCTGTATTGATAAAGCATCACATGATACTAGAGAAGCCAGTGGTCCAATCTGTCCTGACTCTTCTACATTAATTCTCCCATCATCATTAGCCAATGCTGGAGCCTTCTGTATAACAAGGCTTTCGTTAATGTTAACCCTTGCAGTCATACTAGAACGCTCCTTAGACCCACAGTTATTGCACCTTCCGGGAACATTGTTTGCATCGAAGCTTCCACTAAATAGGCGCTTCATGGGAGCTTCTTTGATCCCATTCTGCTGATCCAATGGTAACGAAGAGAAATCAACTACTTGAGCATCGCTTAGAGATGACACATTATCCTGATGAGCAGGCACTCCAACAGCTTCTGGAATTATTCTTTTTCTTCCATCTGGACGTCGATACTCTCTCTGCTTTACAGGACTACACATCCGTGTAGATGTCGTTTTAGTTGATCCATCACCACTAACCCCTCCATCTTTCTTTCCCTCTTCAACTTGTGTTTCAGGTGCCTTGGTAATTGATTGAGTGACATTGGTTACCTTCCCTACATCGGTGGAAGCCTTTTGGGGATTCTGGTTCTGCTGCAAATCAGAGCTTGATTTCTTGGTTGGCGGCTGCTTACCTGAAACAACTTCCAGTAAAAGCTGTGCAGGGCTTTCAGCAAGGTTTGCTTGCCTTCCCCTTACATCCCCGTATCTGCTTCTTTTCAGCTCATCCAGCTCAGTATCGTTTAACCTGTACCCTAATTCCTTGGCTTCAAAACGGAAAGTAGCAACACTTCCATCCAATGAACATGCAAACAATCCATAACCATCTGGACTCCTGATTCAAAAGAAATCATATGGTCAGATGAAAGAAGGTAAAAGGGGACATGGTGAACTAAATGGTGCATAGTCAACTAGATTCAGCTATTACCATGATAAATCAACAACACTCTGTGCAAAGAAATGTTTAGCTACAAAGAGGGGGCGGGCACTTGCTGTTGTCCATACAGTAATAGTACGATCCTGACTTCCAATTGCAATCACATTATAAGGTTGTGACTCCTTCGCTGCACCCTTGGAGATACCATTAGCCCATCCTGTGGATGCAGCCTTTGGCTCTTGGCCATTTGTTATATTCTTCCGAAACATTGAGTGGTTGAACTTTACCACAATGATAGGTGCATTATGTCCCAAAAAGTCAAAGGTAGCCGACCATTCTCCCCTTTCCAGCACAGGAGCCGAATGTCTTGGCTTCTGAAAGCCATGGGTAGTAGTGATAAAGTGGCCACAAGGAGACCATCCAAGCCGCCTGAAGAAGGTAGATCCAAGCTGAAAACACAAGAGAGCTTGAAGTGAGATTTTAGATACAATAACAAATATAGTTAAGAAATACCTAGGTACAATTAAATTTATACCGATTTTGCCCAGTGTCCTTCTGTTCTGTGTGCAAGACTCCAATCGCTCGTTCGCCATATGATGACAGTCTTGTCATCTGACTGGCTTGCTATGAAGGAGCCAATAGGATCCCAAGCAACCCCCTTAACCAAGCTTGAATGGCCTCTCAGAACTGCAGTGCATATCCCATTCCTCATGTTCCATATGTGTATGGTGTTATCCAAACTCCCACTCGCTAATGTTTGGTCATCTGGAGACCAATTAAGATCCACCTATTCAAACACAGAAAATATCTTACTAAACAAACATGATGGTCCGGAATTACATGGACACAGATAACTGAAAAGGAATCCATGTATTATTACCACATCTGCAGTGTGACCCCTCAGAGTCATAACTACTTTCCAATTCTCAACATCTGGAGGCTCACCGCTGCCAAATTCAGTAGTCCCAGAGCCAGGTTTCCTTTCGTGAATAAATATAACCTGATCGTCGGACCCTGAAGCAAGATATCGGCCATGCTTTGCCCACCTCACACAATTGACAGATCCAAAGTGATCACGAAGGGTCGCCAGCAACTTTTGAGTTGAATGCTCAATATCTACATCCTTGCTCACTGAATTCATGTTCCATATACGGACCTTAACAGCATGAATTCCCACTTAGTTAAAAACTATACAATTGTTCATAAAGCATGCACAGGAAGTATGTACTAAGGGAAATCGAGGAAAAACAAAGACAATTTATTCCAAAATGCTCCAAAAACTCTGAATTTTGAAGTGGACTCGAAGAGACCAATGATGAATTTAGAGCTGACTTCTAAGTCCAAATATTTCCTAGCCATTCTATCTACAAGTTCTAGCAGATAAAGCAGGTTTATCATGCAAAAGATGACAAATGTTATTTCTCAAATTACCATAATTAATTTCATCCGTTATGGAGAAAGGTAAAGCTATATAGAACTGGTCATATGAAACCAGATACTCTTGGCATGGGCATTAATGCAGTAAAACCAGATACTCTTGGCATGGACATTAATGCAGTATAAACTGTTTGAATTCCTTAAAAATCGTGTTCTATGCCATAAAATTTCAAGAAACTGTTTGCATTCAGACTACACAATGGGGGATAAAAATCACCTTGTGATCACCACCTCCAGTTGCAAATCGCTGGCCACCAGCTTGAACATCGACAGAGAAGATCTGCATCCCCTCATGCCTAACCCAACTTGGCTTCTCAGTGATCATCCTGCTCTCTTCAAAGTCCAACTGTACTTCACTCTACAAAACACCAAAAAACCCGTGGATTGGAGCTCTCCCCTAAAAACCCTAATTACCTTCTAATAACCCAAGGGCAACTCCACCCCATGAAATACAGAAACAAACCAATTAAAGAACAAATTTTTAGAGAGAGCCAATAACCTTCCCATATTCTACAAAAACAATTCCCACAAAACAACTCAAATTCGAGTTCAATGCCCGTTGATACTTTTCATCGAACACCCACGAGCACTACTAACACAACCATATACACCAAATTCAAAACTTTCCTCTCCATCTCTCTCTCTCCGGAATCAATCAATCAGTTGTTATTTATAAAAAAAAAATGCAGAAAGAAGAAGAAGAATAAGAAGTAGCATTTATCCGGAGGCAAGAAAAGCTTACTACTTCCGGCAACTTCTTTTTCTCAAGTTCAGAGAGCTTTTTGATGAATTCAGAACAAAACAGAAACTTGAAGGGAAGCTTCCGCGTAGAATCACGTGGAAGTCACGTGAGAGGGAAAGAAGAGTTCTGCTGCGTGCCGCGGCGGCGGAGCACGGTGGCGGTTGTGATCGTTGGAGAAGAACAAAATTTCTTTTTTTTTAAAGGAGAACCAGTGGTCTGACAACAACAGGAAAGACGCAGAGACAAACTCATCAAACTAGTCTTGTCTTGGTTAAAATTTTTGGAGAACTTTTTTTGGATTGGATCACGTTGGTTTGGTGCGGAATATTTGATCGGTTCTTATAACATTATTTTTTAATTTTTATAGTACTTGAAATTTTTTTTTGAAAAATTAGATAGCAATTACTAGACAACAAAATGAGATAAAACTTATTTATCTGTGGGAGACTAATCAAATGAGACTTTAAGGATATATTTAGAATAACTTATAAAATAAAACTTTTAAAAATAAAGAATATTTTATTTAATTTAAATAATTATGTTTATTTAAAAAATAATAAAAATAAGTAATAGTAATTTTATTATAAAATTATATTGTATTTTAAAAAATTTTAAATAAATATTATAACAAATTATAAAATATAAAATAAAAGATAGAGTGAAATTAAATTAAAAGATAATTTGAAATTGTTTTTGAAATAGAATATTTCAAAAGAGGTTATTATAAAATATTTTTTTGAAAATCAGTTTTATTTTTTATCTTTCAAAAAATAAAACATATACAATAAAAAAATATAGAAATTTTTAATTTTTTAAAATTTTAAATAAAATTTTAAATATTTATAAAAATATAAAATTAAAAATTAAAAAAATATTTTTTTAATAAACTAAGCTGAACAGCCCCTGAATGCAATCGCAAGACACCCTTTGCTAAGGGCACGTTTTACTGAGCATTTTATTCTAAAGTTTATTTTAGGTTTACAATAAATTTTTTATAATTATTTACTAAATTTATATAAATAGGTTGAAAATATAAAAATATTTTTAAAATATTATTATTATTATAAATTTTTAGTTGTAAATTAAACTTATTGTTTGAAATTTTTTAAAATACATTCTATATTAAAATAAATTCTAAGTACTTCTAAATATTTTTTAATAAAACAGATCTAGTGTTTAAATTAGATCGAAGTTAGAATTGCCAGCTTCCAATTTCGAGTGAATTTGAACTGAACTGAACCAAAATAAACGGATGTAATGAGTTTGGATTCGATCGTATAATTTTTAGGTTCGACTCTGGTTCTAACTTTATTTATAATTTAGTATGGATCCAACTTTATTTATAAGATTTCGTTTGGCATTACATATCAAAAAAATAATTTTTTAATTTTTAATTATAATATAAATTTTAATAAATATATAAAAAGTTTATTTAAAAATTTAAAAAATACAAAATAATTTATATAATAAATTTTTTATTATATATTTTTATTATTTTTTTAAAAATAAAAAATTATGATTTTTAAAATAATAAAAATATTTTTATTTAAAAAAAAATTATTTTATAAGCGTCTCAGCATACTCTAATTGTTTTTCGTAACTTTTTATGTTTTGTCTCTGTTTTTTTTTATTTGATTCGAATTCGACTCGGATGAGGTTGATAGATTCCGTCTAGAGTCCGTGATGTCGCCCTCTATATTATTATTATGGACTCAGGGTACATTTTAGCATTACTTTTCAAAAACATATTTTTTAATTTTTAATATTATATTTCTAAATAAAAGTTTTATAATATTTTATAAAATTATAAAAATATTTTATGTTCTTATATTTTATAATTATTTATTTTATTATTTTTAATTAAAAAATAAAATTTGAAAATTAAATAAAAATATTTTAATTTTGAAAAATAATCTTATCAGCATTTAAAAAAATTTCTCCTACATAACACGTTATAAACGCGTAGAAAAAACATATAAAACAATTTATGATAAGTTAATTATTTAATGATGAAAGTTAATTGCTTAATCTTGTTGCTTTTCACACATTGGTCATTTCTTTCAGGTGTGCTTAGTTTGTTGCTATAAAATTGTTATATTTAAGATTATTTATTTACATTTTTGTTTCTTTACCAATTTTTAAATTTAAATTTATTTCGAACTTATCGAAATTATTTCTACACTTTTGATCGAACTCAATTCTAACTTAATTTAGCTTCACAAAATTCACAATCTCATGAATTAAAATACACTCTTTATAAAATTGTCTTTTCTTAACTCTATAAGCATCTGCTCCATAGTTAAAAAAAATAACTATTACATAAAGTCAGCTTCTATTTTTTAAATAATATTAAAAAAATGAAATTACTAATCTTATTATGTACTAAAATATGCTATAACAGTAGATAATAGTCCGTGAAATGTTATAAAATTATTTAGAATAAAAAAAATTATTTTATTTTAATAAATAAATTTTATTGTTTTGATTTAGAAAAATTTTTAAAAAATAAAATTTTTTACTATATAAAACATTTATTTTTAAAAATATTTAATTAAAATTATTATTATAAAAAAATTATTAAAAATATAAATAAAATATTGATAAATAATTTTTATAGAATTGATGTGAAACCGCCTCTATAACAGTACTACTTAATTACTGATATACAAAATCAAACTCAACGACGACGACAACAAGAACAAAAGTTGTTCTCCAAAGAAAAATGTGATCTTTTTTCTCTCGAGTTTTAGCTTCATCATTCATTCATCACTGTAACAGATTCTTTCTCCTGAGTCGTTCACGTTCCTTCTTCTTCTTCTTCATCATCTTGTTCTCAGCTTCAGGAAGGCGAGAGGAAGAAGGTAGGTGGGTGATTATTCCATTCTCTTTCATCACTGTCGTCTTCATCTGATTAATTGATTCAATGAGTGAGTTCGTTAGTTGGTATTGTTCCTGGTAGCTCTCTCTTTGGAAGCTTTTTATTTCATTGATTTTGAACTGAGTTCTATTGTTTTACTTTGAAATTTCTTAAAAAAGGAAGCCTGTTGCTGTGTACTCATGTGGGTTCTCTTTTGTCTGAAGGGTTGAAGAAGAAAAGGTGGGATTCTTTTGTAGTGGGTTTCCTCTGTTTGACTTCTTTCCCAAGGGTTGCAGATAAGGTTGGAATTTTGAACAGTTTTACGTCTCCAAAGTTTTAATTTTGGGTGAAAATTTTGAGTTCATGGAGACTTTTGACTGAGGAAAGCAGTTATAGTTGGCAATTTTGCTTGATTTGGAAGCATAGTTGCTCTTCAAGGTTTGACATTTCTGCTGATTTTCTTCCATTTCTAGCTACTACTAGCACATATTTCAAGCTTCATTTCTGCTTAAAACTAAAAGTAGTACCCGCTAGTGTTAGAACTCTCTTGATCTTGAGATCTGTAGACATAAAGATTCGATCTTGGAACAAATTTTGTAAATTTCAGTAGACAAGTTTCAGTGAGGCTGGAGTTATCTTTAACTAGAGAAGAAAGATTGAATCTTTTTCCTTCAATTGATAGAAAGAAAAAAAAAGAACAGAAGACATCATGGCATCTTCTTCCCCTCCTCCAACTTCATCTTCATCTTCTTCTTCTTCTTCTCCACCAGAACCAACCCCTTCACCACCTTCAACGCTTGCTCCACCTCCACAAAATCAACCAAGTCCAACCACTGATCCACCTTCATCTACACCACCACCATCACCTACTGACCCTCCCCCTTCTTCACCACCACCTAGTACTTCAGCTCCACCACCAGCAGCTTCCCCTCCTCCACCAACTTCAGATTCCCCTCCGCCTTCCGTCCTTACATTGCCTCCCCCACCGGCTCCCTCTAAAAACAAGCCTCCACCTTCACCACCTGCCACCCCACCCACAAATTCAACTCCTCCCGCTCCTGCTAATTCATCTCCATCTCCACCTTCAGCTAACCCTCCAACCCCACCTGCTCTGAATTCTCCTCCTCCTTCGGGGTTGAATAACACATCAGCGCCTCCAACTGCTCCATCACCCATGATTGCATCACCAACTCCTACACCAACCAATTCGTCAAGTAATGCACCGGTTACTCCATCTGCTGGTAGTCCTTCACCATTACCTGTGAATTCTACTCCCCGTACGAGTACTCCAAGTAGTGCTGGACGCAACAAACCTTCAGAGGTTAATCCAAATGGCAATGGTGGGCCTGGCAGCAGCAGTAGCGCAACAGGGGGTGGTGGCTCGAAGTCTGGAACTGCAATAGCCATTGGTATAATATCGGCTCTAGTACTACTTAGTTTGGTTGGTCTTGCTGTGTACTTTGTAAGAAGGCGGAAGAAAACATCTGGCAGATATGCAGGGGGCTATGTCATGCCATCACCCTACACTTCTTCTCAGATGTCAGGTACTTCCAAAATGTTCATCGCCTTTTATCTATGTTTTCCATGATCTGTGGTCTCTGGAATTGATTTAATGCGTAAAACCGTACACCATCAATCACCTTGCCACCAAATCACTTGAAACCCTTTATGGGCATTATATTGTATTTCAGCAATTGGATTGACAACGGCTATTTTCCTCATCAGATGCCTATCAGAGATCCCCATCAGGTGCTCTGATTAACCAGGGCTCCAGAAGTCATAGTTTCATGTACTCTCCGTCAGAGCAAGGATTAGGCAATTCAAAAACATGGTTTACATATGAAGAGCTATCCTCGGCCACTAATGGTTTCTCAACACAGAATCTTTTGGGAGAAGGTGGATTTGGCTGTGTGTATAAAGGGCGCTTACAAGATGGACGGGAGGTTGCTGTGAAACAACTCAAGGTCGGAGGTGGACAGGGTGAACGAGAATTCAGAGCAGAGGTTGAAATCATTAGCCGTATACACCATCGCCATCTGGTTTCCTTAGTAGGGTACTGTATTCAAGATAACCAAAGGTTGCTAGTGTATGATTTTGTGCCAAATAACACGCTCCACTACCATCTTCATGGTAAGTTTAACCCTTTTGCATTTTTTTTTTAAGTGCAGCTATGAAACTCTTAATTGGTTCTATGCTGACATGCTTTTTTTTGTTTGCACCTATAGGGCGAGGAAGGCCTCCAATGGTTTGGGCAACAAGGGTAAAGGTTGCTGCTGGTTCTGCTCGTGGATTGGCATACTTGCATGAGGATTGTAATACCACTTCTTTAACGCCTTTTTTCTTTTCGTCTTTATGCTTATGCCTTTATTTTCTAATGTAAGATTGCTTTATGGGGAATGCTTTTCTGTTGTAATCCTTAACACAATGACCATCTCCTTGCTAGGTCATCCAAGAATTATTCACAGAGATATCAAATCCTCAAACATTTTGTTAGACAGCAACTTTGAAGCTAAGGTATGGAGATGGAACATGATGGATGCTCCTGGCATTTCTGTCTCGGTCATCTCTTGCTCAGGGTTTACATCGTTTTGTATATTAGGTTGCTGACTTTGGGTTGGCGAGGCTGGCCATGGATGCGATGTCACATGTGACTACCCGTGTGATGGGGACCTTTGGGTATGTTAGCTGATTCAATGAGGTGGTTTGTTTCTATACTGTAATTCTGACTCACTGCCAACTACTATGGTCTTACATTCAGATATTTGGCTCCAGAATATGCATTAACTGGGAAATTAACAGACAAATCTGATGTATACTCTTTTGGGGTCGTGCTTTTAGAGCTTATCACTGGACGAAGGCCTGTTGATGACTCTCAACCCTTAGGAGATGAAAGTCTAGTTGAATGGGTGTGTATGATACTGTATACAGAACTATTCGTTACTTGAGTGAGTTATACATGTGCTAGTTTATCATAGTGTTCACAGTTAGGAGGCTTTTTTTTCTTATTATAGATATAATAAGCTAAAAGCATAGGAGAAAGACAACCCTAAACCCACAAGTTAATAATGACATCAACGAGATTTCTTAGTGATTGTGGCTGTGTATGATCACCTATATCAAGGGGACGGTAACTAGTTGGCGTTGAATCTTTGTAGGAAGCTTGCACTTTCTCATTTATCTTTCATTCTTTTTGTGGGTAGAATTATGATGACAACATAAACGCAACAAACAGAGTCACAGTTCTACGCATATTTAAGCGATTCATGTTTTATGGATTAAGATAAAATTTTTGTGTGTCAAAACGCATGCCTATAGCTTTAGCTTTACTATGTACTTAGTGCTACTTGGTAAAGTGATGTCAACTTTTATTCTTAACTTCAATAGGAAGTTAGATTTTGCTTGAAGATACTTTTAACATCTTCTGCTTGATCTATCAGGCAAGGCCTTTGCTTAACCATGCTGTTGAAACTCGAGATTTTGGGGAGTTACCTGATCCTAGACTTGAAAATAACTATAACGAGCATGAGATGTTCCGTATGATTGAAGCAGCTGCAGCATGTATCCGTCATTCAGCAGCAATGAGACCTCGAATGGGACAGGTAATTTCAAAGCTCGACGTATTTATTAAAATCTTCATCTTTAAAAAAGAATAGCGAAATCACAATTATTTACCTAAATAATTCCAATACATAGGTTGCGAGAGCTCTAGAGAGTTTCTCTGACGTAGATCTGAACAATGGTATGGTACCTGGTCAAAGTGCTCTTATTTCTGCCCAATCTTCAGATTTTCTGCCCATGCTATTTCAAAGAATGGCATTCGGTAACTTCAGCACTGGCTTCAACGAAGGAAATTGGAGCCAGAGTCAGAGCCAGAGCCAGAGCCATAGTCGAAGTCAGCTATAGTGCAGCATGCCTGCTGCTCACATTTAGAACACGGTGATTGTTTGTTTTTGTGCAGCAATTCTTTTCAACTTACGAGCATCTTTTTCTTATTTTTTTTTCACTTGATGATTCTTTGTACATTGGGTTGAAATTTTTAGTTTCGGTATGTTAGTATATATATACAGCATTAGCCCTTGTCAATATATTCAGTCTCTTGTAAATAAAATTTGGTTGTAGAAGCTACATACGTGCTTTCTATGGCTCCAACGAGAAGCCTTCAGGTTTAAGTCTTATTCTTGTGTGCCTTAAGTGGAGATGTTTGCTTCAGTCCAGAAGCAAAAGCAAGGCAAGCATCGCAAGAGACTTTCGTTCCAACAATTCATTGAAAACAAAGTAGAAGCAATGATCTGTAAACCTTAGCAGCAAAAGAAAAGACTGTTTGTTTCTTGCTAAGCAATGGCTTCTCCCAAGAAATTTTCTTCTTCGTTATTCATTCAATCAACTCGTTCTTATACTTTTTTGGAGCTGCGATGGAAGACTGCAACTTGTTAGCAGCAGACTGCGCAGCGATCAGTTGCTGTTGCCCATGCTTGTTGCTTCAGATCATTCTGTATCTCTTCATTAAAATTCCGTTAAAGATCACCACAAAGCTTTGCTGCTGCTGCTGCTGCAAGAACAAGAAGAAGAAGAAACAAGCGGCACCGGCGGCGACGATGACGAAGGTGAACGTCTTGAGAATGGAGTTGGAGATGGAACAGCCACTGAGAGTTGATGAAGAGTTGATACTCATTGAAGAGTTCAGGAGTTCATGTTTAGTTGATGGTGATGAAGAGAACGTTTGGAATGAGTACCTGGAACAAGGGTTGTTTTGGTTTGGTAGTTTTTGGGGAGACGCGAGTTAATTTTTTCATTCTTTTTTAATTTCTAAAGAAATTTTTTTCTATTGTTTAATGGTTGATTACGTAAATACTGTAAATATTAAGATGATTGGAATTCAGCTTATCAGAAAAATAATATCTTTTTATTTAGTATTTTATATTTTTATTATATATGTTATAAATATTTAAAAATTTATTTAAAATTTATAAAATATAAAAAATTTTACATAATAAATTTTTTTTATTATATATGTTTATTTATTTTTTAAATAAAATTAAAATTTATTTATCAAAATAAATAAAATTATTTTATATTTTAAAATACTTCTATTTTAAAAGCATTGTTAGAAAAAGTTACCACACTAATAGAAGTATAAGGAGTTAAGAACTAATTCTTCTTTTATTTTAATTTAATCTTTTATTTTCTAGAAAAGTTTTTATAATATTGTAAAACTTATACTTGAAAAATATATGTATAAATATATGTTATTCATTATATATATAATATTTATTTTAATAAAGAGATATCTATTTGAAAATTCTAAATTTTTTTTATAAAAATACTTTAAGTTAAGCAACTTTAAAATGATCTCTTAAACTGAACAACAGCTGCTCAATATTATACAAAATATTTCATATTCAATTTTAATAATAATTATTATTTATTTGAAAATTAGAGACCTAGAGAATCTGCGTTTGTCATGAGAAATCAAAGTAAAATTTATAAAAAAAAATACAAAAAAAACAAAAATGGAAAATCAGCTAACAAGAACCGAATTTGTTTACATGGGCTAGGCCCAATTAGTTAACTCTTCTGAAACTTTTATTATATTTTTTCTTCTTCATTAGACTCCATCTAAAGAGTTCGCCGTCGATCGAAAGTAAAATTTCTCGAAGAAACAAAAATGGCGCTGGTTAATCGACTCAGATCTTCGATTCCTCTTCTGAGCCGGGCAATCAATGCCGAATCTGCTCTGGCTCACCGATCTCTCGCCGATCGAGAGGTATTCAAGTTGTTTCTATCGATCGATTTTAGTTCTATTGATTTCTTGAACCGAGCATTTTTTTCCTGGAGTCCTGAAGCTTTTTTTTTTGTTTTTTGTTTTATTTAAGACTTTGGCAAAGATTCGGCTTGATTTGATGGATTAGAATGATGGTTTCTGGCTTTTTAATCCAAAAAGCAGCAAACTTGTAGTTTTCCTATCGATTGTATTTTCCTTATGATTCCATTAATGGTGGTTTACCAAAAGTTGTGTTTGTGAATTAAACTCATGTTTGTTTATTTTTTTGGGGTAGATTCAGCTTGACTTGATGGATTAGAGTGTTCGTTCGGGTTCTTAATTGGAAAGGAGCAAACTATTATCTTGCTTATGAGTTTGATATAATTTGGCCTGCATTGCCTTTGGTGGTTTTGCGATTGAATCGATCTGCTGATTGATGGTTTGGATTTTTGTTTTGCCTTGGGTTTTAGAAGATAGAGGCTTTAATTTTTCAGTTTTCTAATTATTTTTAATGATTTGTGGTTATATGTGTGTTATGTGTTGATTTTGTTGTAATGCAGGGAGTACGAAGCTTTGCGACACAATCAAAGCAGACAGAGAGCAATGTCAAGGTAAAGAAGTGCTCCATTTCATATAACAAATGATGCTTCTATTGAACTTTTTCTTTTAGATCAAGTAGTAGATTCCATGTACCCATGAACATTTAAAGATAGAATCGGAAGATAAGATCATTATCAAGGAGAGAGATTTTTTTTGAACACGTCTTCAGTTGTCTCAGGATCTGTTTGATTGCTTTGCGTTTTATTGAATGTAGAAGTCATGACTGGATAGCTTTACGGTAGAAATTGATTTTGAATCATTGTACTGTTAGACTGAAGGACTGGTCTATTTAGATGAGTTTGCTTATTCTAATAGTTGCTAGCGTGTAACAGAAAATCACCTGGCGAGTCACAAGACAATGACTCAGTTGTAGCTGCTGTTTCTTGTTGTGATTCTAGAGTAGTGTCGAATTATGCAAAATAGTTGATTACGGAGTCCTTGTCAAAACTTGTTTATGCAATTTATGAAATAAACTTGCATGTGATGTTGTTCTCTAAATCCTTATCTTTCCATGTTGAAGGTAGAAGTTGTCAAACAGTTTTCCGTCTTTCAACGTTTTGCAGGTACCTTTGTCACTTTTCGGAGGTTCAGGGAACTATGCTTCGGCTCTGTTCCTAGCTGCCTCTAAAGCTAATGTGCTGGACAAGGTTGAGTCGGAGATTCTTGATGTAGTTGAGGCATCCAAGAGAAGTCCTTTGTTTTCACAGTTCATTAAGGATGTATCAGTTCCTAGGGAACACAGGGTTAAGGCTGTAAAGGAATTGTTTTCTGAAGCTGGGTTTTCTGATGTCACTAAGAACTTCATGGGTATGTTGTTCATTGTGATATGACCAGTTGTGAATCTATGTTTGGTATTCTTATTTTTTCCCCACCTTGCTGGTATTGCAAGTTCATAACCCTTTTGTGCGTGCATCCATATGAAATTTATGGTTTTCTTTTGGCTTGAACATTTTTTATATCTTTCTTATATACATAAATTCAGCATTCGTAGAGCGTTTTCTTTGTTCTTGATCTCAGTCCCATACGCATCTAGAAATTGAATAAGGTTGGGTATCCTTGTATATCTATGCCCAAATTTGGTCTTTGATGGGCTGGTTACATTGATACGAAGAAACATGATTTTCATGAATCGATACTTGCTGAAATATTCATTGATGGACCTGAGCATTGCTTTGGCTTGTGGAGGCTAAGTTCATGATAGTTTTGGTAGTAATTGAACTTTTTTAGTATGAATTGACATGAAATGCTGATAATTGCTTTGATTGTATTATTTCAAATGTTTTGTATCATTACGCTATCTGATTAGTGCTTCTCTATGTATGGAAAAGCTGTGCTGGCTGATAATGGAAGGCTTCGACATCTTGAGAAAATTGCGAGCAGATTTGTTGAACTAAGCATGGCGCACAAGGGCGAGGTCAAAGTTGTTGTAACAACTGTTATTGTGAGTTATACACCTTCTATTGACACCCTTACCAAATTTTTTACCAGATTGTGTCTTCCTACATGTATTGCTATTTTACTAATCATCTATGGGTTAGTGCTTGTTTTTTTTCCTTGCAAGTTCTTTGACATTTTATCCTTTATAATATTTTCTTGTCAGCCACTTCCTGCTGAAGAAGAGAAAGAACTTAAACAGACGTTGCAAGAAATACTCGGAAAAGGAAAGTCTGTCAAGCTTGAACAGAAGGTATAGAACTGATAGACTATATTCATCTTCATGAATAATATATTAAAGATCTTGTTTGTAGTAACATTTCTTCATTTGCTTATATCTATATTTTTTCTTTTTTAAGCTTTACATGATTATCAACTACCTTGAAATATTATACCACTGTGCAAATTTCCTCGAGTCAAAAGTAGTCTAGTGGTGGAGATGTCTGTTTGGCTGAATTGCTCTTCTTTTTGGTTCATTGCTAGTTTTTCCCTCCAATTGTTTGTTCCTCGTCCCTTTGCATTGTTCGTTTACACTGCTTGGAAATGGTCAATATTTTGTCTTGGATTTTGTTGAGGAACTCCAATTTCTACTTTGCAGATTGATACCAGTATCATGGGAGGATTGGTTATTGAGTTTGGACAGAAGGTTTTTGATATGTCGATAAAGACCAGAGCAAAGCAGATGGAGAAGTTCCTACGTGAGCCTCTCAATTTCAACAAGCTCTAAATCCATAATTCTAATCTCAGCAAGAATGTGGCAACTCGGTTTTACCCAGCCTTTTGCTGGTTCTGAGACCTTTTTTAAGGCAACGCGTTCTTTTGCTTTCTTCTATGTTGCCAGGTGTTTGCCTGGAATAAAATCTTAGACCTGTAATAGTCCTCAAAAAGGCTATACCCCAGAAATGCTTCCTGTATGTTGTTGCTGCATACACTTTTTCTTAATCGTGAAGGTTCTTTCTTATATATTGTTGTCAAGTTCCCCAAAAGATGTAAAGATCTTTATGTTCATGATAAGGTCCAGTACTCCTTTCAGTACCTTGACAGATGGAGTAAGCTTTTCTTCTTTCCATGTGTTTATCCACTAAATATTTCATAAAGCCAGGTTTAAGTGCCTTTGCTTTTGCACCCTTTTGTGAGTATCCAAGCTTAGCTTCTGCATTCAGTATCCCAAATGGATTCTTTGTCGCCGTTCCCTGAAGTTCCAGTCTCAGATAGTAATCTGAATCAGTATGGTCATACTTCTTCAGGATCAATTGGTGTGTTCCTTGCCGTTATGGCAGTCATAACTATTCTCAGCGTTCTTTCCTGTATCATCGGTTGCCTGTGTTTTAACCGAGTTGAACGTCCCGATGCGTGGTATGACTGCACAGGGTGGATAAAACGATGCCGATTGTGCAGCTC
Source organism: Acanthochlamys bracteata (assembly GCA_019914995.1). NCBI lineage: Eukaryota > Viridiplantae > Streptophyta > Magnoliopsida > Pandanales > Velloziaceae > Acanthochlamys > Acanthochlamys bracteata. Next base: position 9,596,476 of record CM034132.1, on the reverse strand, counting down.
CGGTGACAATGTGTCCAAAGAAGCAAACGGCGCAACTGCAGATTCTCTGCCAGAACCATGAGGTTAGTGTTCTTCGTAACCTATACTTTCATCAAAACGCTGAAATATATGGATTCTGATAACATTGGTGGTACCTCAATAAAGCTAAGTAGCAAGCAGGTATGTATAAGATGGAACAGGAGTGTAATACAAGAATAAACAAATCAGCGTGGGGCGAGAAAAGAGCCAAAAAATCGAAATTTACAACTCTCATTCTATGTACCTTGCTATTTTCAACTACAGTAAGAAAAACAAAAATGTTTAATAACCTGCATCCCACACGCCGGTAAACAGCCAAACCTGAGAACTTCATCTCTATCCATGAGCATGTTTCAGAAGCAGGTGCAAAATATATCAACTGTACAAAGAACGGGGTACCCACAGGAATGAAGATATAAACTAAGGTGAATGTTGTATCACGTCATGAACTTTCCTCTTGAGATGTTGAACTTTGGCAGCAACATCTCTTGCATCTAGCCGTGCTGAGACACCAACTGTAGTTGGCCTGACTGATCTCTGTCGCACGAGTTGGCAGAATTCTGGGTCATCTGCCCGACCCTCATATCTTATCCATTGTATCATCTGGTGGTACATTGGGAAGAATCGTATCTGGATTGCACTGTAGATGAAATTTGGAACGAGAGTAGCGAGTACCACAAAAAGAGTCACGATCCAGTAGGAAGGAGCTGGAGCCAATGCATCGACAAAAACCATGAAGGAGTTGGTGGAGATTGTCGGTGTAATAGCACCGTAGGTTAACAAAAAGAGATACCAGATTGCGATGCTTCCCCAGACGAAGATGTGTTGGATGATAGTGAAGTAGGAGATAGATAATGCCATCTGTAAGTTGACGACCCAAACAACACAAGTGTACATTGTCGATCCAAAGACCGAAAAGTCCACGCTCTGCCCTCCTTTGCGGAAGGCTTGATGCTGGAACGCACACATGCATAGGAAAAATATGGCAACTGCATTGCAGGCACCGTTGAGCATCCAGCGGATTGCACGAAGCCAGCTGAAAAGGACATTCTGGACACCTTCTTGGTAGAGCATAGGGAACTGCAATAAAAGTAATAGAGATTTAGATGGGATTCCCATGAAATATATGAAATGAGATGCTATGAATTATTAACACAGTTACTATCTCTATCTATATTTTAGAGTAAGAGAAAAAAAAATTATCGCGAAAACATAGAAGTAAAATTTCAGCTCAAATGTTCACTTACTATCTTGTTGCTGCAACGTTGCAAAATTAATATATCAAGTTGTTTTGGAAGAATTATCAAGACAATGCTACAACCGATCCACAAACACTTTCTGGAAAAAAAAAAGAGAAAAAAGGCGTGACAATGAGCTGTTTATACCTGCAGACAATACCTCGCTGAGACATCCTGGTCGAAAACTCCGAGAGCTATTGCAGGAAGTGATGTGAAGAGGACATTGTACACTGACATTGCCCAGTCATTATAGGCAGGTGCACCAGAGAATGTTGTATACGCCTCATAAACAAACAGGGTAATCCCAAACGTTATATTCTTGTAGAAGAAATAGCATATCTGCAATGCGAGCATTATAAGAAATGTCAAATACAGTAATAGAGTGAGATGCTTTCGGTTTGAAGTAACAGGTTACGAAATCATACCATTGATGCAATCCTTCTATAGCACCAGTGTCCATGAACAAGAAGCAGTCGCTCGAGAAAACGGAATTGAGCAATGGCAACATCACTAGCCATGACAGCCTGAATTATTTGTAATTGTCAGTATATTTATATAAAATATTACCCTATCTGCAATATGTTGCATTCACTAACTTGCATTCCTTCAGCACCACTGATTCCCACACCAATGTCTGCCTCTTGAAGCATACCCACATCGTTAGCCCCATCACCAATTGCCAGTGTAACTTTACGAGTGCCCTCTTTCACCAGTCTAGTGACCTGTGTTCAAGAAGATAAAAATTGTTTATATGAATTAAAATGTGAGACTAAGATATCTAGCAGGATACAGTGATACGGAACTACAAGAGTGTTCTCACCAATGCCTTTTGTTTTGGGGAGGACCGGCAGCATATAACTGACCCACAACTAACAGCCAACTCCAAGAACATGTTTTTGACATTATCCTCCAATGCATATGTCAGTGACTTTCCATCAATTATCAAAGCAAATGCGTCTCTGTTTGATGCAGCTATCTGTGATTTTCCCTCTTTAATCTGACGGGTGACGCTCTCCTTTGATGCCTGAATATCAAAATCATGTCGTGCCAAGTCTTTTAAATATTTCAGCACAAATTCTATGACGATAAGTTAATTTGCTATTCTCATATTACAGACTCCAATAAGACGCTTCTAGATTGACACGATTGAATGCATCTAAGCTAGTTCAACTCAATTGATGCAGTGCAACATTGGACTACATGTCAAGGCGGTCTACCTTTGAAATAGCATTTTTATCTCCCTCTTTCTCCAATTTTATGATTTCAGGTGTCTCCAAATTGATGATGATCTGCTTCATTCCTTGCCTTAGCAAACTACATGCATAGCTGCAAATACAGAATTTGAGAAGGGCAATGTCAAGAAATGCTCCTACTAATATAATCTAATTCAGAAGAACTTCTTATAGTAATGGCCGAGAGGGATACCCAATATTGATGGCAGTCTCCATCTTGTCACCTGTCAGTACCCATATCTTGATTCCAGCTTGAGCAAGTTTGTCGATACATTCAGGTACCTGAAAAACAATACTTTTATGGGTGTCAATGAGGAAACCAGAAATACTAAATCACTGGAAATCACTCAAAAGACTCTTCTACTTACTCCATTCTGCAGTTTATCTTCAACAGCTGTAGCGCCAAGAAGAATCAAATTCTTCTCGATCTTTTCAGCGGCTGCATCAATCTTCTCATCCCTATCAGCACTGACGGAATTCTTAGCTTCCGTATATTCTTCATTGAATCTTCTATATTCTTCTTCATCAAGTTCACGGTATGCTAGAACCAAAGTTCTTAAACCAGCATCAGCATATTCATTTATATGCTCTCTAGTCTGTTCCTCAAACTCCATTGCTTCCTTTGCCAGCCTTTCAAACATGACGCTGCTCATGGATTGAACGCAACATAACATTCTATCAGATCCCTAAGGAAAAGAAAATCAATCAGAGCAGAGAAAGAACTGCTATGACATTACAAACCTGTCAGCACCTTTGCTGAGGAGTAGCAATTTGCCGTCTTCATCTCTAACTATCACGGACATCCTCTTCCTGGCACTATTGAATTCCAAGACATTTAAGAGCCCATATGACCTGAAGTACCAGAGATACATACCTAAAATTAGTTCAAAGGATGAAGAAAAATCAAGATGTAAGAGGAGAAGATCATAAAAATGTTGAGTATCCCTGCAACCAAGCAAACAACTCCATACCTCTCAACTTTGTTGCCCGACGCAGGATCTAATTCGTGAATGGTGATGCTTGTTTGTGTCCTTCGGTAAAACTCAAAGCCCAGTTCCCTCGCGGCAACAACAAAGGCAGCCTCATCGGGTGATTCAGCTTCATATTGTACTGTATCAGATTCTTCATCTACTTCAGGTATCGCAGTGTGACAGATAGCCAGCAACCGGAAGAATCTTTGAATGAAATCTTTATCCTGCCGATTAACCCAATTTCCATTCATAACACGGTCATCCCTGAAATTAAACCCTTTGATTAGAGGTTTTGTATCTGCTTGACCTTCTACCATTTCTCCGTTCTCTTGCTGATGAATGAAGGGCGAGCCTTTTCTTCTTGACATAGCTCTTTCAACCTCTGTAACACCTTGGCCATAAGAGGTTCCCGCAATCGAGCATTTTATGAACTCCATTGAATTGGCAGTTAGTGTTCCAGTCTTGTCTGAGAGGATAGTGTCAACTTGACCTAGTTCCTCATTCAAGTTAGATGTACGGGCATAGGCAGGCCTGTCTGATTCCTCATGATACATTTGAGTATCTTGGTTGATAAAAATGGTCTGGAGAACCTTCACTATTTCAATTGAGACATATAGCGAGATCGGAATGAAGTAACTGTAAAGCATCATGGCTGTGAAGAAATGCAATATTGCTGCTACAGCAGCTCGGTTAGGGTCATATAGAATTCTGGTGTCATCAGGTCTAAGATACCACCTTTTCATCCTACCATTGAGTAGATCACGTTTAGTGACAATGCCGAAGACAATTGACCCAATAGTTGAGATTGTCACCAATGCAGACAACAATAGGTAGATAAGCTTATCCATTTTTCTTTCAATTTTACTCCTCTTTGATGGTGGGGCTGTGGCATTCTGCATGACCTTTGTATCATGACCAGTGAATATCACCGTTCCATAGATATAATCAGTGTTCCGGAGCTTCGAGTCTCTAAGTAGCACTTGTTGAGGTGAGAGAGGGTACTGTACACCTTCATATTCCATCGTCCCTACAAATGTATACAAGTTGGCATTTGGGTCCTCGCATTTGATCACTGCTTTAAAATGCTGGAAGTTAGAGTCTTCTTGCAGACTTGAAGTTACTTCCAGTGACTGTTTCAGCTTTAAATTTGTCTCTCCATCAAGATTCATGGTCTCGACATAGCATATTGCATCATCATAACTTGAGGATAGCAACAAGAGATCAGCAGGAAAGAAATGATCTTTTTCTACTCTTATTATGTCCCCGACCTTCAAATACTTCCATTCTGTATGCTCAAACTTACCACCCCCTCGATGCACCTTAACCTTTCTGTTGTTCACCTCATTATCCTGACAAAAGCAGTAAACTGCATTAGCTTATTAACTTGCAAGATCCAACAAAATACAGCTGTCAATCTTTGTTAAATAACTTAATGAGGTAGAACTAGGTGGTTGAGCACTTCATAGGATTACGAGATAAAAACATGCTGCCAAGCATTTGAGAAATAGCAAGCTTTTTGATATGCCAAAAAACAAAAGGCTACACTCTTTCTGGCTTTATTACAATTAAAGAAAATGAAATGCTCATAAATTTGAATGCTTAACAAATCATAAGCACTCTTCTCCCGAAAAAAAGGAAAATTTGCTATCTTTACAGAAATAACTAACACATTAAACAATCAAATCCAATCTGTTGAAACTTGAAAGAAAAATGTTAAGAAGCTAGAAATCCGTCATGAACGGTCTCCATATTACTGATTCTAAAGTATCTGTAAGAGAACAAAAAGCTACTCTAGAGAAACTAAAAAACATACAATCAAAATTTATCTATAAAAGCCGATAAGTATTCTGAATCATGTTAAGGATAACTGAACAGGAAGATTAAAGAAAGTTATGAGCAAAATAGTTTCATGGAAAAGAATTTTAAAAAAAGTACCTGTTGTTTCCTCCGGAAATCTTCAATAGCCTCCTTCACCATGCTAACACCAATCACAACCACCAACGGCAGGATTGCGCTTCCGGCATTGTAAGGAGCCAAGTCAGTGAACGCGAGGCAACCAATAATCAAGAAATATATGTTGGAAACTCTCCTGAACTGCTCGAACAATGACTTTGGGATAAAAGTAGCAAGATTGTACTTGGTTGTGGACACATAATTGTTTGGATAACTCAAGTTGGTAGCTTCAAAGCTATCTGGATCATTTGCAAAGACAGTTCTCGAGTACCCTGGCCCTCCAATGTTGGAATGATCTTCATGGGCTGCCGGTTTCCGGCAAGAATAACTGTATAACTTGCTTAGCAAGTGCTTTCTTCTTTTTCCACCGGTCATCTCTACAACAGCTCTTCTAATCAAACTAACACCAAGAACCCAAATTACTAAAAAATCAACCAGAGAAAGTGCAGAAAGTTGGACTTTTCTCAGCACTTTCAGCTGTTGACAGAACAGAAACTCCAAACCAGATCCAGAATCTACTTGGCTTGTACAAAACCTTGAAGCAAGGTACCCTTTTTTTAACACACAACCCACAAGCTAGAAGCTTCAATAATCTAATCTCTCAAGCTCAAATTTCTTGCTACTCCTCCAAAAGCACTGTTCACTAAAGAACTACTCTCACAATTATTAGAAAAACAAACAAACAAACAGAAAAATAAAATGAATGACTGGTTCTGCACAAGTTCAGTTTTCAACACCCCAGAATGAACTGCAAAAAAGAAAGGCTACTTTTTATGTCCACGAACACAAGAGCTCACGAGAAGACTTATAAAGATTACAAGAAAATATTGAACCTTCAACAAAATTTGAGGATTTCGGAGGAAATCCAGAACCCAAAACTCCACCCTTTCTAAGATATTTTCAAGAACCTGGAGCTCCACCAAATGTTATAATAAAAAACCAAGAAAATACATAGTCAGGCGGCTAGCGAAAGTCGTTGAAGTGTTCCTGGTATTGAAGCTTAGACCCATTTAGTTAAGAGAAAAGAAGGAGAGCTCTGCGATCTTTCCACGACTCTTGACTCAAAAAATTTGCTTTTACAAAACCGTAAAAAATAGAATCTTTATCAAAGAAAAGCGAACACGGAGAAGACCTGAACTTGTAGAATGATTGACAAATTGGGCTAAGAGAATTACGTGGAAAGATTGATTGTAGAGAAAACAACAAGAAGAAGGAATACGTAGTCAAGATTTGTAGTTAACTACAAGTTCTGGAAAAGTCAATGGAAGCAAAAACACGAAAACAAAAACCTTCCCGCGCCATTTTTCTTTTCTTCTTCTGCTGCTGCTGCTTCTTTGAAAGATCTTATTGCTCTGTTTTTCTTTAGCAATCTCTGTTTTTCTTTTCTGTTTCAAAACAGTTGCTTCTTTTTTCTTTTTTTTATATGTTTTGTCTTTTTTTGAAAGTTGGTAGCTTATGTTATTGTTTTTGTGGATTTTTAAGTTTCTTCTTCTCTTGTAGATCTTGTTCCAATCTCTGTTTTCTATTTTTCTTTCAAAATCTTTCTGTTAGAAGAAAGCATGGGTTGTTTCAAAGTCAATACAAGACTCCACTAATTATTAATTAACAATTTGCATAATTATAATAATAATAAAACAAATAACTTTATTACCGCTGATCTTGTCCAAATATTTTAATAATAATTACTATTATAAATATTCATATTGATAACAGAACTAATACTCAAATACCAACTTGCTTAACTAAAAAATTAAACAATAACTGTACTAAAATTCTTAAACTAACCTTAATTAAATTCGTAATAAAATTTTAAGCCTGACTTTAAACCAAAGTTGCTTCGCGCACGTGAGCTTCATGCTACCAAAGTTGATTTTGACATAAATACCCTTGGAATATTTCGGAAACCAGCCAAAAGATAAAAAGTAGTTTGGGAAGCAGGGTGGTCGGTGATAGGTGGCAATTCGGATTTTTAATTAATTTCAGATTTATTTATATATAATTAGATTAAAATTATTCAATTTTAATTTAATTTATTTATTTATATGAATTAAAATTATTAATTCTAAACTAATCTATTTATAATCGAATTAAATATAAGTCGATCTATTTAATAATTAAATTATTAAAATAACAATAATAAATATTAATTTTTAATAATAATATATAAAAATTATTAATTATGATATATTTCAAAAATATTAATTTTGATAAAATTTATAAATTAAATAAATAATTAAGATAAATTAATATATATATATATATATAAATTAAATTCAAAAATTTTTTTATTATTTTATAATTATTAAGTAATATATATTATATAAATAATTAACGGATCAATTCGAATTCGATCCAAATCCGTTTAAAATTTTGAATCTTTTTCGATTAACCCGAAATTAACTTGAACATAAAAGTTAACCCAAATTCGACTTTTTGGAATCGATTTCGGATCGAGTTTTCGAATCGGATCGAAATTTGCCATCCTGATTGATGAAAAGTTGGTGGGGGTGTTTTGGAAATTTAATTTCTATCAGTAATACATATTTACCACTAGTAGAAAAACAATTTATATATTCACTCCTATTAGAAATTTACATATTTATCTTTATGTAGAAAAACAATTGCTTTTTCTCAAAAATTCTCACATTTTTATTTAAATTTTCAAATATTTTAGTTTTTAAAAATAAAATTACCTCTCATTTTTTCAAATTTACTTTAGCACAGCACAAAAAGTCTAAGAAAACGTTTTTAAACTCACTTTTCTAAACACGTTTAAACATAAAATAAAATTTTAAAAATAAAATTATTTGTATTAATAGAATTTTAAATTAAATTTTAAAAATAATTTAATTTAATTTAGTTATTTTAAAAATAAATTTTGTGGGTTAATAAACAAGCCGTAAGTCTACTGTCTACTAAAACATTAACTTAGTCAAAGACTCGAACTAGAGCCTAATTTGATCTAATAGCTTTTAACCAGTGAACTTAACCATGGTTAAATTTCAAACTTAAAACTTCCAAAACAGCATTATCAACATTAGTTTGTTTCCAACTTTTTTAGGCCTCTTTCATTATCACTGATAATATTCCAAATTCTTTAAACAAGAGCGTGTTTACCTAAAAAAAATTTCTATTTAAAAAAAATAAATTAAAATATTTTAAAAAAGAAATTTTGTTATAAATTTTGTATTAATAGTAAGTTTTTAAAATAAATTTTAAAAAATTATGAAGAATTTATTTTAAAATTTTTATTTATTTTTATATTAAAAATAAATTTTAAAAAGTAAAATTTAAGGGACAGATAAACACGCTCTAAGTGATAGAAACAAAGTTCTAAAGACAAAAATTGAACTTTCATATATGTATCACAATAATAGGCAAGGAATATTAATAAGTATGATGTGTCTTGAATAAAAATGACATTTTTGAGTGCTTAAAATAAACAAATTTTAAAACTATTTTAAAGCTTTTGAAAAACAAATTTAATTTTGATTAATATATATATATAATCTAAATAATATATAATTCTTTATGTGGTCTAACTTTAAAATATATATATAGAAAACATTTTTCTCTCTATCGAAATAGTGCGTTCGAGAGAAGCACCCCAAACTATAAAAAAATATATATAAAAAAAAGATGTTATTTTCTTGGAAGTTTTCATTTTGGAACATGCTAAAAATTTACAACTCAATCTCAAACAAATTTCCCATGTAATGGAACTTGAATTATTAGAATCTTGAAGAACTTTATCCAACATCTAGATTCTCATGTTATGTATAGTTGACTTTTAATAATTTATAGTTATAATAACAATTAATTGATTAATCTAACTATTAATTTTATAAAATTTTATAAAAAATTAAAGAATATATTATTATCATTTACAAAAATTATAAAAAAATATAAATTAAATAAAAATTCAAACATCACCGAGGAGCATATTTCAACAAATGTTGAGTGAGATCAAATCAAATAACAACCGTGTATGGGAGAATGACATCTCTCATCAACATCAATGTCCCTCTGTTTTCTTATCCAACTGCAGTAAAATGAAGACAAATTTAACCTGCTGAAAGTTTGGCATTATTTATTTTTAAATATATTTTTTATAAATATTTAAAAAATTTATCTAAAAATTTAAAAAATATAAAAAATTATATATAGTAAAAAAATTTTACTACATATTTTTATTATATGTTTTAAGATAAAAATAAAAATTATTTTTTTAAAAATAAAAATTTATTTTCTTTTAAAAAACTTTATTTTATAAATACTTTCGAATACCGGCAACTATTTTGTTCTGGTTGAAGTCCTGCAATGAATGGCATTTTAAATTGCTTATAAAACAAATTTTTTTTAAAATAAAAAAAATTTTTTAAAACGAAATTTATTTTTTATTTTAAAAAAATAATAAAAATATACAATAAAAAAATTTCACTGTGTAAAATTTTTTTATATTTTAAATATTTTAAAATAAATTTTCTAAATATTTATATATATATATTAAAAATTATAAATTAGAAAAAAAATTTTTTTTTTGATAAGCTAAATCGAACAACCCCGTTAGCATTGAAGCCAAACCCAAATTAATTCACTAGAATACTAAAATCTACAATTACTGTAGCATTGAAGCCAGGTCTCAAAAGTATCATATGCACAACAAGCTCCTAATGCGTCCATGAAAAAACGTTTGGTATTATTTTTAAAATACTCATCATTTCGAATAAATATTTTATATTTTATAATAAATTTTTATGCCTGCTACTTTTTTCATGAGAGTTGCATTTGCTTAAAGAAATAAGCATATTTTCTGAATTTTTTTAAAAATACTTTTTATTTTAAAAAAATTTACTTTATAAGTACTTTCAAAAAGTCACGTTGATGTCCTATACATCGTCAATCTACCTGCCCTTCATTTGAAGCTTTCAGATATGGTGATATTGTACATCACGACAAAACTAATTAGGGGCATTTAGAAATACTTATAAAATGAAAATTTTTAAAATAAAAAATATTTTTATTTTTTTAAGAAATAAAGTTAATATTTTTATTTTTAAAAAAATAAAAATATATAATAAAAAAATTTCATTACGGAAAATTTTTTTATCCTTTCTAAATTTTTAAATAAAATTTTAAATAATTATAAAATATATTTTAAAAAATATAAAATTAAAAAATTAAAAAATACCGTCGGAAAAATATAATTCCAAACGGGCTATTTATTCTTCGAAAGGAAACGAAGAACTAAATAAAATAAATTACTATTTGCATAGTTTCGTATATACATTACCGTTAGCAGAACCAAAAATAGGGAACTTGCCTCCATAATCCCGAGCACTGAGCACGAGCACAACCATGTATGCCTGGGATTTCACAGAAAACAAGTAGAATTTGAGACCATGAGCTTCAGGCGAACCATAAGAAATTTTTCAATAAACTTACGCGGCTATACAATGAAGAACGAGTAGGGTAAGAAGAGGTTTGTAGTCTACGTATCAAGATTTGCCATGCCATAGCTTAATAGGAGTTGTATTTCTTATGTCCCTGCTAAGCATGTCCTTTGGGATAATTGCTGCTTTAGTCTCTATATCTACTTGGGGATCTTTTCCTTTTGTCCTTGCTGTGCTTTCTATGCCTGCTACTTCTTTCATGAGAGTGCCTTTTGTCTCTAGATCTTGAGCGACTATGATATCTTCCATGATCAGACGAATCACTATCAGGACTTGTGCTCCTACATCTGTGGTTGCAAGAGTTGGTTCGGTGCTTACTATCTCTATGCTCAATTCCTTCTGCTCTTAAATCTCGGTCATCACTCAAATGCTCATTATCTGAACTTCTGCTCCTTTTGAGCTTGTGTTGCTTCTATGTTTGTCCTGTGCGTTCTCTCTATCAAAAACTCGATTTTCTGCTGCTTCCTTCATGGATGCATCAGACATATCTCCTCTAGAAGAGGAACGAGGATTACGTTCTTGTCCTCCCCTCGAACAGCCAATCTATCTGTTAACCTTGATGCCCCACTGAGAGATGCAGCAGCCATACTTTTCTCTGGATCTCAACTTACTATGGGAGTTCATATTTCCTGGCAAACTGAATGGATCAGATGTCTTACGATTTTCAGCTTCCACCAAGGATTTGCTTCTCCATGTGCCAGAAGTTCCAATGACTAAATAGCTGCCACCAGACTTAGAAGTTGAAAAGAAGACTCGGGAGGGACCTCTAAACTCAACTCCTTACCAAGTGATTCCAGGAAGTCTCCTCCTATCAAACGATTTGGCGTCGTGTTAGCTCCTTCTTTCTTCTCCTTTAATGCAGTGTTTTGGTTTGAAATAGTATCATTCCCTTCATCATCAGAATCATCTGAGAAGATAGCCTGCATCCAATTCAGATTTGTTACAACTCTACTGCATGGGAGATACATAACCGCATAACCAACAGTTCCAGTAGCCAAACACTAAGAATTGAACAACTGAACCAACAGTTCATGATAGTATATACGGATGGTCGAAAAAATGAGAACTACAAGGCAGACATAGAAATTGTCTGTCAAACCAAAATGAGGACCTTATAAAGATCAACTGGTTTTGGAACAGCTGAAGTAGGTCCAATCTCAAAATTGTTTTTAGTCTGTTGTTTCTCTATTCCTGTAACTGTGGCTGCACTATAACTGATGGTTTATCAGGCTCAAAATTCTTTACAAAATCTGGCATAACGATGAGGTTATCCATCCTGCTTCTTGGTCTTGTCGAGGGTGCAGGCTGAGAAAAAGAGGAAAAAACCGATCTCAATGTTGCCTAGGATAGCCTAAAAAAGTTAAAACTTCTTAAATTGAGAAGTGCACATAATTGTGAAAGGCACCTTTCCCATGAAAGGATCAATGATATCAAATCGTTTGCATAGAATAGGTGAAGGATGCCACTGGAACTCTTCCCTCTTTGGATATGTTTTAATCATCTCCTTTTCTTTATCTCGGCTAGTCTGGTTCTGCAGTTAAAATTAATATGATGCTAACCAATCAGCTTACAGTGAATGGGCTCTTAGAAGGAATCTAGAGAAAGGATAAGAGTCCACCTACCCACACTAATTGATGATATAAACTGCTTCTCGCTGATAACTGGAGTAGATGCAAAGTTACATTTCATGTTCAATTCCCCTTTCTGGATTGCTTCAGCAGCTTCAAAATCTAATCTTTCTCAGGCACGGTCAGCTTCTGACATGTTGCTAATATTTCCTGAATATGCTGAACGAAGACCACCATGGTACTTGTCCTTAAGGAATTGCTCAAACCTTTCTTGTTTTGCTGGATCGTCTTTGAATGGTTTAACGTCTTCCGCCATACCCGTCTGAACATAAGTATCATCCACCTAATTGATGACTTCCAGATCAAAAAGACAATGACAGCAAAAGAAGGGCATATAGTCACTCACAAGAGATGATGGTTTAGTGAATGTATCTGAAATGTTGGACTGAAGATTTATGGATTCTTTCAAGGCAATTGATGAACTAGACTCAGGTGAGCTTCTCTCCAGGGGCTTCTCACCTAAAATTCTTCCCCTGCTCTCCGCAGTCATCCTCGCAGCAGACAGAGCAGATCTCATCTCAACTTGAACTTGTTGATCAGCATGCTTTTGCTTTTCCTCCCATAACTTCCTTGCATAATAACTATGGCCAGTCCCTCCTTCAAGGAAAGAGAACAATGGATTTGTTTTATGTTTTTCTCTGCAAAATTCTTCAAACAGTCTACCACTGCGAGCAACCAATTTCGCGAACCCTTCTATCAGAATTCTCAAATTGTCATCCTCGGGGGGAGGTACTTCCTGTGGAGGAGGCTCAGAGAACTTTTCCTGAACATTGAGAGGATATAGAAACTTGTGAACTGGATTGAAGTCAGGTGGTATAGCAGAAGGGTAGAATCTGCCAAAAGAAAATTAACTTTCATAGAATGAGAGGCGACTCCTTTTCATGAGTTACAAGATCAGCATGAGAAAAAAGCAGGCTATACGTGAACCTGCACGTAATTGCAGGAAACAACTAGCCAACAGAATTCAAACTAAACAAAAACAAGCTTCTCAAGGATCATTTACTTGATATGATCATAATATGTAAATAACAACTGCTTACACTGCTCCATGCTACTTCAAATGGAATGCCTATCAATGCAAATAGTCCCCCTCTCAAAATGACATTCTTGAGAGGCACATGCAAATATTTATCTATATGCACATGTTGATCTAGACACTCAGACCTTCTCAAGATTTCAGGCTTGAGGTCGCCTGACAATTCGTCACCATTCACTAACTACACCAATGAGTTTGGATAATTGAGTTGATTTGCAGAAAGATGTCAAACAGAATGAGAACTTCATCATGTCCCTTGTACTGACACTTTGCGCCCGAAGCATTCACCAAGCCCCACTTTAACCCAAAAAATTCAGTTCCTCCATTCTACCCTCCAACCCACCTCAAGTATTTCCTAGAGTCGAGATTTGTCTCAATTTTGCTACACCTTTCACGGAGTTGGCAGGTTGAGGTGGACAGTTAATTCTAACAAATTTTAGCTTCAATACCAACAACAACAACCGGGTCTTTCTCACCTTTCTAAATTGTAGTCCGACTTTGTTGTGATTTTAAACCCATACAGAAATCCTGTTTTCTCTGTTCTAGAGTAAGAATACCGCCTTTGAGCATTTTTGAAAGTTCAACTTCTTCCACTTCAGCTATTTCAGCTTCAAAACCTGCAAATGCAAAAACCACATAAGCAGAAACATACAGACGAGAAGTTGTAGATAAATGTATAACAGTTGCAATTGAACCCCAAAAAATTGCCAAAACACAGCTTGTCGTAATTCCCAGGGATGCTTTCAGATGGAAATATGTATGTCCAGACACCGAAGATCACATTGCATCCAAGAAATCTTCCAATTCATTGGTGGCCATATTTCAGAAATGTCTTACACTTCCTTAAAAAGACAAATAGATGAGAATCATATGCGGTCCTCACCTGATGCATAAATATCCTCATCTTCAACATCAAGTTCCTCTAGGGCACCTATTCCAAAGCCGGTGGCGTATCTTCCTGCTGATGAAGAAGTCATTCACATACTTAATAATGTTAAGAGGCACTGTGACATATAGGTTTCACAAAAACAGTATAACTACAGAAGAAATCATAAATTCAGTGGAAAAAAGGGAACAGTGGTGGCTAAGAACACCTTACAGTTAGATGTCAAAAGACCTGCCACTCTGTTCTGTTGCTTATTTGCCGAGTCATTCAACCTTTTCCTCTCTGCAAACATAGACGAGAGAGATGATTTTCATTTTCATGTCCGCATAGGTGGAACAGATACCAAAATATATAATATTTACCTCTAAATTCAGGGGCACGCTTGAAGGGATCATACCCAAGTCCATGTAAATCTTGCTTAGGTTTCAGAACATAGCCCTAAACCAAGATAGAAAAAAAGGATGGGTTTTCCAAGAAATATGTTAGGTAGTGACACCATCAAATCAGAGAAGAGAAATACAAAGCAGTTCTAAAGGACAGAATATCCTTCAATTTCATACAAACAAGACGTTCCAGTCGATATATGTAGTTAAACATGAACGAGTGTATATGGACGGCCTACATGCAGTCGCAGCTAAACTGATATGTAGCAGAAAGAAAAGAAGTACAACAGATCTATGCATCAATTTACTCACAGAAGTGGTTTGAGAAAAATTAACGCCATCTATGTATGTTCTGACTGAATCGTCAGAGTCGAGTGTGGTAACTTCATCAAGATCGGTTTTGGTTTCTCCAGTTTTAGCAGAAAAAGCAAGGAAAGCTTTTTGAGCTTCTCTGCGAGCATCTGGGAAAAGGAAGATTACAATCATAAGAATGCCGAGGTAAGCATTTGAACCAGTAAAACTCTAAAGAAATGTAAGTACATAGTAAAAAGAAGCACAAGTAAAAGTCCTCTCGAAATATATATACAGTATGCACTGTGCACAATATCAGCTGCTGCATACACCATGCTAGTCAGAAGACTTAAGACTAGTTAACTTGCTTGTGGAAGTGATCGTTCAAAACGGATAATTTGCTTCTCTCTGACCAGGTTGAATAGAGAGGAAAGAGATCAGTTACTGAAAAATGAAGCATAAAAACACATAGGATAGGATATCCTAAATAAGAATAATTTTCCTCATAAAAAAAAGAAAAGAATAGAAAAAGGCACACAACCGCACAATGTTGCTTGCATCTACACTACCATCCTTGAAGCACAGCCTTACCACCCTTCTGCTTTTCAGACATTCTAGAAGAGTAATACCTCAAAGCTTCACATACCTAGTTTCTCAAAATTTAAGCAAGCATGATAAGGTAAACATGCAGAGGTGAATCCCCAGAAAAGAAAAGTATGAAGCAAGCACATTGCCATTTTTCAACCAAGTATGAAATGTCAAAGAGGACAAATCTCCATGGTAGGTCAAAGAGGACGAATCAATAAGGACTAAACAGCATACGATATAATGAAGCGCTATTAGTCTCAAGATTGAATGGCCACGGCGCCAGCCCATCTTAACCAACAATTTTATTCCTACAAGACGCAAATAGTTAAGAAGAGGGAAAGAACTACAACATTAATGATAGAGATATGCCAAAGATTAAAATCAACAAACCGATTGAACTTGCAGCAGGGAGAATCAATTCATCTGGTACAGGTCCAGGAATAGCAGATGGCCTGTGATGCAAAGAAATATCCAGCACATATGAAAATTCTGTCACTAACAATCCTGAGAAATATGCTAGATGCACCAGTACAAATCAGTGATCCTCCCTATAGTAGTACCATGACAACAGTCACACAAGCACATGCAGGCATGAAGAGACGCACCATTTGCTTTGCAGCTTTTGCCTGTCTGTTATGAACTGGAAGATTATCTAAATGCATGCACGAACAGACACCTACTGGCAAACACATCTTATGAAATGAAGGATTACAAAAATGCTAAAATCTAGAGTCACCTCTGTTTTTGTTCCTTCTCAGCTTGCTTGTGTGCAAATTCTGTAGCTGTAAATCCAAAAGTATCGAACTGTGATGATGTTTCTAGCCCATGTCCTCCCATATCCTATCGAAAACAACATAAAGCAAACAAACAAATGATTATATAGGCAAAAAACAAAGTCTCCAGTCTAACATTAGATAATGAGATACAATTTCAAATCTGATACAACTAACTCCCAAATCGATATGGATAGAATATAATGTCGGTTAATGGACATGTTTCTTTTGTTTTGACAGAAATTAGCAATCAACAAAAGCAGGGCCCTAACACTTCCAGTCAGAATCACCACTGCACTATCCTTAATTGATGGTGTGTTTTCAAGGTTCCACGGCATGAATCAACTACTGATCCTTAGAAAATCCCACAAAGTATCCCTAGTACCCCAAAAGCTATGCTTTTTTCAGAAAGCTTGCAGTGTTTTTTCTACTGAAGCTTGCATCGACTGTGGAGGAAAGGAAGACCAAATACCTGTATGTCTTCTTCATCCAAGAAGTTATATATGCTTTGCTTCCTCTCTTCAGCTCTATTTTTGCGTGATGATACAAAAGTCTGAGGAGTCCATCCTGAATATGATATGTTATTACCAACTCTATCCTCTAAAAGTTTCGCACATAAAAATCTTAAACTTCCTCACTTGAAAAAATTACTCACCTTCCTTCGACCCAACAGTGTTGTAATACCCACCAGTAAAAGCTCCGTGAGATCTTCTGCGTCCTCTTCACTGTCACTTAAACACAATCATTCTAATCATATCAGTAACTGAATACAAAAAATTACAACATTCACAAGCAATCATCAGTACCAAAATTCTACAAAAGCATGAGCAAAATTCTACAAATCACATAATTTGTAGCTACATAAGAACACGTGCTCAATTTAGCATTCTCTCAATTACGTATTGTATACTGCTGCAGTGCTACAACATAAAATTCTAACAAAACAGTGAACAAATATTGGAATTTACATAAATTCATCAGTGTACTATAACCAGTAACCAAATTTTAACTAATAGTATGAAATTTCCACATTAATAATAACAGAATAGCCAAAAATTTCACTATTGCTGATATAAAGAGAGCGAAAGAGAGGGTGATAGAGGTAATGTTTATTTCAACATAATACCCGAAATTTCTACATCAGTAATAACTTCCTGCTAACAACTCACAGAGCGAAAGAGTGTGTTAGAAAGCTATTGCTGCTATAAAAAAACGAATCACGAGGAGATGTAATCGATTGAGATTGATTACCTCTTGTTTCCAAGCAGGGAGAGAACGGCGTTGGCCGCTATCAGCAACAGCCTTGCGCTTGCGAGCGGGAGTATCTTCTTCGCGTTCGATCGCTATGCTGATGAACTCGTAGTCTTCTGCTTCTTCTTCATCTCCCGTCATCGCCGCCGCCGCCGGTCGCTGGAGTTTATTCGAAAACGAATGAATGCTGTTCGATGAAATGGTTCAGTTTTGAATATGGCATTTATGAAATAAACTTTTTTTATAATAAAAAATATTCTTACTTTTTAAAAAAAATGACTTTTTTTTTATTTAAAAAATAAAAAAATATTATTATATAAATTTTTTAAATTTTTAAATAAAATTTTTAAATATTTATAAAATATATATTAAAAATATGAAATAAAAAATTAAAAAAAACGTTAAGAAAACGTTCAACCAAACCCCCTCCAAACTTGGTTGGCCGCTAAAACGAAAGCAGGTTCAGTTATTAGCGACTGAAAGTTAACAGGTTTGCCGCTACTCTTCTAATTTTCAGATTAAAATTTTTTAATCTCTAATGACTAAAGTGTGCATACAATTATCTTTTTTTCCAACGTAATTTATAACAAAAAGAAAAAATAAAATTAGTAGAAACAGACCAAATGAAAAGATATAAATGTTTTCGACCGCCGTAAGAACTGGTTTTCGCTAATCTTATAATAAATGAGTAGCTAATAATTGCATATAACAGAAAGGTCTTGGCATCTATAACAGCTCAGCCCAGTCCAATTAAGTTAAGCCTGATCCACAAAGCTCCAGATCTATCCACTCACACCGCGCCACGTCATCAACTTTGCAGCACTGATCCCTGCCTCTTTCACTCTCACTCGATTCGGCTATGCTTCGCTCTTTTTCCAATCTCCGGTGGTAGCCGTGCTCCTCTTCCTAGCGGTAATCTCACCGGAAACTCTCTCTTCTACTTCTGAATCTTTTGGCGGTCATTTTTCGGTGATCTCACCGCACAGCTCTCTATCTTTCTCTCTTCTGCTTCCCAGCCTCCGACGGTGACCTGACTCATTGCTGCGGTGGTCATCTCACCAAAGTTTTTTCTACTAACTCTCAGTCTCTGGCGGTGACCTTACTCGATCAGAAGCGGTAATCACACGAAGAACTTCTCAATGAATCCCTCACAGGCAACTGCTCACCTCCATTCAACGGTATAATTCTCATTTACATTTCTACCACTGGGATCATGTACGGCTGTTACTTTACTACTGCTCTAGCTCTGAGGGCAAAGTCGTCTTTACACACTCGTCTTCCCGTCGGTCATGAAATAGACCATCACCATCAACAGCACCACCACGGCTACTGCTGCTGCTGTTGTTCCTTTGGAATCCCTAGAAGTAGATTTAATTATAGCTACTATCTAGGGTTTCAGTCGAGCTTGATCAACTGTAGTAGTAAGCCTTCTGGAAGATTCATCTTCCCTGCTTCAACCGTCGCTACGTCTAACCGGCTTGCTAGTTTCTGGGATATTTTAGAAGTTTTAGCTGATTTTCAGGGGCATTCTAGGAATCATATTGGTTTTTCCGAGAAGAATTGGGAAGTTGATGATGAGCAGTTGCAGCGGAGGGATCGACGGAGTAGGAGGAGGTGTGGGAGAAGAGAGAGGCATTTGCAGAAGAAAACTGATTGGTCGAGCTCGGGCTCGGAGTGTTATTCGGAGGATGATTCTCCATTGTCAGGTGATGTTGAGCTTGATTATGGTAGAAGTAGGAGGTATAGTGGGAGATTTAGGTGTAGGTGTAGGAGCAGAAGTAGGAAGTGTGATGATGATTTGAGATCAGAGAGAAGAGATCGGCGGAGGAGAGGTGGTAATGTCGGAGTTTCGAGTTCCAGACAGATTTATGAAAGGGAAGATGGTGATTTGGAGGAGTATGACAAGGATCTAGCTGGGGGTTCTAACCAGAAAGTGAGACATGATCATGCTCGGGAAGAACACAGTGATAGGAGAAATGGAAACTGGAGGGTTGGTAGAATGGATTCTATTTATGATGATGATGGTGTGGAGAGAGTGTGCAGAAGGACAGACTCTGCTTATGATGGGAGAGACTATTATAGTGGAGAGTCAAGAAATCTATTGGAGGATTTAAGGTGGAAGTACAACAAAGATCATGCTCGTGAAGCACAGAGGGAGTCCAGAAATGGGTACCGGACAATGACCAGAGTGAACGAACTGTATGATGATGATGCGAAGAGAGTGCGTCGGAGGAGGGATTCGGTTTATGATGGTAGAGAAGACTATAGTGGAGAGCTGCGACATGTTCGTGACCAAAGGGATTCTAGGGAGAGATCTCGGAACGGGATAAAAATATCTGAGGTGCATGAAGATGATCGGAGGGCTTTGAAGTCGAGGATTTATGATCAGGAAGTAAGAGACGGTTATACTAAAGGAGAGCAAGGACTCTCTGAGCAAAGGCGATTGAGGGAGGATTCTCTAGATGTTGCAAGAACATCTGAGATAAACGAGGATTACAGGAAGAGTAATTTGTGGAGAAGGGCTTCAGCTCAGGAAGCAAGGGAAGAACAGATTAACGAACGCCTTACATCTGGTCGAAGAGATTCATGTGAAGCTTCTCAGAGCGTAACTAAGACATCCAAGGTGCTCAGAGATGATAGCAAGAGGTTTACCAGGTTAAGGGATTCTACGCAAGAACAGAAGGATGTATACACACATGAAGAACAACTAGATCTTGCAAAAAGAGATTCGGAGCCTATATCTCAAAAGAGTGCTGAAATGTTGGAGGTACATGAGGCGCACACACAAAGAGCTGCAAACACCAC
This sequence comes from Acanthochlamys bracteata, assembly GCA_019914995.1. Lineage (NCBI taxonomy): Eukaryota > Viridiplantae > Streptophyta > Magnoliopsida > Pandanales > Velloziaceae > Acanthochlamys > Acanthochlamys bracteata. The sequence continues at coordinate 9,575,970 of CM034132.1, read as the reverse complement.
TGATGTGCTTAACTCAGCCATGGTAAATAAACAGGCAAGTTCGACTTATGCAGTCGGTAGCAGTAAAGATTGCCGGATAGTTGGGGAACGTAGTTCTTCTTGGGATCATACAAATATATCCGAGATTTCTGACAGCCATGTCAAAAGTGCTTCAGTTTCTCATGCAAGGTTTGAGGAAGCAAGAGTTGAAGAGAAGGAGGATACATTGGTTCAGGTAACAAGAGATAGAAGGATGAGGCTGAACATACAGGAAATCGAGGATATTGATGTCAACTTGCAATTCGAAAAACTTGCTAACCTTACAGCTTCTCAGGTCAATGACATTAAGCAAATGAGCAGCCAAGGCACCAGAATGGATGATCAGAAACATCATATTAGTGCCGTCAGCCAGGTTCCTGATGGAAATGAATACCGGAAGCAGACATCTATGCAATTGATCACACAACAAACTCCAATAAATGAATCTGCCAGATATAAAGATCAGTTACAGATGTCCAGGAGCAATGATGACAGAATTTCCAAATCTCAGCAGACCTTCAGTACAAGGGTGGAAGACCAAGAAGAATATCCGATCCCGGCATTGTGTCCAGACAAGGCTGAGCAAGAAACTATCAATACTGGAGGTACTTCAAAAACCAGTGCACCGAATACTGGAAGCCACAGTCTAGCTTATGCAGAGTCAAGAGAATCACGAGCATCCAGAAACAAAGGTGTTGGTTCTAGTTCAGTATGTGCAAGTAGAAGTGCGACAGCTTTGTCACAGTTACCCAGTAGAAATATTGGGAGGCCTTCCAATTCCAAAGAGACCTTCATCAAAAGTTTAGAGGAGAAAGGACAAAGTTCACTGCCGGCTCTTGCTCAGGACAACATCATGGAAGAAAGCAACAAATCTCCTTTTGAGTTGAGAGAAACAGGACCAGCTTCAAATACTACTTTATCTAGTTCAGATTCAGGAGAAGCTCAAATTGCCATTGCAAGTAGTCTACATGGTGGTTCTAGTTCTTTACCTGCAATCAGAAGTAACGTGGGTGATCAAGTTAGTACAGATGACTTGTATATTATGAAAGACGACATGTTAGGTTCGGCTAGCAGATCAGAGAAGTCCTCCGCACAGCACCTGAATGAATTTGTTGAGAAGATGCGTCATGAATTATCCTCCTCAGGTGAGGTAAATAGTGCATTGAAACAGTATGCTGGAACTCCCTTAAAAGAAATTCAAGGGGAAACATCCGAATCATCTAATTCACAGCTAGGTAGCCATGTCGCAAAGGTAAAACATAAAGATGATAACTCAGTGCAAGATACTGGTAGACAATCTTCATATAGGTCTGCACCTAAAGGACCATCAGATGAGATGTGGGATGTCAAGGGCCTTTCCGTTGAGGAGTCTTCTAGGAAAGAAGAATCGAAGGAAAAACAGTTCCTTGAGAAGGATTCGTCAAGTACTTCCACAGGAACAGAGACCGCGATAGCTGGAAGAGGACAGAAGTCCTTGTGGACTTATATTGCTGAAACTATACGAAATAGTTTGCGTGTGAAAGCTGGAATGCAGAATTCTACTCAAAGATCAGGCACAAAGAGTTCATCAAATGACTCCGTGGACAGCGAGGTATGGTTTTCTGGCCATGAGCCTGAGGAGAATGATGATGTGATAAATCAGGGTGAAACCACACTTCCAGAAGTGCTACCAAGCAAAAGCCAATCTAATTTGCTTCAATCGTATAAAGAGGGATCGAAAGCAGTAGGAGATAATTCAATACAATTGTCAAAAGGTGGTAAATCAACCTCATTGAGTTCTAGAAGAGGTGTACTATCCAAAGGGTCTTCCCCTAGAGGACCAAAGGATGAGGTAGAACTACTCGAAGCCAGTGCCTCAACCTTGATAAACCCGACAAGAAGCGGGCGATCTTCTGAAGATGCTTCTGGAGTATCAGGATCAGGGCATCTGTATGGGTCTGAAACTGAAATGGGTATGGAGATTATTCCACCTGATGTAGCATCACTTGGCCACTCAGCCTTGCTGACTGCTAGTACACTGTCAGCTAGTGCAAATGAAGAAAGAGCTGAGGTTGACACACCTGAGCTTGCTTCCTCGAAGTTTGATGTTGTTCCACCAGCTGTAGCATCTGTTGGCCAGTCAGCGTTGGTGACAGGCGGTACACCTTCAGTTAGTTCAATGGAAATAACTAATGTTGAGATACCTGAGTTTGCATGTACAAACCTTGCAGTTGATCCACCTGTTATAACGTCAGTTGGCCAGTCACCCTTGGTAACAGGTAGTGTACCCACAGCTAGTGCAACAGGAGAACTAGCTGAAGTTCAGTCACCTGATTTTGCAGATGTTTTTGCACCTGGTGTGGTATCAGTTCACCATCCAGTCTCAGTGACAGGTAGTACACCTTCAGCTAGTGCAACAGAAGATATAGCTGAGATTGAGACACCTGAGTTTGCATCTGCAAAATCTGAAGACAATTTCAAAGAAAAACTACCTGAACTAAGTGAAAGTGATGCAAAAGCAGGAGAATTAAAGCAGAGGAAACTTCAGAGGAATAAACAAGTGATGCGCGAAACATTTGACGAGTGGGAAGAAGCCTACCAGAAAGAGAGTGAACAACGAAAACTTGATGAATATTTCATGAGGGAAGCTCTGTTGGAAGCAAAGAAGGCTGCAGATATGTGGGAAGTTCCTGTTGGAGCTATTCTCGTGATGAACGGAAAAATCATTGCTCGTGGCTGCAATTTGTAAGAAATAGTTTAGCTTTTGGTCTATATTTGTCAGCTTCATACTGCTTGCGAATGTACTTATGAGGAATAAGCAAATGATTTTGATGATTTATCAGGGTGGAAGAGTTGCGTGATTCAACTGCACATGCCGAAATGATGTGCATAAGGGAAGCCTCTAACCTTCTTCGGACTTGGCGACTTGCGGTAAGATCTCCCTATCTCGCAAAGGTTCTGGTCTTGTAGTTCTCTATTGATTGAGTTGAATGGGCTGTTTGGTTTTCTTTATTGTGATGGCAATAACACTGGTCAGACTTGGCTTCTATCCTTAGGAGTCTTTACTATCTCATAAAGGTTATACTCATGTGTTTCAATCCAAAGCATTGTTTTTATATATCAGAATTGACAGTCATATAATGCTGATTTTCATTGCTTGAAGAAAGGAGACTTGCTGATTTTCTATAACAATAATTGGCTTCGTAGATATGCACTCAGCCGTATCCTTAATGCTAGCAATTCTTTTAAGTAGAAGTCAGAAAAGTTCATGATCAACCTGCAGTGTACTAGCCATGAAAATGTTGCAGCAATCTATTTTGTAACCTGTCAAAATTTTTCTGTGAAAGTTAGTGCTAGTGTGTGCTTCATGTGTTGCATTGGTTTCAGTAACTGCTGCTCTATAATCACTCAATTTTCAACCAGTTAGCTGCTAAACACTCTTTTCTTTTCCAGGAAACGACACTATATGTGACACTTGAGCCATGTCCAATGTGTGCTGGAGCCATCCTTCAAGCTAGAATCGATGCTGTTGTATGGGGAGCCCCTAACAAGTTGCTAGGTGCTGATGGCAGCTGGGTGAGGTATGCCTTGTTTTCCCATTATTCTATAATTATTAATGTTGTTTCTGTGTAGGGCCTATCATGACTAGCAATACTGTGATAGTATCAATTTGTCAATACGATCACACATGCGGGCATGCATGTCTTCCTAAGAAGGCATGTAAATCTGTAAATTTTGTTGCAATGATGGAGCTTCTGTCAACAAATAGATCTTATTTTCTTTTGGACATCGATTATTAGTTATCTATCAATTATATCTCTATATTACAGCTCTTATGGGTCTAGTTAAATTGATAGATTTTGCTTTTTTGGTAGCATCTACAATAGTTGGAAATTTTTATTTTGAAGAATTACAAAGAATCACCTGCTATACTTTTTCTTAAAGCATGGTCTCCTCCACAATCACAGTCACCTAACAGCCGGATATCCTGGTCTTTATATGACAGCTCTTACGGGTCTAGTTAAATTGAGTAGATGTTTTTTTATGGGTAGCATGTAGAAATAATTGGAAATTTTTATTTTGAAGAATTTACAGAAGATTCACCTGCTATACATTTTCTTAAAAGCATGATCCTCTATCACGGTCACCTGACAGCCGGCTTTACCTGTTGTACGGGTCTAGTCAAAGTCACCTAACAGCTGGATTTCCTGGTCTGTTGCCTCTAAAATTATCACGAATTCCATGAGCATGTCTTTTTAGTTGGTTTTTCTGGAGCTTGTCATCTTCTTGGTGGATCTAGGTTGAAATGTACCTTTGTTGCAGTGCTGCTATATCCTATGCAGATATGATTATAATTCTACATGGATGTCTTGTTCTTAATAAGGTCCTGATTATTGCAATAGTTAATGTGATTAGCTGTTTCTATAAAACCAACATTTATGATCTTGATGCCTTGTGCATCTTTTGGGGTGTGTTGTAAAACTTGTTAGTAGTTATGTTGCTCTATAGAAATTTCTTTTGTTTCATCATTGCTTGTTAAGCATTGATTATTTAGGAGAGATTCAAGGTTCCTTATTGGGAATAATTAAAAGCTTATTATCTGCAGAGTGGATTGTCTGATTATCCAGTTTTGCAGGCTTTTCCCTGGCAATGAAGGAAGTGATTTGGATTCATCGAATCAAACAACTGGTCCTGTACACCCATTTCACCCAAATATAAAAATCAGAAGAGGAGTTTTAGCTACTGAATGTGCAGACGCGATGCAGCGGTTCTTTCAACTTAGGAGGAAGAAAGAGAAAAAGCCCAAACAAACCACATCACATCTTCCAATAACAACCGATCGGAATAAGCTTTTTACCAGGATGCATAATCTTTTCTGTGTGATGTTTTGCTTGTAAATTGTGAAATGCGACTTATGTATGTGCTGCTGTATGATTTTTTGTTTGATGATGGGATCCCTAATCCTTTTTATGGTATTTATCTTCAGGCTTGTGCAAGTAATGTTGCCCAATTAACTTGGCTTACCCTTTTGCAATGACATTCAAGTAACAAATATTCAGTTCTTCATATTCCTACTACTCAAAATAAGATTGAAGAATTTTTGCTTTCTTTTCCTTGCTCAGGATTATACCTTCACAGTGGATGCTGATTAGATCCTGATACATGTTACTTCGCTGAAGCCATTTACCAGATCAGATCATAATGGAAAGTCCATTATGCTTTTCCAATAGTAAGTACTATAAATTGATAAAATCTCTGCAAGTCTTATTTAGTTTAGTTTTGTTCTGTTCTGTTTTGAGTTACTTATTACACAGTTTTGATAGCTTTTGCATACATTTGTACAGGTTTGATGTTTGATCACTTGTATGTATCCTGTCTAGCGGTTCTGCAGTCTCCATAAAGAACTTTGTCACCCTGCTGTAATTCTGAGTGCATATGGATGATAACATCCTCTTGCTTTATGTCGACCTAATCCAGGTAGACATTGTAACTTTGATTCATTCTGTCTATTTCAAGTGAATTGGTTCCATTTCAACCCTGTGGCGAAGGCGACTGATATACAACTTATGCACCATATCAACAGGTGATCAGGAGTTGAGCAATCCCGGAAGTTTCTTGTTAGGCAGCAAGTCAACTGGTCTCACTAGAATGCTTCTTGTTCAACTCTTGGAGTCGCTCATAAAAATCTGAGAAGTCTCCTCTTGTGCACTCTTTATAAGCATCTCTTTCTCTCCCTAAACCCCAAGACAAACCATTTCGCTCACTCTTGCATCAAGAAATTTTCAGTATCTTTACCTTCTGCATCCACAGAGCATCTATGGCTGCAAACAACAACATGGTTTCCTCAACTCAGAGGGGCACCACAAGTGCTGCTTCTATTGCAGCATCTGTAATGCTAGCGTGATCAGTTGTCAATGATCTCGTCCCATGCAGCTGAGTTGCATAACTTTATCTTCTCTGGTATTGGAAACTTGTGTGCGTGAGAGAATGTCTTCTCAGTTGACTATTGTACGGAATTTTAAGGGCATTGCATTTGCTATGCGAACAAAGGCATTTCTGGTAATGTCCTTAGCTGCACTCATGTACTTGTAACGTGTTGTCGCTTAGTTTCATCGAACTTATTTTTTTCCACAAGATTTTAAATTTGAAGTCTTTTATGTATTTTAATTTCTCCGAACTCACAGAGTGCGTCTGGCAAAACGTTCTATAAAAATAATTTTTTAATTTTTTAAATTTATATTTTTTATAAGTATTTAAAAATTTTAATAAGTATAGAAAAATTTGAGAAAATAAGATTTTTTTATTGTTATTTATATTAATTTTTTTAGATAAAAATATAAAGTTTATTTTAAAAAAATAAAAATATCTTCTATTCTATAAAAATTTCATTTTAAAATTATTTTTAATTGCCACCCGAATTTATTTCTATTCTGAACGATATTCAGTGTCACTAAATTCAATTGTCTTACAAATTAAAAAACGCAGTAATTGATGCGCAGAAACTGCCCTCATTACAGGCACCATCCCTGTTTTACAAGCATTCGCTCAAAATTAGTGAAATTTATAATAGTATTAGGTGTGACTCAATATATATAATAATTTTGATTTTTATTGTGAAATATAAACATAAATTTGTCTAAGACCTACGCTCTTCAAAGCCCAAGTATTATTAGAATCAACCATTCACGGTCCAATAACAGTTGCTTAGCCCAATAATATCAGCCCGAGTTGCTTTTGATGGCATAAATTTGGTAATTTTAATCTAAAATCGTGAGCTTTTTATAAGAAGCTTTACTGATAATGGTTATCACTTATCAGTAGCTCGATCGATCTCTGTGAGACGGTGAGAGAGAGAGGAGCTATGGGAATTGGAATCGAAATCCATGGCGCGAACGCGATCCCTCTCACTTTTTTCACTTGTTCAATTTCTTCCTCTTGTAACAATCTTAAGAATCCTATGTTTGATTTCTTTCCAAATCGAAGAAGAAAACCCAACTTCCCAGCCCTCGTGTAAGCCCCCCGACCTGAATTTTGTCTTCCATCTTTTTCCTTTTCAAAACGAATTTTAATCACGCGGGTTTGCTGTAGTTGTTTGTTTTTTTATTTTTTTTTATTTTTAATAATTTGTTGGATTTCTATATAGTTGAGATTTTTAAACTACATCATGCTCTTATGTTGTATCTTGGTTTTGATTGTGCAACTCCCCCAACTGGGTTTTGTTTTCCTTTTTTCCGTCGAAAGTTCTATTAATTGTGTTGCACTGGAGTTTCTTTTCTATTAAGTTTCTGTTATGATTTTCTTTTGTTGTTTTGTTCTCAAGTTTATATAGCTACTTGATGTTTGAATTGTAGATATTGTATTTAGTTGTGTGTTGCTTTTTGAGATTTGTGACTAGTTGAAATTTTGTTTTAGTTTTGTTGTTATATAATAATTTATCGGTTAGTCTAAAGTCAGAGATTGAACTACCCATAAGATTATATTTGGTGTAGATTGTTTGTAGTTGTGTTTTGTTTGTTTAATTTCTAACTGGTTAAGTTCTTCGGGTTTCAATTTGTAGGTGACAATTTTTTTGGTTAGTCTAAATTCTAGAATTTAAGGTACCTATCATGCGCTTATGGTATATTGCTTTTAATTTGTGTATGGTCTGCAAAATCATTAGCTGGTCCAAATTTTGGTTGGTGGTGTATGTGTGTTCTTTTTTTTCTCCTTATATTTCTATAAAGAAAGCTTTTATTATTGTGTTTTCCCACCTTTCTATCGTGTTTTACGTGCGACAGTTTTATTGATTATAGGTTTCTGTTGTAGAATGAGAAACTCAAAAAATAAAAGAAGATCTGGAATTGTTGCATGCTCAAAAGTTTCAAATCCTCTTGAAAATAGTTCTGCTGATGTCAGCTCTGCCAAGGTTTGTTGGGTTGCTTCTCTATTTATAAATAGGTTGTTTATTGTGAATCAGGTTTGCCTGCTTGCTCATTCTGTTCTGGATTCTGTGTTGGTATCGTAATTCGTACTGACTATTGAAGTTGGTCTGCTTGTTATTATATGTATGCATAAAGAGGCTGTATGTTGAATTCATTAGCCAAGTCTTGGGTAGTAACCTTTCATAACTGTCCTAGATGAAATGCATTATTAATATGCAAGTTTCTCGCCACTTAATGTCCCTGCCTTGTTAATATGTGACTTACTAAAAGTATTTCTAGCTTACTTCCTACTTCACTTGGCTGGACAGGTTTTTCCCTATTTATCTATAATTTGTCACTGTATGATTTCCCTAGAGACATTAGGATAGTAGGTAAAAGGCAACAAGCTGCCAATAATTATAGTTCCGGTCAGACACCAAAATTTTGGTATCAAGTAAGTCATAGACAAATATAATCTGTTGTTACTTTTTGGATCTTTACTGTCTATGGCTGGTACATGTTTTCTCACTATTTTGCAAATGGCACTTCTTGGTATTGATATCATGAAGGAAGCAGTTTTTGACTTGAAGCTTCCACGAAGAAATCTGATTGTGCAATTTACATGCAACGAATGTGGAGAAAGAACTGAACGCACTATTAATAGAGTTGCTTATGAGAGGGGAACTGTCTTTGTGCAGGTAACTATTGGTTCTTCTTTACCTTCTTATTGCAAATAATATAAGATGCAGTCTTTTCCGTGGAATGATATTGAGAACTCTCTCAGCTTTGAAATTGCATGACCTCGTACTAGACAAAACTGGAAAAACTACCCAAAATTTAGAAAACTCAATTGTTTTGACTCCTCAATCTTACACCACTTTGTGTATATAGTATGTACATAGTTAAGGTTCTTTTTTTAATGTAATTTACAATTGGTTATCCTCATATTTTGCTCGTCAGGATGCTGCAGCTATCTTGGAAGATCTTTCAAGCTGATGTTGATATTAATTGAATAAGCTTCCTGCTGTTCCATATGCATGCCTATTTTGTCTGTATGTTGAATATCCAGATGCTCATGGCCTTGGCATGCTTGCTAGATGAAAAATTGTATTTCTAGATTATTTTTCAGTTGAAAAAATATCATGGTCCACCTACATACTGATTATATGTATCTTTACCAGTGTGCAGGCTGTCTAGTACATCACAAGTTAGTAGACAATCTTGGGCTTGTCATGGAGTATGATCTTAGAGAGGAACTAGATATGGAGTCTGATGGCACAAGGGAGAGTTGAAGCTAGAATTTGAACTTTATAACGTCATCTGTGATTATGTATTCAGGTAAGCAACCTTATTTGGGAAATTGCTTATTAGTTCTTGCACTGCCCAGTTTGTGCCTATATTGAGCACTAGGACAATTCATCTGGAACGTGACAAAGTTTCTTATTCTAGATAGCTTAGAGATAATCCTGAAATTTATGATCTATCTCTTACTTTCGATTCTACTTTTTTATGGTTCTTGTTTATAAGTTTCAAAGTGTTCTTCTACTATGTAGTTCACTTCAGTTAATCTGATCGTCAGATTTTCCATTTAAAACAAGCTATTATTCATAGAAGAATGAATGCTTACAAAAATGTCAATATTTAAATTAAAAAAGGGTGGGTGGTCAGAAAAACAAAAGTGATGTGCTTTTCTCTAACTGTTCAGGAACTTCCTGATTATTGGCCGAAAACAATGGGCTGCTTCACTATACCGCAACCTGTTTAGCTCATGATCTTCGGCAAGAAGAATGCAAATGTGGACCTCACTGATGGCACATATATGGTGTGTTCACTGATCCAGGAGCCCATGCTCTGCATAGAGAAGTATATAAGAGTATATGAGTATAGAACAAGCCATAGGTCAAGATGATGATGTTATTGAAGCTGGAAGGTGAATGAAATTAGCAGCAAGTAGAACATATGTTTTCCTGTAATCACATTTGGGCCTAATGGAGGCAACTTTTTTTATTGTCAGCCCATAATTAATGGTGCATCTTCTTGGACATACCTGTAATCATACTAAACCTATAGCATTTTGCTTTTATCTGAAGAAAGTTCTTCAGGTTTTTCTTCTTCACTTTTGTGCACATTGTTTCTGTTTGACAACTCACTGAACTTTTACTTGTAGATTTCTTTTTGGAAATAGATTTCTCTTCTTTTCAGCGTAAGCAACTGTCTTAACATTGGGGTGAATGAAAAAGTTGTAGACAACTACCACATATGGCAATGGCACTGGACTTATTAGATCTGCATCGTCATTGTCGGGAGACTGGTGCAAGTGGACTTGGAACAACTGGTGCCTGTGCCGGTTCATGCTTCTTGTGTTTCTTTGTATTGTGCTTCTTATGTTTCGAAGGGGTGGTGCTGGACCTGGTGTTTCCGCGGTCTATAAGGTAATGCTGGTGCAACCATTGGTGCAGGTGGTATTGGTTGTAGGTGCAGTTGTTACTGGTGCAGGTGTGGGGTTGATGGAGCTTGAGTTGGCACTGGAGATGGAGCTTGTGGTGCTGGTGGTAAAGGTGGAGAAGTTAATGGCCACGCTACTGGTGATGGTAGTGATGGAGGCATAGGCAATGTCGGGGACGACAAGGGAGGGTTTGTTGATGGTTGAGGTGGTGTTCTTGCTGGGCTTGCAGCAGGTGCTGAGTGTACTGCTACTGGCCCTGCTGCTGATACTAGAGGACTCGTGGCTATAGGTGCTGGTTGCTGAGAAGGTGCAGTTGCTGGTGCTTGTGCAAAGCCATTGCATATCAAAATGCACAGGGAAGCCACAAACGAAAGCTACCCAAGTAACCAATTGTGAGTTACCCATGACTATAAAGTGGAAAGGTGGTTGGTTGATTTATCTTCAGGCAAGTTTTTTCTTCTCCATATCTACGTATATAAATTCGTGTTCATTCTAATGCAAACTTTTCTAGTGAAAGTATGCATCTTTCTATGCGAAGCATGCTGAGTTACTCTACATAGCTTATGTTTAACTCTGATGGAGTTCACTCGAAATGACATCTGACTCATTGCTAGTCATGCTATAGAAAGCAAACCAACAAGCTCAATTTCTGAAGATTTTGATGTTGGTCTGTAACTTCATGCCTAGCTGCATCTTTTGTTCTACCTGACATTTTTTCGATTACTTCATTACATAGCTGCTTTCAGAAGCAAGAATTACTCTTCTAAGCTGTTATTTCTGGTGAAACTGTTGGTAATGAATGAGACCTCGTGGTCTGTAATATGGATTTGTTTGTTGTGTTTCTGAGGAAGATTGTGGTGAATGTTGATGTTGTGCTGAGTACATCAGTGGGACTTTACTAGTTGAAAGTTACTGATTGTGTCCGATTGTTACGTGCTGCAGTTGAAACCCATCTGGTTTGTTGTTATCATGGAGGTTTAACACTCGCCAGGCTCCTGGTTCACATCTGCATCATGCCATCTTCAATATTTTACTTTTTCTGCTATGTCCTGTAAAACAAAATAAATCACCGATTTGGCAATCTCAATGTGTCGAGCTTTTTGTTGTTCTTTAAACTATCTTGCAGAAACCACATGGGGACAATTATCCAAGGAGAAAAAGTTTGATATCTGAACTGAGAGTAAAGTTGTCAAGGTAATCTTCTACTGCAAACTATTCTCCTGTATCACTCAGCTTGTTCTTCTTACCGTTGCTATAAGTTTAAATTTTCTTGCTTTGATAAATATTTTAGAGAAAAGATAAATTTTTAAGCAAGCTTTTCTCCGTAAGCATTACTATTGAAAGTTTTGTTTGATTGATTCTTTGGCTTGTGAAGAGTAGCATTTCTGTTTCAAGTTATAAGCCTGTTTTATGATTGATTTATGGAGTTTTTCTTTCTTTTTCAGCAAATAAGAGTTAGTAAAACAATAGCAGAGAATATAAAATGACTCCTCTCTTTGGTAATACATTTCCAAGTAGTCCTAAAACAATTTCAAAGGGAAATTGAAATCTGATCTCTAATAGAGTTTCAACATTCTTACTTCTGAAATTTAATTTTGGAAGAAGCTTTATTCTTTATATAGCTATAATTGGCACTTCAGTAGAAAGTGAAAGAACTTTCACACCTTAACTGAATCTTTTCAACCACCCACAAAATTCTTGCTGACCTTGAAAAGGAGACTGAGATTATGACAGTTTCATTAAACTTTCTTGTAAAATTTTGATTCCTCTAACGGAGCAACAACTTTGATTATTTTGGTTTATATTAAATCAATTGCTTTGTAAGATTTAACATGAGGTGCTTTCTAATTAGTGATGTATGTTGGGTTGGTGCTTAAATTTTAGACATGTTTCTAAAAAAATTATCTGAGAAAGATTAAGGTTGGAGCTACTCAATGTTTCCTGCAAAGACTTTACAACATTTTAAAAAAACAATAACATAATATATGCTTCTCAAGTTACTTTGGAATAACTTTCCTAGAAATAATATTTCTTGGACATTAAGGAATTAGTTTATTCCTAGTATAATGCGTTCATTCTAAATCCTCAATAGATATCGCACCTAGATATCTTTCTAAGAAACCTGATTTACATGTACATGGAAGATAATGTAGATACAGTATTATTGATCTACGAATCTTCGACATGCCATTTACCTCTGTTATTGCAGTCGTAGGACTCCATACTCTGAAAAAAGAAGCAAGCAAGGCTAACTTATAGGAAAAGAAGAATCTTTTGAACAATAATATCATCATTGTAGTTAGATGTTCTCCACCTTGAACTATTTTAAGCTGCCATGTATTGGCATGCTTCCGTACCGTATCGATCTTTTTCTTACAGATATCTATCTTTGGAACACCTCAGGCTTCAAATCTTTGTGGCATTATAACGAAGACAGTTATTTATTGATAATTATTCAAGGAACCATATGGCGTTGAGAAGCTTTCAATGGTGCTTGCCTACACCCAACATGTTCCTGAAAGATGCAAAGGAAAGCATATACCTTAAGCAAAATAAAAAAAAGGCTTAACTGCAATTGAATAGTTGCAAGATACTAGATTAATGAACCCTGATCTCTACACCTCATTATTTGAAGGCATATTCTTTCTTTGTCTAGTTTGTGGGAAATCTAAACATGCAGATATGGACTTTGTTCAGTGTTATTGTTAGGAACCTATCTTCTTTCGTGAATCCTATACTCTCATCTGGATTCTTACTTCTGTAGGAAGAGATAAAACAGGTATATACTTACATAGTGTGAGCCAAGTGGAAGGAATAGAATTGAAACTTTGCTATAATGAATTGGCATCTTTGCTTGATAATCTTAGGTGGTAATGGAAATGCTCCAATGTAATATGCTCAAATTGAATCAGAACAAGATTATGATAGTTGACGGTTATATGTTAAGTAGTCATTTATGTTGTTTTGTATCGTGACGCCGACTTCTGATTTGCACCGAGAATTACTTGTGCAAAAAAAGTTTTTGACAGTATAGTGCAAATTTGATGCTGTCTGTTGGAACATTTATGAAGTGATATGATTTGAGTGCGGAATTCTTGGTTATACGATTATTGAGTCATAATTTGATTAGATCACCAGGATGAACTATCAAGGATTTGTTGTCGGTTCCCTGTGAAATATATCTGCTCTCATGCAAATCTGTCTAAAGTGTTAGGCAACAGGTTTTCATTCCTGAATAAGATGAATTTGAGCAAGTATAGATGCTTGTTTTATTTGAAACATTAGTTTTTACTTTCAAAAGATCTCTACACTCTTCAACGATCATGTTTTGCTCCTGCATTTGTTACTTCTTTCAAAAAAAAATTATAGTTCTTCAGTATAACATACGTATTTTGATTTGGCATGTAGTGTCTGTGTGTTGTCAAAGAGATTTGAAAGGCATATTGGGAGAGTAATCCAAGATTATTCTTCTGACATAAAGTAAAAGCAACCCAACAACAAGTGACAAGCAGCATTTAAAATTGGTGATGGCAGTAAAATCAGCGACCTACAGGTAATCAAAGGTAATCTTCTTCATTTTTAAATATATTATTAGGAAGCTATCTTCTCTTTTGCATGAATGCAGAAGTTTGCTTACTTTAGTTATGGATAGCATTCTTTAATCTTGTTAACTTCCGTGTATCTAGCTATATAGAGTTTAAATAAATTCGACAGAACCAAACTTTCTCTTAAAGATTTGGTGTCCTTCAGCTAAAGAAATGCACAAGGATTCTAGATAACGAAGTCCATTCTAGAAAATGAAGTTCTCTCACATCTCGTAGCCAATCATAAAGCTTTGTCTAGTTCGTGCAATCCCCAATGTAGTAAAGCATCCAGAAAAAAAAAGAAAAAAAAAAGCTCGTATAGTGGTTATAATCAGTAGAAAGATTGCAAGCCTGCTTCTAATGTCGTTGTTATCCATTTCTTTGCTCATATAATATCGCAAGTCATTGTTACGGTTTGTTTTACTGCAACATTTAGTTTCTTTTTTCCAACTTTCTGGCTGGGATGAGACATATGCAAGCAGTACAGCATTTGTAGCTGACTTGATTGACCGGTATATATGTCAAGATTGCAACCTTAATGTAGTATAAGCAAATTATTCTGAGAAACATGAGATTCTTTAAGTCCAAATTTTGGTTCGAGAAACCTTAGCTGCATAAGTTGCAAGGTCAAGGAAAGATTTATTAGATGGAACATCATATCCGGACTTCTTAAGGATGCCGATAAGGTGCATAAGCAGGAATTTCCTAATAAAAACAGTTCTTTTTAAGCCATCTTAATTGACTGATGTGAGAATCAAACTAGTTTCAAGGAGGATACATGCGTCACTGTTCTGATTGATGTAGCATATTATGCATACGAACTAGTTTGGGCACAAGTGATAATTCTGAGAGAAAGAACTTAGCTTATTCCAAGCATATTACAAATACAATTCTCTGCAGTTACGTTGATTATCCTTGTATCTTTTCTTGATGAAGGTATATACATTCATAACATATTCTGGATGCATTTATACAGGCTACTTCAGTTCAAGTTCCCACAAATGCATAGTAGCCATTTCCATATGTCCTTCTGCTTGCCACGAGAGACACCTAGCTTGATCACCCATTATTTATTGTCAGCCGATTCCTGATGCTGTGATACAGCATCCAAAATTCCTTTCTTATAGGAAAACTCAGTTCTTATCTATATGGAACCTACTAAGAGGTTTTCATTCATTCTTAGATCGAACCGGAATAGTTTTAAGGAGAGAATATAACTCCACCCACTAATAGTTCTTTAGAACACTCAAAGAATGTGTTGGAGAACATATGCCAGGAAAATAAGGGTTCTCTTTAACACTGATCATGTGGCTGGATACCAATGGAACTGCAATTATGTGGAACCCATAGACGTTATTGTTTGCACGAAACACACAGAACTGCACTGCATTCTTCGTTATCCAAAAACTTTCTATGAGATGGTTCTGACATGTTTTCTGTCTTGTATTTGGGTATATTTACAGGTACCAAAGGAAATAGTTAATTTAGACCTACGAGCAACTTTTTATGTACTGCCTTTTGTCATGCAAAATTTTATTTCTGATTAGCTTCATGCAGAATGATTATGTGAAGATTTTATTCGATAAAAAACCAAATTTGAAATCTAGACACAACGTAATGGATTCTGATAAAGTTTAGAGTAGTGCTAAGAAATGCAATCCTACTCAGAGCAGCATATGAAGTCTTATCATTGGCCAAATGTGCCTGTGGTTTATCATCCTATGGAAGGGGTTTCTTTATAGATTCTCATAAAAAGTGTCTGTATCTACAGGTTATGACCCAAAGCTCTGATAATTATGTGCCCTACTACGGATTTTTGTTGTCTGACAAGTTAAGGGAAAAATGTTTGTCTCAAGTATGTAAAGGTACGCCTCATTGGCTCAATTAGGCACACAATTCCGATAGCATCTTAATGTTGCAGTGAACATCTAGTGGTTTCGTAATAGAATTGATCTTAGATTGAAGTTGAACTAGCCATACTGATTTGTAGTAACCTTCTCATCATTGTGCGCTTTGTGTCAGGTTTGATAGACGTGTACATCGTAAACATTCATGTCTTTTGTTCTTTTCCCTTCACCTCTGTTTATGGCAAAAGCAATATCATACGAAAATCGTGTTATCGAACGGTAAGATATATTGGAAGTCAGTTAGGTTATCGTGCATTATGTAAGGCCTTAGAGATATTACTAAAAGCGTGAGCAATCAAGATGCCAACATGAATAAAATGCGAGCATTTGCCTAACATCCTGTCTTCGTAAAGCACTGAGAGCATTTCTGTCTTTCTTTTTTATACCAACTTTAGTTTGAAAGATTGAATCACAAACACTTACAGGCACTTGTTTCTATCTTCCGATTCGCAGGTCTGGCATTATCAGTACAAGGAAGCAGACATCAACAGGTTTGAGTGCCTGGAGCTGAAATGAAGTTGAAGCACTTGGGGACAAATTTATGTACCTTAGATTGTTCAGCAAAATTTATAGGGTCCTGAAACAATTTCAAGTCTCCGCATTTCGGTATTATCATGGCATTGCTTTCTTCATCGGTTACTTACAACTGGAAAACATTTCAATTTCTGTAAGAAGCAGATGGATAGTGTGATGATGCCTTTATGAAAGAAGGCTTTTTTTCCTTTTCTTTTGTAAACTCACTCTTTGAAACTTTGTTCTTTATTGGATTGAATCAATTTGTTCAAGTAACGTCTTATTTGTCGTAAATTATATGAAACAAGTTGTTGAAATGATTGATTAATTTTTATCGGTGCTTATTAGATTTAGAGTATAGTTTTGAAGATAATTTATTATATACATCAAAGCTTTGTAAAGTAGCATTAGTTTATCTTAATGCAATAGTGCAAAATTTCACTAATAAGGGTTCTTCCTTTGAGTTGCAATAAGAACATTGACACTTTATTATATGAGTTAATTTTCCATGTAATTAATGATACAAAGATCCGTTTGAAATTATACTACACTATTATATCTAAAATTTTGAAAAGTTATAATTAAGTTTTGTTCGAAATAAATTATACGTATAATTATTTCATTAGATATAACTCAGATGTATTTCAAACTTTTAAAATTTTTCTTCACACACTCAAAGCGTGAGAGTGTATAAAAAATATGATGAAGTTTTACGTGAAGAATTAAAATCATTTCAATGATGAGTTTTCAGTTTTGGGACGCCCAACGCATTACTGCTATGAGCACTTTTCATCACCAAACTGCAGGAAAAGAGAACAACAAGGAAGAACCGAACTAAGTCAGTATGATATTGTTTAAGAAATAAAATTTTTTTAAAATAAAAACTATATTTTTTAATTTTAAAAAAATAATAAAAATATGTTATAAAAAAATTTTATTATATAGAATTTTTTTATATTATTTAAATTTTAAAAAAAAATTTAAATATTTTAAAATATATATTAAAAAATATATAATAGAAAAAAATTAAAAAGTGATTTTGGTATGCAGTCACCCTAACTTTTTCCGACCATAATAGAGATATATGAAAATATTTTTAAAATAGATTTTTTTAAAATAAATTTTAATTTTTTATTTTTAAAATAATAAAATTATATAATAAAAAAATTTTACTATATAAAACTTTTTATACTTTTTAAATTTTTAAATAAATTTTTTAAATACTTATAAAATATATATTAAAAAATATATAATAAATAATAATAATTATTTTTCTGATAAACTAGTCCAAACAACGGTAGTCGGCTGAAGTAACTTATCATTTAATCGTGCAAACTAAAGACATAAATTCTAATTCTTTTTTACAAAATTTAAATTCAGTCGATTTAAATATTTTAAATTTCGATTATATTTATTTTTATATCAAATTTTATTTCTATTAAATTTTAATTCTTAATTCTACTTTCTATATTTTTTATTATTATTTTAAATTTTTGTTTTCGTAAACTCTATACATTCTCATATTTTTACTAATTAAAGATAACTTTTTCATAGTTTTTTATATTTTCGTAATAATTTAAATTTTTATAAATTCATTATTTAAAACTCACTTATAAAAGTCATTTCTATTATATACTTTTAATTTCTCACCAATCTAATAAAATAAAACATAATTTAATATTAGATAGATTAAAAATATATATTTTATTGAAACGTAAAAAATGGGACGCAAAAATATTGTAGCAATCACTTTGTTACCTTTGTAAAGCTTTAAGCCATGAAGGTGATCAGTGAATATTATTTGCTTTTGGCATTTTCTTCTCTTCTTCATCATCATCAATCTCTCTCCTTGAAAAAAAAAAAAAAAAAAAGAATCTCTTCAATTCATTCATTCCCATGATCAAGTGGTAGAATCAAAAATATTTCAAACAGCAGAAGCACAAGAACCCAAAAAAAAAAAAAACTTTTTCATCCTGATCAAACAATTCAAGTATATTTCAGAATGTGCTGTCTCCTTACGTTCACTTCTATATAACAATGCTTCCCTCTTCACTACCTCAACGCACTCATCTACTTCTTTCACTCTACTTCACTGCCGAAGATCATCGATTTATCGAAGAGATCATGGTGAAGTTTTCGAAGCAGTTTGAAGGCCAACTCGTGCCAGAATGGAAAGAAGCATTTGTTGATTACAAGCAACTCAAGAAAGATTTGAAGAAGATGAATAATAACAACACTTTGGATAAACCTGAGAAACCTTCCATGTATCAGAAGTTGGTTTCTCCGTTGAAGAAGTTTCTGTTGATCAACGTCGGCAACCCACATAAAGATCACGGCGTCATTCAGGTTTATATATGTAAACTTAAACATGGTTTTTTTTTTTTCTGCTATTTATTATATCTCGTTCGTTTGAAAAAAAAAAATTCATCTAGGTGCATACGAAATTGGCTTCATCTGGAAGCAGAGGGGACTTATATGAAACGGAATTAATGGAGCAGTTTGCAGATACAGAGGCTGCAAGTGAGTTCTTCGCGAGGCTTGATTTGCAGCTGAACAAAGTTAACCAGTTCTACAGAGGCAAAGAAAAAGAGTTTGTAGAGCGTGGTGAATCCTTGAAGAAGCAAATGGAAATCCTCATGGATCTCAGGAACGCACTCAAGCAGCAGAAGGCAAATTATAAATCTTCTAACGATGATCCTTCCGTTTCCTGCTCAATCACTTGCGGTATGTATATATCTACATATACGTTACTCGAAATTAATTGAACTCGTTCAAATTTCTAATTACTTCTGTTGAGTGTTTCAACAGAGGAAGAATCGAACAGAGGAATGAGTAATTCTGTAAACGAGGAAGATAGCATGGAAGAATCTCCAAGATGTGATTCTGAAAGAAGCGAAGATGATCATTCAGGTAATTATAATAAACTGGTGAAGTCGTCGAAGAGTGCTTGCCGGAGTTTATCTGCAGGCAGCTGCAGATCATCAGTGATCAGTTGCCAAGGGAAGAATTTGAAGATCAACATACCTCTGACGACGCCTGGTAGAACGATTTCGGCACTGACTTATTTTGTTTGGGAAGATTTCGTGAAATCTAACGCTAACGGAAAACTCAACATTAACAAAACAAAACTTCATCGTGCCCAAAAAATGATCAGAGGTGCCTTCGTTGAACTCTACAAAGGCCTTGCCTACCTTAGCACCTACCGGTATTTTATTAATCTTTTTTCTTATTATTATTATTTTTTTTTATGTTTTAATGAATTAATGTTGGAAATCTAAAGTGGAGTCGTTTAAATTTATAAAAATCTAAACAAAAAAAATATAGGACTATAACTTTCTTAATATCTACATATTATAAAAGATTGAATTTTCGATATAAAAATTTAAAATTAATGATAGAATCATTGAAAACTTATAAAAAGTTAGAAAAAAAAAGATATTAGACGAACAATGTGGAATTAAAATCTTCTTAAACAGTGAAAATTGAAAACGGTAATGATCAAGTAACTCTTTTAATTTTGGGATTTTTTACATCTGCAGGAATTTGAACATGTTGGCTTTTGTGAAGATACTCAAGAAGTTCGATAAGGTACGTACCTATGCAATTTTTTATTTATTTATTTTTTTTGCATTATACGGAGCTTAAAAAGAAAATAAAAATTCAATTATGTGTTTTTTCTAATGTGTTGTACAGGTTAGTGGAAAGCAAACAATGCCTATTTACCTGAAAGTAGTTGAAAGTTCCTACTTCAACAGTTCAGACAAGGTAAATATTTCATCTGATTTTGGTGGTGAAAAACAAAAAAAATTTTTTTTTTTTTGGGTTCTGATGAGAGTTCACTCACTGCAAATACAGACGGTAAAATTAATGGACGACGTTGAAGAACTGTTCATCAAACATTTTGCTGAAGATGATCGCCGCAAAGCCATGAAGTATCTGAAACCTGATCAGCATAAAGAATCACACGCCGTAACTTTTTTCATAGGTAAAAAATTAATACTAACAGATTATTTGATATTACATAAATTTTTTTATAAAAATTATCTCTCTTAAAACAAACTTGTTTTTTTCCCCTCAAATTATATAAAATTATATATTTATACTTTTCAAATTAAAAATAAAATTTTGAAAAATAAAAAGTTGAAATGGAGACGAAAAAATAGTAATTTAAACACAAACTTATGGTGATGTTTGAAGATATTTGTTGAAAATGAGCTTTTTTTAAAACGAATGAAATTTTTAAATTTTTTTTAAAATAAGTTTTATTTTTATCTAAAATATAATTAAAATATATAATAAAAAAATTTTACGAAGTAAAACTTTTTATATTTTTTAAATTTTAAAAAAATTCTGTTGAATATTATAGAGTACAATAAATAAAAAATTGAAATAAAAAAAAAGAAGATAAAGAGTAGATATATATGCAACGCCAAACACATCACCTAACTCATAAAAAATATTCAAAACAAAAATTTCTATCTGTTTAAAAGCAAGAAAAAGAAAGTAAATGTTTCTGATAAGTATACGGTTTTTTTACCAGGATTATTTACGGGATGTTTTCTGGCGCTGTTCATCGGATACTGTATAATGGCACACGTTGCAGGGATGTATTCCGGCCAACAATCCGATTCCGTTTACATGGAAACTGTCTATCCTGTTCTCAGGCAAGTACATACTCACGTCTAAATTTTGAATTGTTCTATATTATTTCTTCTCTTCAAAAAAAATTTTGGTTTTTTTTTCTGCAGTATGTTCAGCTTGCTGTTCTTGCACCTGTTCCTCTACGGCTGCAACATATTCTTCTGGAAGAAGACGCGCATAAACTACAGCTTCATATTCGAATTTTCGCCTACGAAAGAGTTGAAGTACAGAGACGTGTTCTTGATCTCCACAACCTCGATGACTCTCGTCGTCGGTGTAATGTTTTCCCACCTAACCCTTATCGTTAAAGGCTACAATTCCAGATCAGTTCAAGCCATTCCCGGACTCTTACTTCTGGTAAAAATCCAATATCAGAGCTACACAAGAATTTTTAATCAATTCTGAAGAAATAAAAAAATTTTATATAATGGCGATTAATTTCAGATGTTCTTGTTGGTGCTGGTGTGCCCATTCAACGTTGTATACAAATCGAGCAGGTTCCGATTCCTGAGAATTATCAGAAATATAATCTTGTCCCCTTTATACAAGGTACGTATTTATTGTATAAGAAGAAATGCTAATAATTGGTGCATTCAATGATCTCGAACATAACTTAGAATCGATTCGTATTCTCTGCAGGTTGTAATGGTTGACTTCTTTATGGCAGATCAACTGTGCAGCCAGGTATACGTTGTTATAATTTTCGATGAATATAAGTCGTTTCAAAGTGCTTTTAAAATAAAATCTTTTTAAAATAAAAAATATTTTTATTTTTTTAAAGATAAATTATATTTTTTTATTTCAAAAAAATAATAAAATTAAATAATAAAAAATTTTCATTACGTAAAATTTTAATATACTTTTTAAATTTTTAATAAATTTTATAAATATTTATAAAAAATATATTGAAAAATATAAAATTAAAAATTAAACAGTTATTTTTAAGTAGATTGCTGGTGTGTTAGTTTGAGCTTATTGTATATTTATACGTACGTACAGGTTCCGTTGCTACGGAATTTGGAGTACGTAGCCTGTTACTACATAACTGGTAGCTATAAAACACAAGACTACGGATACTGCTCGAGCACTTCGCATTACAGAGAATTAGCTTATGCTGTTTCCTTCTTGCCTTATTACTGGCGAGCTATGCAGGTAGTATATGTCGTATTTTAAATGCAAGTAAATAAGTTTCGCAAAAATAAAATAAAAACTAACAAAATAATTATTAAAATTGACTGCAGTGCGCGAGGAGATGGTTCGACGAAGGAGAAACGAGTCATCTGGTGAACTTAGGCAAGTATGTGTCGGCAATGGTTGCTGCAGGAGCAAAAGTGGCGTACGAGAAGGAGAAGAGCATGGGATGGCTAGCGTTGGTCGTTGTTGTTTCGAGTGGCGCGACGATTTACCAGCTTTACTGGGACTTCGTTAAGGACTGGGGACTGCTGCAGATGAACTCTAAGAATCCATGGCTTAGGAATGAACTCATCCTTCGACGAAACTTCATTTACTTCATTTCCATGGTATATGCTATCTTCATCGTTTGAAAATCTTCGAGACTCGAGTTCGTATATTGAGTTTGATTTGATTTTATCGGTTAAAATATTAATGCAGGGATTGAACTTCGTTCTGAGACTGGCGTGGTTGCAGACTGTTCTGCATTACAATTTTGGAGGGTTAGATTATAGAGTCGTTTCGTTTTTCTTAGCTTCGCTTGAAGTGATCCGGCGCGGTCAATGGAACTTCTATAGGTAATTAATCAAATTTTTATGCTAAAATAATTAATAATTATTTAAAATTTATATTTTTTATTTATAAAAATATAACTTAGAATCATAATAATAATTGATAATTCTTTTGTGTGATATTCATATAATGATATTTCTGTTCTCATATTTATTTTGAATGATATTTGAAAATTGTAGGTTAGAGAACGAGCACCTGAACAATGCAGGGAAATTTAGAGCAGTGAAAACAGTTCCACTACCTTTTCATGAAGTGGATGAATTAGATTGATCGATTGATTTTTAACTAACAGTAAATTTGAATGTAAAGCACTGGAAAATTAGTTGACTATATGTATTTTGTATACATATATTCAAGTTGTAAATAAAAGTAGAAAGAGAAAAATCATCGATGATCAAGGCACTTTTTTTTTTTTTTTTTTTTAATAATTTATCTCGATACATAAACAAACCGGACACGAACTTGTTTCAAGTGAATTTAAACTCTGATCAATATCGAACCCAAACATTTGATGGGCCCCACACTAAGCAAACATGTATATATATCTATATATATCTTTCTCTCCCGCCGCCGAAGCTCGAAGCAGAGAAGAAAGAAAGAAAGAAAGCAAGAGAATGGTTAGGGCTTATGGAGTTAAAGTTCGAAAACCGAAGAAGAGACACAGAATCGAAGAAGAGGTACAACTACAAGAAGAAGAATTGTTGCGGGAATCGAATAGAGAAGTAGGAACTGACGCGGTGAGAAATGAAGAAGAAGAACAAGAAGTGGAAGGAGGGGAAGAAGAGGTAGCTGGGTTGCCTGTTCAGAAACCTCTGGATAGCTCGAAGAAGCCTGGAGTTATCTTTGTACTTGAGAGAGCTTCATTGGAGATTGCCAAAGTAGGAAAGGTGAAATCTTTGTGTTCTAATCTGGTTGAGTTTCTGATTTATTTCGATTGGAGGAAGTTCAAGTTTATTGGTTTTGGTAGGATAAAAATTTGTTCTTTGATTAAATTGGAAAGGTTCGTTCTTTGAGCTTTGTACAGGTAGTTTGGGTTCATGGGTTTTGGTAGAATTTTGTTCTTTCTTCGAATAAGTTTGAATGTTTCGATCATTGAGGTGTATATTGCGTGTATGTTTGATTTGGTTTGGGTTTTGATTTATCTTTCATTTGAAGGATTTTGGCTTCATGAGTTTTGGTAGGGTTTTGTCTCTGTTCCTCTAATCAGTTGGAATGCTTCGATCTTTGAGTGTTTTGATTGTGTAAATTCAATTGGTGTTGTAATTTGTTACTATGTTTTGTTCTCCTGTTCAATTTGGAAAGGTCTGACCTTGGAGCTATTAATTTTGTAAAAGTTTACCTGATTGCGTTCTCATTTGTGTCTTTTCTGAAGTTTGGGTTTGAGGGTTTTGATTGGTTTTAAAATCTAGGAATTATTCTTCTTGCTTTTTAGATAAATTTTGCTCCATTTTTGCATGATTTGTTTCAGGATTTTCAACTGTTGAGCTCAGACAAGCATGCAAACTACCTGAGGAAGCATAACCGCAACCCTGGTGATTATAGGCCGGACATCATTCATCAGGCAAGCTTCTCTAATTCCCTTCTCTATCTTCTCTGGTAGTAGGATTGCTACTAAATTTATATTAGTATACATATATTTACTTGTCCATGTTAAATTCTCGCTAAACCTATCATCTTAGAAGACACCATGATCGATCTTGATATGGAGAAGTGTTAGCGGACATAGATGGATATTTGTGACACTGGAAGCTGTTTACAATGCTCCATGCATCAACATCCTGGTACCTGTAGTAGGTTGGTTAGGTGGGTGTTGGTTGGAGGCGAAACAGTAGAGGGAAAAGGTTCGAAGATTTACTTCTTCAGTCCTGATGTGCCACTTGTTGGACATACTCTTGATGTGAATAAATACATGTGTGCAGAGTGCCTATAGGTTGCACAGAGAATTTAATTTCGTCCATACTGATATGGCAATTCTTTTGTCCAGGCCCTTCTTACGATACTGGACAGCCCTATAACAAAGGCAGGGAGGTTGCAGGCGTTATATGTGAAATCAGAGAAGGGCGTGCTTTTTGAGGTTAAACCTCATGTTCGTATGCCTCGAACACTAGATCGCTTTTCCGGCCTAATGTGTAAGCTGTTAAGATTCTGTTTGAGCCTGAGCAAATATTTCTTATTTAAGAAGTCAAGACCATTTGACTGTTTTTTTTCATATTTACAGTGCAGCTGCTGCAGAAACTAAGTATTAATGCTGCTGGAAAGCGGGAGAAGCTCCTAAATGTAATAAAGAACCCCGTTACGCGGCATTTACCTATTAGTTCTCAAAAGATAGGTAAATGAATTGTTAAACAGTCCCCAAGTTGTAACTTTGTATTCCTAAGATAGGTAAATGAATTGTCACTCAGTTCCAAAGTTGTAACTTTTTATTTCTTTTGAGTACACAATGACAGATCTTGTGCAAAATGCAGGCCTTTCATATAGCTCAGAAAGGATGGTTCCAATATGGGACTTTGTTGCTGCTGCAAGTGATGATACGCCGCTTGTGTTTGTGGTAGGTGCTCTCTATATTGATAGGGCTGTGATAATTAACACTTTCCCCATTTTTTACCATATTGTACCCATCTCCAGGTGGGTGCCATGGCTCATGGGCAGATCACTCGGGAATATGCAGATGATTTCATATCAAGTAAGTTTTGCTTGTATTTATTCATAAGATTATGTGAAATGGGTTTGCAATTGGTTGTTTTATAAACAACTTTAGGTTCTTTTGCAAGTTCGTAGAGACTTGCAAACGGCTCACTAGTTATACCAACTTCGGATAGGTGTATAGGTTCTTTGCAAGTTCTGCAGAAACTTGCGAACAGAGTAATACCAACTTCCGGCTTGGTGTATAGAGTTACGCGAGCTAACATCACATGGCGCTTTCTTATCAGGAAAGTGTGTTACTTCAGAAAAGTTGAAGGCTGTTCTGGATTGTAATAATTTTAAGGCAAAACATACGGCGTTCTATTTAGAAAATAAGAAATCAAAGCATATACCAGAATCAGGAACTCCTACTTGCTTGAGACAGTTCAATGTCTGTTTTCAGTGGGTGTTGTTTAGCAACCATTGCCTCCAAGTCCACTTAGGAGTAGAAGCCTGCTCTAGCACTATTTCATTTTCCTTGTTTAAATATGTTCTCTAAGTTGATTCTCGTGTTTGCACCTAAATGCTTTGTTTTGTAAAGAGAACACAATATCTATTCATTTGCTAGTTTCTTAGGTTTTGGAATACTGTTCTTTGCATTAGAATTAGCTTGAAAGTGCAATGAGTTTCTGCAAATTGTACCTCTTCGTAGGTCTTTCCTTGTTTTTGCATGCATCAATGCAAGTGTATGCTTTTGAAAGCTTCAATAGTTCGTCTTTCATCGTCACGTAATTTGTTATTGAAGAGGTATACAAGCCGTGGTTCATACATAAGCTATGCTAGTTTGATTGCCAACTATTTGGTTTTACCTTGTGCTGAAGATGAACTTTGCCTAACATCTTTTTCTTAAGATATCACTGTAATATTTTACATTGAATATTTATTGTCGATTTTGTCATGCTTACTTCTTCAAGTTATTCTTAAGGGGCTTGTTTACTTATCAGAAAGTGATTGGAAAGTGAGTTTCTAGAGAAGTGAGTTATTAAGAAGTTCAAAAGTAAATTTATGAAAATAAACACAGAAAGGCATATGGAAATGACTTTTGGCCGAAGAAAGTCACTTCTAGTATCACTTCCTGACAACTGTAGTAAACAAGCCCTAAATTTCTTTGACTAGTATCTGAACGAAGTCATTTATCTATGTGCAGTTTCAAATTACCCACTCAGTGCAGCATGCTGTCTATCACAAATATGCACTTCATTTCAGCAGAAATGGAAGATCGTCTGATAACATTGGACAGCACAAGCTCTTCCCTTCTTGGCTCCAGGAATTTCAGATACTCACCCTCCCTCCAACATGAACAGACAGGGAATTTCTATAAAGCTTCGTTGGCCTGTTGGTGCAGTTAAAGCTATCAAGCTGCTGGTGTTCAAAGCTTTACGATGCTGCTTCTTGTTGGATTTTTTTTTGACGTAGCATGCTAGTTGGAAGGGCTGCTGAATTTCTAAAGATAATGTAGAGCATGTTTTGCTTCACACTCGGAAGCGACTTTTTTTCTGCCAATGTTTAGTAATAATTTTTTCAAAAATTTACTTTTAGAAATTTTATTTCAGGCGAGCAAAGCAAATAAGTTTGTGTTTTAGTGCGTGTTTCAAGTTGGTGAAACTCTAATTTCTCTCGTCAGAATTAGAATTTCAGTAATTTTTTATACGTTAATTGCAAACAAATTAATGAGAATTCGAGTTTCTAATTTTGCACAAATGGAATTTAAATTTCACTATATTTTTCTCTTTTAAATCACCTTCAATTAACTTTAAAAATCAATAAAAATATAAAAATTAAACTCTATTTTGACTTTATTTTTAAAAATATTTTATTTTTTATTTTTTATTTTTACGAAATCTAGTTACCGATATTTAAAATACTGTCCTTAGTTTGTAGAAAATGAGTTTTGTAAAATCAATTTCAATACTTTCGATTAATTTTTAACTACACAAAATTTTATTTCTAACTTATTTCTTTCTAAAAAATTATAAAATTTCACTTTCAATAATGTTAATTCACTTTTTAATAAGGACACACTGTTAGTTTCAAATGTATTGCCCTTTCTGGTATTTCTTTGGAACTTTTTTTTTTGTGGACAAATCTACCTTTCGATTTCAGATTTTGAGTTGAAGATCTAAGCTTCTAACAATTACAAAAGAAAATTCCTACAAATCAGAAGAGTAAAAACATACAAAAAATACAGGATCAAAATAATGAAGGTGAAAAAGGTGTGAACCCAGTGCTCAGCAACGTTTCCAAAGGCTCAAACAACGGCTGAGGAAGCTTCTCCCATTCATACCAATCCCAACCATAACACTTATCTGGTTCGAGATTGACCGGATCCTGATTCGAGTCAATCAAACTAGCTCGAGCCAGGATCGTAACAAAGTGGCTCGAACCAATAACACTGTTGACGACCGTTAGTACTTTGACGTCGCCGGCTATCTCCAAGCCAGTTTCTTCCCTGACTTCTCGAATTGCGCATTCTTCGAAACTCTCTCCTACTCGACACCAATCGATCAATCTCGAATTCGAATAATTTAATTACGTATTACGAAAAAAGAACAAAAAAATTGATTTACCGAACTCGAGACGGCCGCCGGGAAGGGCAAAAGTGTCTTTTCCAATAGTCGAACGTCGGCGCCCGAGAAGCACCGTTGATTCCTTTAGTAAGAAAACAGCTACTGCTACCTTCGGACATCGATCGCTCTCGCCGGCGTTATCTCCCATGATCAAATCTCTCTTCTAATTTATTCTGCTGCTTATTTTACTACTACGAGGATTGGTATATAAATTATAGAATGAAATCAGGGGATGCTCGAAAAAAAACTTTTTTTTAAAAAACATTTCAATATATTATTTTATAAATATTTTTAAAATAAAATTATATATATATATATTATTTGATACTTTATATTTAAAAATTATATTTAACAATTGCGTATAATTTTTTTAGAGTTAAACAAAATTTATTGGAATTAATTAGCTAGGTGGTTGTTTGTTGACTACAACTATTGCTTTGAAGCACTTTCTGTTTTTTAATGTTAACAGTTTTGAAATTTAGTCATTAAATTAAGATTGTTTTATTCTTTATTGTCAATTATCTTCTTGGTCGTCAAGCAAACTCCTTGGTTTATTTCTTATTTATTATTTTTGGCTTGTGATAACTATAAGAGAGTCTTTGGAATTACTTAGAATAAGATATTTATAATTAAAAAAAAAGAATTTTTAGTGGAGGTTTTAAAAATATATGATAGTTATAATATAATCGTTATATATTTTTAAAACATAATAGAAATTTTTAAAATTAAAATTTTTTTATATATAATTCCAATTTTAAAATTTAAAATTTTTATAACAGACTAATATTTTTTATATTAATATGTATAAGTAGTAAAATTGTTGTTACTGTCAATAATAATTAAATTGAATAGTCTTTTAAATTGTTATCTAAATTTCATTGTTGATTTGTAAGTAATAAATAGACAGTAAACAAACAATACGGTCAATTTATCAAACAAACTTTTATAAAAAAGTTAATAAGATGCTAAAAAGTAAGGATGGTAATGTGAATTATCAGGTTAGATTCGGATAAACCGAATTAGAATAACTTTCCGATCTATACATTGATATATATTAAAATTAATAATATTAATAAATTTATTTTAAAAAAATAATATTTAGAATTTTTTTAAAATAAATTATTATTTAAAAAATAATAAATAATACTATATTATATTATATAAAGTTTTTAATATTTTTATTATAAGAACAGCAGCTTATTTGAGAGTGTGTCTTTTTCATCCAAAAAGTTACTTTCTTTTATTTTTAATAACTCATTTCTAAATACAAAATAATATAAAAAAATATAAAAATTCTCTTCCAACTTACTTTTACTTATAAAAAGAATATTATTACTAATGCCAAACGCGCTCGAAATAAGCACATTCAACCGGAGCCTAAAAAAGGGAATATTCCACGGAAGAAAACTTTTTCGACCAAAACTTCAAACCAATCTTTCTCAATTTGGGCCCCACTCGTTTTGAAGAGCATATACCACAGAAACAATAAAAAGATTCTTTTTTGTTTTAATTTATTCTTTGATCGTTCTAATGACGAGTTTGACCACGCGTTCTAAAAACATAATTTTTAATTTTTTTATAATATTATAAAATTTATTAAAATTTTACAAAAAATTGGTAATAAATTTTTTTGTTAAAATAGTGAAAATTATTTATTAAAATATGACAAAATCATCTATTTTAAAAAAATAGTTTCAAATTACTCCCAAACTGATTACTTTGCAACAAGTGCAGTGGCCTTCTGTTTTATTGACATGATACTTACCAATATTATTACTAATTTAAACAATCAAATCTTTGAAACAAGAAGATCTTGATAAATAAATAATGCAGAAAAATTGAGGGAGTTGATTCAGAAATTTCAAAACTTCTTGGAATCTTTTGAGAAACGTGAAAGTATGGAGCTTTCTGTCCTGAAAATGAAACTCTCGTGTTATAGCCTTAGTTATGAAGAATTTCCACTACCAAGAAGACACGTTTCGCCTGTATTTCTTTTGCAATAATATGCCACTAATTATCATCTTCTACGAAAGTAAGTCCTTATTCATTACTAAAATTACAATTGTAACAAATCCATTGCGAGGTCTAATATTGCAAATAACATGCTTATACAAGAGCTCGATGTTGTGAAATCTAGTTATTTGGTCATATTATGTAATTGTAGGACCTTAATCTATTTTCTTTGCAATAACAAGCCCTTATTATCATCTTCTAAAAGAAGAGTCTTCTTGAACCATTACAGTTACGAAATCCTGTAATATAGGTAAACAATTGCAAAAATATACTTATTTTTTACAGGCTTTAAATATAAGGGTCTCGTTTTGCGAAATCTAGTTATATAAGGGCCTCGGTTTGGTCTGATACTGAAATTTCAGAGGACCTGAATCCTTTATTGCTATAAAAGGCCTGTATTAATCATATTGTAAAATACAGACCTTAAAAAAGTAATGATATCACCAATATGTTAATAGACGATCAATACAAGAAAAATAAAGTAATTGATCGCAAGCTTATAGAAGGTTACAACTGAGAAAAGTAATGCTTCTAGTATTATTTTGTAAATTACTGAGGACTTGATATTGCTAAAAAACATAAAATATCTCCTGAGTTCATGGTGAGACCAATACGTGTCGCTCTATTGTTGGTTTATTGACACGGTAAAAAAAGCGCTTCATCTGCTTCAAAAGCAAATCTCAAATCTTTGGTTGTTTTTTATTCGAAAATCTTCAACAACAGTGCAAGATTTTGTTATTCTCCTGAGAATCTCTTTTGTTTCTTAGTTTCTGTGTCGAGAGAAAGAATTTGGAGAGATGACAGACACTACAGATGATATGGCAGAGGAGATCTCATTCCAGTCGTATGAAGATGAGTGCCATCTGTTAGGAAACCTTCTGCACGATGTGCTGCACAGAGAAGTTGGGCCGAGTTTTATGGACAATGTTGAGCGCAAGCGCGTTCTTGCTCAGGTTTTAAAAGAAAATATCACATCTTTTTAAGAAAAATATGATCTTTCTGTTTCATACGTTGTGTTTTCTAGTGTTTGCGCTATAAAGTGTATCGTCGTTGTGCTTTCTTTGAGAAAGTAAGTTACTTTTTTGTGGTTAGTGTAGAAAGTAACTCATTTCTTCTAAAAATGTGATCTTTGTGTTTGTTGGTAGTGTGTTATTTTTGCAATATTAGTGTAATGTAGTTTAGCATTCTCTGAGAAATGGGTGGCTATATGTGGGAGGTATAAAAATTCCGTCTGTTTTTCAGGAAGAAATGAGACCTTTGTGTTTGTTGTAGTGTGTTTTGTAATGTCTAGTGTAATGTAATTCAGCTTTCTTGGAGAAATTTAAGCAGAGTTCTTTGTTGTTGATAGTATAGAGTCTACAAGTGTTTGTGAGAGATTTAAAATTGGTTATTTTGGGTAGTAAGTATGTGTTTGGAAGAAATGGGATTTACTTTTCCTGTGAAACTTCTGTAATGCTCTGTTTTGTTCTTTGAACAAATCCATTTGTATAGGGCGATCAGCTGCTTAATGTGATGATTTTCTTGATTAAAAAGAAAAAGAAAGAAAGAAAGGTTGAGGCTAAAGTTTGTGGCAGCAATTTGCTTTTCTTTCTTGTTTTTGGGAGAATAATTGTGTATATTATTCTTCAGATTAGATACTCAATTAGGTATTAGCTGCATCTTATCTTATAAGAATCAAGAACTTATTGAAAGCTACTATTTTTTGTTGTCTATGCTTGTAACTCTATGATTTACATTTGTCTAAGATATATTTCTTCTTCAATATGCTGCATCAATGAGTGAGTGCAAGCTCCTTGTACATGCTAGTTTTTGGGTTGCATCTTGGAATTTGATCTTGATGTTTCATTTGGATCCCTTTGTGATTGTCCGGTGTTCTATACTAACCTGCATGTGTGGCAGAGTGCTGTGAATTTGAGAAATGCTGGGATGGAAGAAATGGCAGAGACACTAGAGAAGCAACTGGCAACAGACATATCAAAGATGACACTTGAGGAAGCCTTGTCCTTGGCCCGTGCTTTTAGCCACTATCTGAACCTTATGGGCATTGCTGAGACACATCACAGGTGCTTAGCTTTTCTTGTGATAAGAATTCACACTGTTGACTGAGCTTATCTCAACTTATGTTGTTTTCATATTTCGATCTGTCTCAATGCTAAATGATGGCACCAATGACAAGCAACAAAACTGCAAAAATAAAAAAAACATGCTGCTAACCGTCAAGTATTCAGATAGCGTTAGCAACCTGTAAGCTGTACCTGTGTCATGTTTTCCTCTGGAGTAATGTTCTGTAGACCTCGATAATGTCATGGCTATTTTATGATACATATCAGGAAAAAAAGTGACAAAGTGAGGAGTTTGTAGAAGAGGCAATAAAGTGGTTAATGCCCCTTATATATCTTCTTGTTTTTGGAGGATTATGTACAAAGATATATGGATCTAAGAATTATACTTGACTTGCCTTACTAATTATTTGTGGGTAGAAGTTAAGCGAACTTCTCTGTATCTAAAGTAGATATGCTTGGCTGATTAAATGCGCTATTGATCATTGAATTAGCTGAGGACATAAAGATGTGTTTCATCGATAAAGCCTATCGAATGCTTTACATGATATGAACAGTACAGCTGAAGCATGAATTTGTATGCTACATCTCTTCCAGGGTCCGTGAAACTCGAAATATTGCTCATGTGTCCAAGTCATGCAATGATATCTTTGATAAATTGATACAAAGTGGAGTACCACCCAAAGAGCTTTATGATACTGTTTGTAACCAGGTTCGTGTTCGTGATAAATGGATAATCTATTTGTTTATACCGGATGTAAGTGTAAGTATCTTTAATATAGTACGTATCATTCTTTGCAGGTTGTTGAAATTGTTTTAACAGCACATCCTACCCAAATAAACAGGCGTACACTGCAATATAAGCATATCAGGATTGCAGTAAGTCTTCCTGGACTCTAGGTTAGGTTAAAGAACTTCTTAAATCATAATACGCTGCCTAGAGTAATTGAGTCCTCAGTGAGTCGCGCTTATTGATATGAACTTTGGAATGATCCTATGTATCGTATTCAGTCTAATCATATGCAGAATTCACTTACAAATTCCCCTATCTCCATAAACCTGGGAGTTGAAGCTTAAGGGCCAACATATGTGTAGAACCTTTTGACTATTCTTTTTGCCTGGATTGCTCTTCTGTTTTCTGCAATTCTAAGGAAGAGCTGTTGAGGACACGGAATCTCATATTTTGTATTTTTGATCATAATGTCCATGTTTATGATATTTAATAAGGCACTCTGTCTACTTTCATCTTTGAAGTCCTTAGTATTATGGTTTTTTGTGCCAGCATCTTCTTGAATATAATGAAAGACCTGATCTTAGCCATGAAGATCGAGA
Organism: Acanthochlamys bracteata; assembly: GCA_019914995.1. Taxonomy (NCBI): domain Eukaryota; kingdom Viridiplantae; phylum Streptophyta; class Magnoliopsida; order Pandanales; family Velloziaceae; genus Acanthochlamys; species Acanthochlamys bracteata. The sequence continues at coordinate 9,542,584 of CM034132.1, read as the reverse complement.
GATGCTGATTGAAGATCTGGTACTCTCATCCCTGGTTTCCACTTTTCTGTCGTCCCTAATTTCCACTTTTCTTTCAGATAGCATCACACTATCCTCTAAATGTTTGTGTTTCTAGGTGAGAGAGATAACTGCCTTGTGGCAGACGGATGAACTAAGACGTCATAAACCTACTCCTGTTGATGAAGCAAGGGCTGGTAGGTTTTCTTGTTTAATTCGCAATGCTAATTTTATTTATATAATATTATATATTTTGTCACCTCATAGGCCTGCACATTGTGGAACAATCCCTTTGGAAAGCAGTGCCTCACTATCTACGCCGTGTCAGTGCAGCTCTGAAGAAGGTTCTGCTTCTCTCATCTAATAAATGGATTTTTTAAATAAAAATTTTAAATCATGTCTAAACATCTTGAATTGTCTCCTTAACAGCATACAGGACGACCACTCCCATTAGCCTGCACGCCAATCAAGTTTGGCTCGTGGATGGGCGGCGATCGAGATGGAAATCCAAATGTCACTGCAAAAGTGAGTTACTATTATTGCTTGCTATTTCCAGTGTATTTCATTGTTGGGTTTCAGTAGATGCTGTTTCATGTAGCTTTATAAGCTAAGTATATATATTTCAATTGGAAGTCCTTACAGAAATAAAAGTGAAGTATGTGGTCTCTTTGGTTATTTGGATTTCCTGATTGCATTTTCAGGCATCACACAACATGCTTCTTTCTCTTATGTGTCTGTGTGCGTTGGTTGCCTATTCTTGCTGGACATACAGCTAAGGAGTTATTTTGACAAAAAAGATTTTTGTTACTTTATTTATTTATTTATTTATTTGGGGTTGTAATCTTTAATTGATATAACGTATAATACTTAGAAGGATCAGCTTAGAGGACATGCTATCAAATACTTGAACTTCCTCAATAGCATTAGTACCTGTATTTACCAAGAATGATTAGCTAGAAATACTGTCTTAAAAAATTCCTTGCATTTTATTTTGTCTTGTTATCTTTATTTGCACTATGTTTGTAAAAGTTCTATGAGATGCAGGTTTGACACCTTATGGGTTTTTTTATAAAAAAAAATTATTTAACTTTTTTATGTTTACAGGTTACACGGAATGTTGCTCTTTTATCACGGTGGATGGCTGTTGAACTTTACATCCGAGAAGTTGATAACCTCAGATTTGAACTGTCCGTGAATAGATGCAGTGACAAGTTGGCAAGTTTGGCACAAGAAATTCTCCTCAGAGGTTTAGCCTTTAGTTATTGATATTTGCGCTTTTCCGATGTGAATGCTATGGAGATTTCTGAACTTTTTTTTCATTTATCAAATTTAATTTTTTGTAGAAAATGAACCTGAGGATGAGCATTCTGAAAGTTGGGGCCAACAAACAAGCAGAAGTCATGGAAGGACTCACAGTCAACAGTTTTCAGCCTTGCCTGCAAAACTTCCAGCTGGTGCAGATCTTCCATCCCTCACAGGTACTCCTTTTATGTTACATTGAAACTTTTCATTTTCTTATAATACCATTTGTGCTAGACCCCAGCCAGTTCTTGTGCTTCATGCGAACATGTAAGTGGTGGACTCAGTAATGCGTTTGGGTCTTAAGGTGGATTATGTAGTAAATATTGGAACATTTTACTTTCCTTGCACTTAATGTCCATATGAAATTTCACTCCATAGTCCCCACTACTATAAAGTGTGTGAATTACCATTTACTTTGCCTAGATATTACATTTTCTGAGTGCCTTTTTCTATTTGAGATGATGATGTGCTCAATGTTAAGGCTTCATTCTAGAATTGCTTAAGCATGGTGTAACGTCTTGCCATTTATTTCATTATCCATCAGCAAGTGCAAAAAATTCATACCCCTTGCAAATTTTTTGTCATTCTCATCTGTTATCTTCGAATTGCTTGACGTATTATGGATGTGCTTTTCTTGTTTCTAGAGTACAATGATGGAGAATCTCAGTATTCTTTTGTGGAATTTCCTGGCAACAAAATTCATCATGTAAGTTGCATCATTTTTTTTTTCACCTTGTAGACTTGATTAGTTTGCCTGACTTCTCATCCACAAGTTACTTGTAACCTATTTATTTATTTATTTATTTGGCTCTTTACTTGAGCAGCAGAATGCCCAAAATTCGTCTTCAGTTCCTTCAGCCACAGACAATTCTCAGAATTTGCCACTTAAATCTGGAAGTAGAGCTTCTTCTGCAGAGAACCTCGAAGCAATTGCAGCTGCGAATAATCAGTCGCTTAGAGCACCTTTCTTTTCTAAGGGAGCCTCTTTGAGTTCTAATCAGATTGCTAGTCAAAGGAAATTGCTGGCAGAATCTCAAGTAGGGAGGTCTAGTTTCAGGAAGCTTCTAGAACCTAGCCTCCCACGTCCTATGCTTGCTCCATACAGAGTTGTTCTTGGAAGTGTTAAGGAAAAGGTGAGCTTTTTCTATATTATTTCCCATTATATTTTCTTTGATATTCATTTTGTTTTCGTTAACATTTCAGTCCTTAGTTGTTGAATTGCCACCATCTCTGACAAAGGTTGGAATTTTCTCGTTTGTGTGGTGACTCAGCTAATAAATACTAGAAGACGTCTGGAACTTCTACTTGAAGATCTTCCATGTGAACATGACCCGCTGGAGTACTATGAGACCACAGAGGAACTTCTGGAACCATTGCTGATATGTTATGATTCTTTGGTATGGTGCAAATCTATGAAGGAACTAAACCTGATAGGTCACAGTACCGGCAAATAACAGTCAATTTATGATTGCGGAACTTGAGGAGTTTTGTAGCTCACATAAAGTTGAATGTGTTGCTCTGTTAGTAAGTTTGACATTTGGGTGGGTTAATTTTAGTTGTGGTTGTTTGTAGCATTCTTGTGGCTCTGATGTACTTGCTGATGGGCGGCTCGCAGACTTGATCCGACGTGTTTCAACCTTTGGAATGATTCTAATGAAGCTTGACTTGCGTCAGGTATATATACTAGAAATCTCATATCTGATACTAAAATACCACATTTTCTTCATCTCCTATCTAAACCATTTCAGGAATCTGGGAGACATGCTGAGGCGCTCGATGCAGTTACAAGGTACTTAGATATGGGGGCTTACAGCGAGTGGGATGAAGAAACGAAGCTTGATTTCTTAACAAGAGAGTTAAAAGGAAAAAGGCCTCTTATTCCTCCAACAATTGAGGTAAGGAGATCTTTCGACATAATTATCCACATGACTACATAGTACAAGAGACGTTTTTAACCATGTCAAAGATTTAAGCTGACAAATACTGCTGAAGAAAATAATTTTTGTTAGCACATCTTATGCCACCATTGTTTAATTCGATTTATCAGGTGATGCCTGATGTGAACGAAGTCCTGGACACTTTCCGTGTAGCTGCTGAACTTGGTAGCGATTATCTGGGAGCATATGTGATTTCGATGGCATCAAGTGTATGGGACATTTCTCACATTCAAATCTTTTGCTTTCATTTTGCTGGCATTCCAATAGTTTTGCAACAACTGACATTGCTTCCATTAACAGGCTAGTGATATTCTTGCTGTGGAGCTTCTGCAGAAAGATGCTAGACTATCTGTAAGTGGTGAACTAGGAAGGCCATGCCTTGGTACAACGTAAGTGAAAGCTTGAATCCCTTTGAGCAGTGTTCTTCTATGGGGAGTGTAAATCTGTTTTTTGTTTATGAATGAATGATTGTCCGTTTTCTTTGAAACGCAAAACTGATGGAGCCATTCCATCCCTTATGGCAGGTTAAGGGTGGTTCCTTTATTTGAAACTGTGAAGGATTTAAGAGGAGCTGGCTCAGTAATCAGGAAGTTGTTATCTATAGACTGGTACAGGGAGCATATCATCAAAAACCATAACGGACATCAAGAGGTATACCTTTTTCAAGTTTTAAAAACGCAAATGCTTACTATTCTATTAACCCGGTCTGGCTGTAGGTTATGGTAGGTTACTCTGATTCTGGAAAAGATGCTGGGCGCTTCACAGCAGCATGGGAACTGTACAAGGCTCAAGAGGATGTTGTTGCTGCTTGCAAAGAGTTTGGAATCAAGGTTACGCTGTTTCATGGACGTGGGGGTAGTATTGGGCGTGGTGGTGGACCTACATATCTTGCCATACAATCCCAACCTCCTGGTTCCGTTATGGTAAGTTTTCATGAATCGCATTAAGGGCACGACTAGTCTTTAAACAAAATGATAAGAGACTCATGGACTGGAATGCATTACTATTGTGATTGGTGAGTAGGGCATACAGGCGATACATCATAACAACAATCTTTTACTTTTAAAACAATTTTGTTTCTCAATGCTCTCCATAGCCAGTTTATGGATTTGCTTGCTCATCAAAGGCATTATCTTCAGGGAACCCTTCGGTCAACTGAGCAAGGGGAGATGGTCCAGGCCAAGTTTGGTCTGCCACAGATAGCAGTACGTGAGCTTGAGATATACACTACAGCAGTGCTTCTGGCTACTCTACGCCCTCCCCTTCCACCAAGAGAGGAGAAGTGGTGTCAAGTCATGGAAGAGATTTCAAAGACAAGTTGCCAATTCTACCGAAGCACTGTCTACGATAACCCTGAGTTTATATCCTACTTCGAAGAAGCTACCCCACAAGCTGAGCTCGGTTTTCTGAATATCGGGAGCCGTCCTACCAGAAGGAAGGCCACAGCAGGTATTGGACATCTCCGAGCCATTCCATGGGTTTTTGCTTGGACTCAGACCCGGTTCGTCCTCCCCGCATGGCTTGGCGTGGGCGCTGGATTAAAACACGCATGTGACAAAGGATACCAGCAAGATTTACGAGAAATGTACAAAGAGTGGCCTTTGTTCCGCTTAACTATTGATCTCATTGAAATGGTTCTTGCTAAGGCCGACATTCCCATTGCAAAGCATTACGATGAAGCCCTTGTGTCAGAGAACAGGAGGGCTCTTGGTGTTGAGCTGAGAAAGGAGTTGCAGATGACTGAGAACTACGTGCTGGTTGTCAGCGGGCACGAGAAGCTTTCAGAGAACAACAAGAGTCTGAGGAAGCTGATCGAGAGCAGGCTCCCCTACCTGAACCCGCTCAACATTCTGCAGGTGGAGATTCTCAAGAGGCTGAGACGTGACGACGATAACCACAAGCTGCGTGACTCCTTGCTTGTCACCATTAATGGAATTGCTGCCGGAATGCGGAATACAGGCTGATCGATGCCTTGCTCGTTGAGTGAAATTGTCAGGTTTCGTCTAACATCAGCTTTTGCCTTACTATCAGAAATCACTCTTGTTGTATGAACCTTCTTAAGAATCTATGTTTGTATCTACTTTTTTTTTTTATAGTGTTAAATAGAACGTATAAGTATATTTGAAAATTTTCTCTATAAAGTTAAAATATTATATATCAAATTATTTATGTGAAATTTCATCTATGAATAATTAACTTGAACATTATTTTAGAAATCTAATTTGTTTTATTTGATAAGGAGCATGCATTTCTAAATTTAACTAATAATTTCGTTTTAATTTATGTTTTAAATCACTATTTAATTGCTTTAATTTTTTTAAAGCTCGAAATGTAAAATCAAGAGTGTGGAATATATAACAAGATATAATTGTGAGAGAGATGCAATTGAGTTCATGCATTAAAAATATAAATAGCCTCACTCAAGATTTAAGTAAATCTTTCAGAAAGGTTTTGAATGTAGTTCTTTATATCGAAATGTATAAATTCAACAATAAGCACTACATTCAACTATGAGTTTTAGATAATTAATGAACACATTGGTAAAAAATTAAATTAAATTTTTAACTTTTTTATATAGAAATTAATAAAATAATTATTGCAAATTAAAAATTAATATAAAAAGTCGGTGTTGAGCATAAAACTGAAAATATTGAAATAAGAAAGAAATCAAACTTATTATTTTGAACTGTAATGTCTAGAGATCAGAGAGAAGCATCCAGCAATAATTACAGAAACAACAAAAGGAAAAAAAACGCTTAATACTTTATTGCTACTATACACGTTTAACAACAAACGAAGCCTCTTTCTAAAAAATAAGCTACACGAACTCTGCAACAACAACAAACTAAATCCTTTCTTATCCAACTTGAATGAGATCTACTATATTAATCCGTTCATTTCATCTCAGTTCGATTTTAAATCAGATTCACTACAACATGAATATGTTTACATTTCATACGAAAAAATGCAGAGCACTTCACTTTCTACTATGACGGTGTCGATGGTCATGTCTGTCGCTTGTTGACCATGATGACCCATGACTCACGTCTGGACTTGAATTGTATGAACTACGGCTGTTCCACTGCTCAAACCTTGGGGAAGGACTGGATTTATGAGGTGACCAACGATCTACATATGAGGACAAGCCGTAGGTGTTTTGACCAGCTGAACTCTCGTAAGTAAGCGGACTTCTCTGTCCTCTATCCGAATAAGATCCTCCCAAACTTGGACTCCTTGCTAGTGAATTGTTACTGTTTGAGCTGAATCTTGGCGAGTAAGGGGGCAAGGGGGAAACAAGACCATGGTCTGAGCTAGGAGGACCGTCATCTCTGTAGTCTGATGACCATCTACGCTCATGGTAACGGCTTCTGTTGGCCTCTAGTGAATTATTCGACTTATAGTTAGAGTAGCCCCTGTATGTGCTGGAGGCAGATGATCCTCTTGGTGGAGCAGACCAAACTCTGTGGTCAGCGTTATCAGGGACTGGGGCATTGATGCCAGGAAACTCGACAGTCATCTTCTTCTTTGGTGGCAACAGCTCACCCTTTTCCAGAAGCTCCCCTTCTTCATACTCTTCCTTCAACTCCTCATCAGTAAAAATTGTGATTCCAGATGGCTGGTCCTCATCCTCCACAATATCTGCAAATGCTGCTACATTAGTAAAGGAAGAGGAAATTAACATTAAAATTACAGTTTTAAATGTTTTTGTCTGGATTTAGGTATATGTTACAGCTACCAGCACATGATATGTGTATATCACCATGGCCAATCAAAGAAGCACAACCTCACACAGACTTGTTTTCACACTGAATACAGTTTCTATGTGAAATTAAGTTAAACCGGCATGCTAACCTAGATACCCAGGTGGATAACCCAATTCACGCATTCGGTGTAGCCAAGGGGGTGGATCAAGTTCCTGTAAGATAACATAAAAGATCTCATTTAATCGTACAGATAAGACAGTATCATTTAACTGGCTGTATTAATACTAACATTAAGATAAAGCCAATCCGATATCAAGCTCCCTCTTACCAAACTATTTACGACTATGTTATAAGTGGTTATATTATTAGCTTGAATGAGTTTGAAGCACCAGAATGTGACAGCAGACGCTTCAGGAGATAAACTACTAAACTAAAATTCTATAACTGCTAAATGAGCAACGAGGTTTGTTCGAAGGGGAGTACTATGCATAAAGTGGTCATTCTTACCCCAATACCCAATGATTCTCTTGTTTCAGCGCTAAGAAACCCTGCCTTCAGGCCATCAAACTTTCCAGCAGCCTTCACGTAGTATCGAACTTGTCCACGAGATGCAGGGGTTGCATTCCGCTTTCCATTGTGCTGTTTACGAGCACTACTAATTGCGACAATGTCACGAGGTTTTGGGCACTCCTTCAATGAGTGACTGTAAGATCCGCAGTTAAAACATCGAGAGGCTTCTAACGCTTTCACCCCACTGTTGTGTTAAGTAAATAATCCATATCAGATGGAAGAAAGACACACTAACCCCAAAAACACCAAAAGAAGAAAAAGAAGAAGAATACTAAGAACACAACAAGGAAGACTGTAAAAACATCTGAATATCTTTTTAATGATCAAGTAACAGAAACAAAGATAAATATATATAGTATACTAGCATAAAAATCTCATGCAATTTCATCCTCCCGATATCACAGTGCTTTCAACAGAAAATCATTCTAAGCAAAGTAAAGAGGAAAAAGAACAAGGCATTATTTGACTCAAAAGAAAAATTAAGGGGCAAAGTAATATGGACTATACTGATGAATAAAGCTTAGAAAGTACAAGACAAGTATCCTAACTCAGAAGTACCACAAAGATCTGGGCAGTTCTAGCTACCAGGCTGCAGTGCTAGTGTCAAAGGGTACTAGGTATAGCTATAAATATTATAATGTAAACCTACTAAAAAATATTCTGAAGTTACACAAAGATAAATGTTCCAAAAATATCTATATATATGCTACATAAAAGAAACAACTAAACTATTGAAGAAACACTACATAAATCTATCAAAAATACATTCAATCTATAAACCACTTTAGGGTGGCTAAAATTAAAAGCACGATTGAGGAATTCTCATTTTATTGGTATCTTCTTTAGAACAGAAGCAATACCTTTCTGGATTAGCTGATCCATCGTGTGCTGTTGAGCCCAGAGTATATCCACGATCATAAAAAGGAACTGAGTCATTATCCAACTCGACAATCTTATTTTCTTCTTTTCTTGCCTTATTATCTATCCAAAATGACTTCAATGAAATAAAAATATAAAGTCAGCTCACAATATAGCTTACCATGCAGTCAATAAAAAGATATTGAAGTTCATGAAACTGGAGAAAACCATATTAGTGTGACAGGAAGAGAAATGAAACATAGCACACAGGTAACTGATATTTAGGATTGAACTACAGAAAGAACAAATTTAAAGGATATCCCTTTCGAAAACATGTAAATTCTATTGAGTCATAAGGAAAATTACATTTAATTTGTCTAGAAACCAGAGGCAAGTAACTGCAACTCAAAATTTTCAAAGATGGTGTCAGCAAAAAAAAAAATTGTAACATTAGAGAGTTTGTCTTTGCACAAACATATTTAGCCAAGTTAATTAATGGAAAATTAGAGCTGCATGAGCAAAAGCCAATTCCACATGCCATCCCTGTAATCTAAATTTACCAAGTTAATTACTGGAAAAACTAGAGCTGCATGAGCAAAAGCCAATTCACATGATTGGCACAGGAAAGCACAAAAGAACTAGTTGAGATTATCCAACACGCTTTCAAAGACTAGTCAGCATGTTTCCAATTGAAGAGTTTCTTTATAAGGCATAGTAGTTTGTAGAGTAGCAATATGGCTTGCAAGGATCTACGAGACCAAAAAGAGAAGGAAGAAGACCAGCTGAGTTTTACTTAGTTTCTGAATGAGTGACTTTACAAGCAAAAACAAATGAGGATACTGGAATAGCATTTTAACTCGTACCTACTTAAATCCAGTTTCTCAGCAAGGAATCATGACAATTGCCTATTAACATATAACTAAATCACAATAAAATATGTGAAACAAGAAAAGAAAAGTGATATCATCTACCACAGCAGAAGATGCATCTGAACCAATATGTAATGCTGGAAAATATATCTCTTCACCAAATTCCAAACCTTCTTTTGAAGATGCATCCTATAAAGCAGGACAAAAAGGAGATTAGAATTTCAACCACATAAATATCATCTGCAAATGTAAATTCATGCATCCAAATATGAGCATGGAAGTGCAATCGACAGACAAAGATATTTCCCAACAAATCTATAAAGTTATCATGGAAGATATTCACCCTTGCGTAGTAAATATAAATCATCAGAAACTCAAGGCTTCATGCAACAATTTCTGATATGATTCAAAGTTTATAGCTTCATCCAATCCATGACCAAGATGGAATCGTGACAGAAAGATAAAGCTAGGATCATGCTGACCTAAGAATCGATTAATAGATGATAGAATCTGCAATAAAGTGATATCTCATCACTTCTTTATTACAAGAATGAAGATAAACTACCAAAGCCATTATCATAGATAGGCACAGTTCCTTCTTATAAGAAAGATTGAAGTCTGTCATTTAACTGGGGCACCATAAGCAAAGTGATAAGGTTCTCATATATGAAATGATAGAAATGGGAAAAGGGATAGTTAATATGAGAGCAGTCTAGTTATGAGTTTGAGGTCACACGATAGTTCATATCAGGTAGATGCTACCAGTGTAGCAATAATTACCCCGGAAGAAGATTGATGCTGAGCATGCCACTCAGACCACTGCTGCATAAGTTCCACAAGCTTCTTCTTGCTTTCTCTAGATAAACAAAATGGAGAACAATCAGGGAGACGATCAACAAGAAAGTGCATTTTGTTATGCAGGCATATAAAGTTTCTTTCTATTGAAATTTATTAAATAAGCAATACTAAGGACATAGTTTCTTGCCTTAACATACTAAAATATAGAAGAGGGAAAGAAAAATACGTACTTTGTCAAAGAATGATAGACAACACGTACAAATGGTCCCTCCTCAACATATGTTGTCCTAGCTCTTTTGACCTTACTGATAGCTAAATTAAAAGGTTATGGAAAAGAAGGAAGCATTCAAACTTTGTGAAAAGAATCTCAAAAAGAGATTAATATAGAAGCTATCAATGCATTGGACTACACCATTGTAGATCAATACACATCATATAGGTGGTCTACAACCAAGACCAAGACAACTGCTTATAGACATAATAGAAATACATGCATGAATACATGTACTATGAGCAAACGGAAGCCACAGAGAGAGAGAGAGAGAGAGAGAGAGAGAGAGAAGATAAATAAATAGGATACGTTTTTCATCAATCAATGAGTCAGAAACAGTTGCATTAGATTGCATGACTAAACAGGTTTTCTCATTTCTTAGTTTATGGTCGTGTTCGTTAACTTTCTCCAAGGTAACCATTGATTGAACAGTAGGTTGTACCTGGAGCGAACTAATTTCAGCATCTACAGTATGAATGCAATGGACACTTTCTCTTACAACAACTTCACCTAATGTTGCAACATTCTCCCTCATAGATAGATATTCCATGTCTTCATTCAGTATAGATGAACCATTTTCATAGTCTTCGCCATTGGGGACATCTTCCAAGGTTTCTGGTTGATTGTCAAAATTTTCTCTAATCGATATTTCTTCCATATCTTCACTCATTACATAAGTACCATTTTCCCGACCTCGACCACTGGGGAAGGCTTCTACAGTTTCTGGGTTTTCCTCAACATTGTCCCTGTAAGGCATACCTTCCCTATCTTCATTCAATACCGATATGCCATTTTCAAAATCTTCTCGCCCAGAGATGACTTCCTCTGGCTTGTTCTCGATATTTTCCATAGTAGATGAATCATTTACGTTAAGTTCACCACCACAGTTGGCTTCCAATGTCTCCGGCTTGTTATCTTCACTTTTCTGTTCACATTCAGAAAATGAAACAAGACTGATGAAACCATCTGACTCCATCTAGCTTAGAAGCAACTAAGACTACCCAATGAACTCTACTAATCTGCATTTTGAATGAAGATTTATGAAAGAGTCAGTTCCCATTACAAGTAATCCTTACTTGAACTACGAATAAAATCATAAAAAAACTACTTGATTCATGCTTACGAGTTACTATGAACGTGGTTTCCTGCCAATCAAACCAAACGCTTAGAACAGATCATAAATAACTACAAATTCAATGTGTAAATTTTTCACAATAAACTATAAATCACTGAACTGATTCCTACCAGACAAAAAAAAGGAATCACTCAACATTTCTATCCCTCCCCCACACACAATTGAATGAGTAGATTCTTATCATAAATAAAGTACAACCATCGATTAGCATGCTTAAGATTCACGAGCTGTTTTTATTAAACCAAAAAAATAAAAGAAAAATCAATCACTGAACTCTTTCAATCCTACATAGAAATTCCATGTGTAGATAAACTAAAAATATATATTAACTGAGATTGAAACAAAATTCGATTCTATAGACCCAAAAAAAATCTCCGAACAACTAGAGCACGTAAATCAACGATAAGAAGAAAAAGAAAAAAGAAGAGGAGTGTGAATCAAAAATTTTGAATTTAGAAAAACAACTAGATCGAAGATTACCTAATCAGAGAGGAGAGAGAGAGAGAGCGGGAGGATTAAAATTTTGTTCGAAAATTTTTTGATTACTCCTGATGATTAAAGAAGGAGAGCAAAGAAGAAATCGTGCTGAGTGTTTTTAATTAACTTTTGTTGGTTTGAGAAACTAGCAGAAAGCGGACAGAAGTTTATTCCGAATTATTACGACGAGAAAGAAAATGGTATCAATGGTAACTATGAGATAAATTGTGGGTAAATATGTTTCAAGTGTTATTCGGATTCGGATGCTGATTTGTTCGGCCCATGGTACTGCACATTTGGGCCTATTTTATGGGCTGGTTTATTGAAGTTACAGAATCAGCCCAAGTTAATTTATGCGTGTTTCAAATATGTGTAATTAAATTTTACGAAACTAAATTTCGTAAAAATAAAATTTGATTAAAGCAGAATTTTGAGTGATATTTAAAATAGATAAAATTAAATTTGAAATTAAATTTTGATAAAAATAAAATTTGATGCGAAAATAAAATTTGATATAATAATTAAAATATGCAAAGATCAAATTCAAAATTTAAAAATAGAAAGTGAAGTTGGGTACATTTAAAAGAATCCCTTACCGAGCAAATTAATGTCTCGATTAGATTGCAGTGTCGTTTGAAGTTACTTGAAAATTAATTTTTTTAGAGAAAATATTTTTTGTAGATTTTAAGAAAACAAGTTTGGTCGACTTATTTTTTGAAATAAAAAATTTAAATATAACTTATAGATAATTTTTAAAGAAGCGGAGCTGACTTGTTCGGAAAGTGCTGTTGAATTTGGTTGAGGTAAGACATCAGCAACAGCATGCAAAATTATTTTGTGTTCTGTGTTTGTCAATGATGAAAGAGTACTGAAGCAGTTGGTCCTTTTCACATCAACCACACTGACTGCCTTATTCTTTTGAAATTTTTTTATTTATTTTAGGATTCGTTTTGATTACACAGCAATTCAAATTTTTATAAATAAAGAAATAAGTTTATAAATTTTTTTTATATTTAATTATATTTAAAAGTAAATTTATAGATAATTTTTTGGCAAAAAATTTGTTCCAAGAACTGATACAAACTCTACCCAAGGAAACATAGCATCAAGTCATGTCCGAGAATATCTTCAAAATCTAACTGGTTTTGATTAAACGTCGTGAACAAATCCGCACGTACACTAAAAAAAATTGTAAAAGCAAATCCTCATGCTAAAAAATTGATCAATTAATTAACATCTCTCGTTTATAAATACGTATATATTTCAACATTCGATCAATTTAAAATTATTAAAAAATATAAGTGTTAAGCACACCAAACCACCGGAATCTATTCGGCCAATTTAAGATGAATTATTAGTCTATTTCTAAATTATCTAACTCATTTTTTATTAAATATTATTATAAATTTTTATATTACTAATTCGATTTTAATTTATCAAATTAGTACTTGAATTTATAAAATTTATCGAAAGTCAACGTAATTTAAAGATTCAAAAAATATTTTTTAAAAATAAAAAATATTTTTTAAAAATAAAAATAAGTATTATTTTTATTTAAAAAGTAATAATTATAAAATCTTACGATATAAAACTTTATTATATTTTTTAAATTTTTAAATAAATTTTATAATATTATATATAACTTATTAGAAAATATAAAGTTAAAAATTTGAAAGTATTTTTCTTGAAAAGTAATGGCAAACGCAATTTTAAATCTTTCACGATAGGAGTAATGCAAATGTTAAAAAGCATTTAAAAGTATGTATATTCTATATAAATTCAAAATTTTAACCATTGTCAATATTACATAAATGAAAAGAAACTCATCAACAAAGAAAAAACAACAGTCTTCCTTCATTGCATTAATCTTCTACATATGATATCTTCACGAGAATAAGGATTTGTTTACTTATCAAAAAATAAGCTCTAAACATATAACAGACCAAGAAGGAGCAAGAGCTTCAGGAACAAGAGCGGCGAGAGCTAATGGCGCGCAGAGTTGTGTTGGTACGAGATGTCTCGGAGGAAGAAAGTAGTGTCTCACGCGATGACGGTGGAAGTTCGTCGGAGGAGCTGCAGGGTGATAACCACCACCAATATTACTACTGTTAGGAAGCCAGTGTGGATTACATAAGCTGCAAAGCATTACTAGTAGAAGAAGAATGAGGAGAAAGGTAGAAGCAGTAGTAGTAAGAGGAGGAGCCATTCATTAATTTGGACAGAGTTTTGCTGCTAGCTACTTCTTAACAAAAGTGAAGTGCTTTTTTGTCACTCGTGAGCTTAAAAAAGCTAGAATGGGTGGCTACTTAATTTGAAAGTGTCAACCAAGTGTATACCAAGAATATGCAAATCAAACGAGTGCGCCGAGGAAACAATCTAGAAAATTTTTAATTTTAAAATTTTATGTAAAAATACTGTACAAAAATTTTACTAAAAAGTACGAAATATTTATTTAAAATGATAAATATTTAGAAAGCACTACTAAACGTTCCCGAATCCTCAAACAATCACCACTAATGTGAAGGTTAAAAAAAGAAAACAAAAAGGTCCTCTTTTATTGCTCTGAATATATACAGGAGTAAATTCAGCAGCTTCGCCATTATTTCATCCTCACAAAAAGAATATGCTCATCCTCTTGACTACTAATAAGTCGCTACAGAAATTACTTCCTCTATATCACGGCTGCTGATCATGAAGGTAACCCAGAGATCCTACTTCCTGTACAGCTCTTCTCCTGGCTATCTACTTCCTAGTCCGATGAAAAGTTAGACAGTTCACCCTAAAACCTGTCTACGGTATCAGTTGTATGTACACTACCCTTCAACACCTCCTCAGCCGAGATTATTTCTCGAAAAACGGAGGTTGTTGTCCCTTTACACCACCCTTAGCATTACCCAATCCTTCCCAAGATCTAATGTCATTCTTCTGATCTCTTCGTAAAATATTGATCAAGTATTATCATCAATGTCTCCGCTATCTACTACTCTCTGTCAAAGCAGCTGTCCTTGGAGAATCAGATTGAAGCTGGGTGTTCTTCTTCCTGTCCTTTATATCCCTGAAGATTGTCAACAAAGCTCAATAAGTATTGAGGGCAGAATGGAACAGAATACAAGAAGAAGAACGAGAAAGAACAGTTGATTGCAGGCGTACTTGCACCGTGGAACTCGGCACTCAGAATCTTTGCAAGAGCAAGAATGCTCCGCTAGAATTCTCCAAATTTTCTTGCAAACATTGCAACCTCCTTTTGCACGGACTTGGCACCTCGCACCATGATGGAAGAGAACTTTAAGTTTCAAACAGAAAGGCACGGCACACTGACGATCAGAGCAGCTGGGAGCATGTGTCAAAACATTCAGAACAGCCTGTTCAACCTGAAATATAGAATGTTAAACTAGAAGAGTACATGAAGGCAACTGCATTGCACAGAACAAGGAAAACAGAAACACAAAACAAAGTGAGAAGATAAAGACCCATAATCAACAAAAAAAAAGTATATGCTTCTTAGCATAATTGAACTGTCAAGTGTACCAAAAATCTACCTTTTCCTTCAAATGGTCCTCCCACCAATCAGATGTACCAAAAGAATCCATGATGCATCACGGAAATGTTATATTCATTTACAGAGGCGTGGCATTCAGTGAAAATCATTTTTGCCAAAACTCACTGAACCCATGTGTTCAACACGGAACAGATTACTTTACAGAAAACAGCTATTCATTATTCTGTTGCACCTATTGCATTAATGTGTGCAATTATCAACATGCAAAACTGATGTTGTTCTAGCACCCAATCCCCCATAAACACGTCACTCAAACTGGTAAGCACTGCCAAGTGCTTGCTGTTATAGATTAAACATGCCTAGACACAATTCAAGGGTTTAGAAGAGCTAGCCAAGAAACTCAACACCTCCTCCCAACATTGGATGGTGGCAACAGCAAGTAAATATATCAAATCAGAGAGTCAACCAAGAAAGCATTCAGGAAACAAGTCAACGTCTCGATGCAAAACAAATGAGTTAAAGGCCGACATAGTTCATGAACCAGTAAATTGCATGCATGGCCATCATACCTGAAGTCTTTGATCTTGAGGAATCTCTTTAAGCTGCAAAGTCTGAGAATCAACCTTCTCAGATCTACTTGCCAACTTGTGATGGTGCCTGATAGCTTCTGTTTTATAACAAGAATCGCATATATTGTAGTCAGGACAGGTTAAGCAGCGCCAACCTTCAGCTGATTCAATGCTATTGTGACAATCAATGCAAGAAGGACCTAGAGCAGAAACAGCTTGATGGTGCAGTTGATGAAGGATCATCATTGTCGAATGCTTTGCTCGCCGAAGCGTGTCAAACTGGTAATTGTTTCCTTGACAAATGCTAAGAAAACCAATCCGAGTATCAAAAAACTCATTTATTACAGTTTTATCCTGATCACTTGTATCTACAGGAACCACGTCCACATCAACCTGAAGTTGTTAGAAAAGTTGGTGAAAGAAAAGAATAGGACCATTTAAAAGACCAAACATGGATCTCAAAACCTACCATGTGGAAGTCATGCTTTTCTTTCACATGTATAGGGTGCCTCTCCTTCTTGTCGAGCATTTTCTCTATTTCATGACATCTACATGCAACATCGATAAGTCAAAAATAACTTCAAGGATTGGCTGAGCAAGGCTAAGAGAATAGCAACTAATCATGAAACTTTGCCATCTAAATTGCATATGCTAGGATAAAGATCACAATCTAGTGACAAATTAAACTAGTTAAAACAGATGCCTAGGAATAGTTTGCTTTTTGTGCTGTGCAAGCATCAGCAACAGAATTCGTGATAACCATTTCTACTTAAGAAGTGCTGCTATTGATCATGTCAAACAGTGGACTTGATTCAAGAGAATTATGGCAAAAGACTTTTATAGGAACTTGATGCAAAGGCTTTGAGTCATTTTCAAAGTCGTGCATCCAAGTCTAAAGAATACTTGATCACATCGAGGCCACTTTTGGCCTTCAACTTTAGATTTTTATTTAAGTTATATTCATTAATGGCTGTGTCATTATTGATATCTATAGGGCATACCAACCGGCCAAAAATGTCTACTCCAAAGAGGCACATGTCAACGAAGCTGACACTATCAAAGCCAAGCACAAGCAAGTAGTAACAATTATTTCTTACAGATTCATGATAAAAAGCTATAGCCATGCTATACAATGCAAAACTAAATGGAAAATGAAATTTTTAGAACCAAATTTATCCAACTTACAAAAACTCTAACAAAAATACCAAAATTGAGCTACGTTGAAGCTATGGCTAAAAGGATTCTTCTTAAGAAGACAACTAGAATTATGAAAGAGCCATCAAAACAAGGAAATGAAAAGATGTGCTACCATTGCAGAATATAAGCACAAATGACATGCCATTCATTCATTAAATCTTCAGAAAAAATGAATTATTTTAAGGAGAAAAAAAATAGAACTATATGATAACACATTTTAGAAAAAGCTTACTTTTCACAAAGATGAAAGTTTTTGCAAAGATTGCAAGCCCAGAGCTTTCCAGTTAGAATAGGATCACAACAATGCTTGCAAGTATGCTGCAGGTGGATCATAACAAAGGCTTCTTTCATGGGCCGAATAAATTCTCCAAGCTGTTGGTAGTTTAAAGAAAAAAATACATAATTAGCAAAGCAACGGGAAATATTAAGTAACTAAAACATTCAGAATAATTATAATTCACAAAAACAATAAGATGAAAGTGCTCATATATGAGACCAGAAAAAAGACATCGTCTTAGGGTTCACTGGATACTAAGGTCAAATATATCATAATAGATTCTAACACCTAATCGAGAACTCAATGATTATATAGCCAGTTACAGAAAACTCGGATGGCAGAAAGAGCACCAATTGAAAAGTAAGGAGTATGATGAGCATTTGTGAATGCCAAATACCAAAGATATAGAATATCCTAAAACCGAGCCTTCTACAGAATGGTGTTGGCAGCAACACTTGCGCCTTACATTGGCTCTCCTCTCTCTACATAGAACCCTCTATGCAGCGCAATGTGAATCAAAATTGCCATTTGATCATGTCCCAGAAATTGAGGTTAAATTTTGGATGGAAGTTTGTTTATTAAAAATATTAAATAAATTAAAAATATCTAAAGAAAAAGGGGAAAAAAAGAGAAAAGAGCTTGAAGTAAAAAAGGAGAATCACAAGAATGCAAAGACATGCAGCTACCCAGGCAAACCCACAATTCGAGCCTATGAACTGTCTTACTAGATACAGCTGCATAAACACATACGAATGGAAGCAAATACTAAAAGTCAATTAGCCACTCCCCTTATTCAAACAGTAAGCCACTATGTGACGGTCACTAATGAGCCACCCAGACTATGAAAACTGGATTTGGAATGTCACAAAAATGCTACATATTAGTGAAAGAAGTTTAAAGTTCGTGGTTTAGATAACCAAGACCATATTCACAATACACATCATACTGAAGTAAGGCACTCCAACATGAGTAAAATGATGTAAATCATGGGAAGAAAACATTGCAAAGGACGCTTACTTCATGCATCAGTAGAATATCCTTAGGATTCCCATCTGACGAATCACGTCTAGCAGCCCTTAAGGCTCTATCAGTTGCAGCCTTTTTGGATTTTCTTCGTGAAATGTTACCATCATTGCGGAGGAGCTTTTCTGCTTCCCCTGGCCAATAGTCGCTGTCAAAATATGGCAGGCGAGATGCAGTGATCTTGACCTTGCATTCATTTGTTTGTACAAAGAATTTATCGTACAAATTTGTGCTCTCGACAACAACTTTTGTCTTGGCTGCTTTCCGTATCATTGCTTGATACCTGGAAGGAAGAAGTAGGAACATCTGAAAAATCAGGCCTTACAAGATTATCTGAAAAAGACATCACATTCAAGATATGTGAAACAACAATATCACGTACCATTCACGAAGTTTATCAGACTTTGGCAACTTCTGCTGTTCAGGATGGCAGTATAGAATATAGTCATCTCGCTTCACAGGTGGGCATACCCATATGTAACAGCTAACATAACCACGCTTCTTGCAGTAATCCAGATATCCAATCTGTGATGCAAATATAAGAAATGCACACAAGAACCAATTTTCATTTACTGGAAGACTTGCATGTAAAATTAATATACAATACAGCATCAGACTTATTTTCCTGTTGACTAAAACAGTGCATCAATGTCAACTTAAATACCAAGATTTCGTGGTACACAAATGTTCTGAGAGCCTCGCCAGTAGCAGCTTTTATTTCTGGCCTGAAGTACTTCACAGAGTCTATGTATGAGAGGCAAACATGTCTTTGATTTGGTAATGGGCAATCTGAACCAAATTCCTGTACGTACATGCCATAAAGGCAAACATCTGCGCCTTCAATCTTCTGGAACAAAAGGATAGCCTGGGGACATAAAGGAACAAGCATGAATTGAAACTGTCTCCAAACATATGTCTCTATGGATTTCACATTAAATATTTGTAGAAACTTATCAAACCTTTGATACACAAGGAAATTCTGATGGATAATCTTGAAAAACTTCTCGAAATGCCTCCCTGGCTTGTACTTTCCTGTCAATTTGTGATACCACTCTGATGACAAGGTCTTCCGCAGTTGGAACCTTTTGATGGAAATTTCAGTTCAAAACAAAACATAGTTAAGTATCACACAAATGAGACCAGAAAAAAGACATCGTCTTAGGCTTCACTGGATATTAAGGTCAAAGCCATGGGTTAGAATCAGGGGTTGGGAGAAGTAAAGAGCATCTGTGAAGCAAACTTAGGAGAAGCAATCACTTCCAGATGGGCTTTGGAAGTTCTTTACTATGACTTATTTTCCGTACTTCATTCTAAATAAAACCTTAAATATTTTTAACTAAATGTGCACGCGTAAGATGTTTTATTATCCTTCAGAATATAACATCTCATTCTCACACAGGAAAAGAGCACCTCCAAGGAATCTTACATGTTGAACAGATATTCACATCATCAACAGATAAACATCCACCAATCCAGATTCTCCAACTGGGAAAGAAGTTATGCTAGGATCTATGGTATAACACTTTTACCATACCAAGGAACCAGCCTAACTTTAGAAAAGCAAACTTCAAATTGGAAAATAATAGTAGTCAACTTCAAATTGGAAAATAACAGTAGTCCTTTTTTGCCAAGTTGCCAATAAAGTTTGCCTCTTATGGATGTGCCATTACAGTGGTCTATTATAGCAAACTAACCATTTTCCTCGCATCAAGTTGAAATCCAAACTATGCAAAATGTAATTAGAAGACATTTAAGAGACAGAAAATCCAAAACCTAACTCGTGACATGCAAAATTCCTTGATTTTACGATGAACACCATAATATGGTTAGTAAAAATAATTTTTTCAGATGGAAGCAGTCTGGGAAGAGTTCACTTATCGACTTAGGTGCTTTGTAAGAGAATCAAGACTAAGGTCGTCAATCATAAAATCATTACTATAACTATATTTTAAAATGAAATGGAGGTGACCGTTCCAAGCAGCATTCATCATCCAACACCTTATAACTGCTTCTAATATCTACTACTGGCAAATAGCCCACAAGTTAATACAAGTTAAAGCAATGGCTCCGAACTAAGCTTTTCCAATCAACAGGCACGTCAAACCATACATTTTCATGACAAGGATACATAGCAAATAATAATTAAATATACATCCATATGATCTTAGATCAAAACCACATGCTAAGTTGCTACAAAAATAAATATACAAACTTGAACCTGGCACTAACATTGGAAAGGTAACCAATACGGATTCTAGTACATTCTTGCAAACACGTTTTAACAAGAACCAAGCATTTCCAGACAAAAAGAGTTTGAGATTCAGAAGAACTTACCTCATCCAATGCCTTCCCGTTCATATGCGCTCTTTCTTGCCTCTCCTCCTTAAGGCGTTTAAAAAGCCATCCTTCTATATGATCACTTAGTGCACATTTTGGTAAGTCATGCGATCCAAGAATTTTGTATTTGGATAAAGCTCTGTTCTCTCCACTCTCCAGTTCACCCAAAAGACAATTTGCACAGGTGTACTCAGCCTGCTCAGCATCATTTGTTTTACAGTTGAAAAGTGCACATATCTGGTGTTGCCAGATCTTGCACTTGTCACATTGCACCCACTAGAAAACATAACAGATTATAAATGTATGCAATGTGATAACATCATCAAATAAAAATTAAAAGACTTACGGATTCACTTTCTGCATCTGTTTCAGCATAATTCCACCTCCTTCTAAAGCTTGACTTTGGAATCTCTCCGCCTACAAACTTGATAGTCTCACCAGGGATGCCATGGCATTTGCTACAAATGAATCTCTGGGAATCATTTCTGTTTGATGCAGTCTCAACCTCTTCCGCAGAAAAATACATTCCCTTTGGGCTGATTGGTTTAGAACATGACAAACAGAATCTAGGAGGAGGCTCAAAAAGAAGATTCTCCATTCCACACAAGCTGCAGGAGTAATCATCCAACACCTGTTCCTTTTTAACGTTTTCTTGCTTCGCTTTACTCTGCAAAAGATAACAAAATTCCCATGACACTAAGACCTGACAAACTAAAGATCACAAAAATTTATGCAAACTACATGTATTCATGGCATGGCACTTCTTTTCAAGAAATACATGAAGCTATGACAAGTAAACCATTTTACAAGAAAATACTCATGTTAGAAATGACTAGAAAGAATCCGTATAAGTCAGTCACCTCATAGCTATAACAAGTAAACCTTCTCAATTGAGCTTATTCCTTGGAAAGATAGGAGCATCCGCAATAACCGCAAACATATCAACCCATACAAGCATTAAAGCTTGAGCATCTAGTAATGCATATCTATATACATGCATACATACATATACATATATATGCTTTAACAAAGTGATCATACCCAAATTGGCTAACAAGTAACAAGGATCTTCTGTTTGTAATATGGAATGCAAATTTTAAGCCCAGATATTCTGACTCCAAGCATCTCCATGTTAAAAACAAATATGCAGAATCTACAAATGATAATTGTTTGAGACAACCATACAAGATGCATTTACTGACCTGACTAAACTGCTGCCTGAGACCCGATATGTGTGCCCTCACTTGCTCGAGAGTAAATGACTCGACTAATGAAACACCTCTCATTTTTGGCTTCCCAGTCTTTGTTTCAGTCGCAAATGTAGCAGATGATAAAGCCTGAACATCAGATTTGGCATCTAAACATGTGTTTTGAGCTTTTATGTCAAGTTCAAAGCATTTCTTTTCAACATATGCTGATGCACGCTCTCTAATTATTGACAATATAGGCCGCTGGACTTCTATAGCTACTTCTGGTTCCTCCAATTTTGATTCACAAGATTTCACAGAGCTTCCCTGAGAAGAAGTAGATGAATTTGCCTCAGGCTTCAAAATCTTAACTTGAAGCAATTTAGGACTAAGATTAGTGCAATCTCCAACTGCTTCTGATATCTGCGAAGCTTCACTATGGCACGAATTAGTAATATTCAATGAGTTTTCTTGTGTGGAAGATCCTGAAGTACAAGCATTTGAATTGTTGTTCATATTCGTAAGTTCAGCATTTCCAGATGCTCCTCTTACATCAAGTATATCTATTTTTTGTGATGGAGAATCTGTAAAACATGCAACTCCTACTGCAATTTGAGAAACGTCACTATGACAAGAATGAGACAAGCAAGAGTCTTCCGAAGTCTTCAACCGTTTAGAGGCTGGCTGATGATATTCTACTGTGTGACAATCAGAAGATGCAGACCTTAATTGAGTCACAGCTTCATTTCTTTTCATCGAGGAAGAACATATGATTTCTTTAACAGGATTGCACATACTAGGATTACTGCTAGAGCAAGTGCGGTGGTGATGAAGCACTTTTTTATATTGATAGCATTTACAGTGAACATCTTTACAGCTACCTATGTGAAGAAGTATCATCCTTGTTCTCATGCATGCATTCACTCCACATCTTTGCGAATCTGAACATGATACTACATGATTGTACATGCTCAGAAACTTCTGTTCACTAGTGAGCTGTACCTGTCTTCGTAATGAGTTTAAGGAAGTAGAAGAAACAGAGTCAGGGACATGATTCAGCATAGAATTTTCTTGCGGAGGTGCCACTTCCCAAGCTACATTTCTGGTTTCCAACAGCTCTGGTGGCATCGGTTTATTTGGAGTGTGTCTTCTTATCATGTTCTGACTCCTTTCTACAAGGGCAATATCTGATAGGTTGCACCCGGCTAGATTATGATGCTGCTTAGAGTTTTGACCCTTTGTCAATCCTTCATCAAACAACTGCTGCTTGTTCCAGGACTGCTCAGGCTCTTCCCCAAGCTGATTATATTTTCTTACATACTCTCTTGTGGGAGCAGGTCCACAGCCATTTGTTAGTGAATGGAGTAAACCTTCATATTCTTCCTGAGCATGAGATATTGTATCGAAGTTCAAATATTGGTACACTCTTGAGATATTATCAGTTGAATAATGGATGGATGAGGTGGTCATCCTTCTGTTTTCATTTCTCATACTACTAGATGATGTAGGCAGGTCTCCAGGTGCAAAGGATGCTGTATTTGGCCTTACATGTATGTTACCTTGCAGAACAAATAACAAAACCATTTAAACCCAACATAAAGCAAAAAGAGAAATACTTTCATAACATTAGCAAACTAATAACAAAAAGATGATTTGAGATTATGTAGTAAATCCTTTAGTGACATCAACTATAAGTATTACCATATGCATATGAATTCTTGCAACCTTGACCAAATACTGATTGACTGTCATGATAAAGATTATCCATAGAAAAATAAAGGCCATCACCAGGAAGCTCGTCAGCATTCTTATAAAGAGAAGGAACTGAAGACATGGCAGACAATTCATTAAATCCACCATTATTCAAGAAGGGACTTTCCCTAGTTCCGATATTACTATGCTGTTGCATTGTTGGAATATCTGTACTAAAACCCTCCTCAATTGAACCAGAAGATACAACAGTCCTCAAGTTGGGTTTGTCTGAAACTTCAGTTGTGCAATGCATTCCAATATTATGTGAATCAATGATTGCACCTCCCAGCAAACGTTCAATAGGTAAGGACTCTGCACAGAATGGGTAACAGCATTAGAATGCCATAACAAAACCCAATAACATAAACTTACAAAATGGTCATACGAGTAGAACTCACTATGTTGGGCAGACATACTGTTAACGGGAGCCATGGCAGCAAAAGAAGTGGATCTCCTTAAAGAATTACTATCATCTAAGCTTGAAGTGAAGGAACTGTTAGCAGAAAGAGATGGAGAAGTGACTTCCATATTGTGCATAATTTCTAAATTGCATAATGTAGAACTGATTGGCGAAGATAAAATGTAGGGCAAAAACTCCTTGCTGTCACAACCGCCAAGTTTATGGAAGTAGCTCAATCTATGTTCCAGATTCTTAAGGTTGGTGCCAGGACCCTATAATGTACAAAAACAACAGAAAGGTATGAAATTCAGTATATTAACACAAAATAACAGCTACATTAAGAAAGGCCTCACAAGAACTTCAAAAATTAGTGCAAATGCAGCAAAACAAATATCGGAATGGTTGGCGAAAAGATGTAATTATCCAACATCCACAATGTTGCAGCAATCCATATTCTATTATGTGGGGCCATTACTTGTGGTGAAATCAGTAAGGTCTCCGCTGCCCTTTTATGTTTCCAACAGCTTAATTCAAATAACAAAATAATTCATAACTGACTCTTGCTCAAATCCTCATTCAAGTTTTATAAGACACTTTTATCATTATACTCAAGTTTAGAATCAAAATAAAATACAGAATGACAAATATGTGTAACCTATCAATAAAGAATTCTAATCTTGCTCAGATCCTTTTGAACTGCAGCTGGATCCTCTTCAGTCAAAGTCAGACATCTGATAAAATAACATAGAAAGAAATACTAAAACAAACAATATTACTATAGTTTTGAAAAGACCTGAACGCGTAAAGATTTTAATAAAAGCTACATGTATATGATTGAGCATTAGGTAACTGGAAATTGCATGGATGAGTTCCTAAGAATACAGTCTTGAGTCCTCAGCATGTTCAGACATTGGAAAAAACTAGAAACCAGAACAAATGAAAGATACAGCACAAGAATGTCTATAGGTGACACCCTTCCTAAATGGAAGAAAGCAGGTTGCCATAATTTATGCATTAATTGAGAAAAACGATTTATCACAAACTGATCAACTGTAGCCAACCTCTAATTTAGCTTCTTCAGAAAGATTTCCATTCCATGGATGCAAAACCATTGCATTAGATTTCTCTTCATACCCACTAAATGTTGACTCCCTCACAAATCCAGATCTGCAATAAGAACAACAGTAAGATGTATTATCCTGGAAGTAATGTACAGAAAAATGAAAGGATATATGCAATTATCTGATAAGGGTCAACCTTAAATGTAGATCTAATCTTATATTTGTTAGAGATTGTGACCCATTATAAAAAGACTAAGAAAACATGTTATCTGAAATCTGAATCTCAATCTGAACATTATAATGATAAACCAACTTACAAATTGTTCAATATCAAACGTTTTGTTTCTGAATCAATACCCAAAGATCCTAAAGCATGCCTTGTATCTTGTGCAGCAGGTAACAAGGTGCTGCCATTCTGATGGAAGTGATTGGACATCGCTTGGTTGCCTTGATAGGAGAACTGCATTGAAACATTTCCCGTAGACCTTGGAGCAATCATAAAAAACTGTATTTACAGATGAATTATTAGCACCAAAGCATTTGTTCAAAATAGGTCAGTCACAACACACACGAAGCCATAAGACGCTCGATA
This sequence comes from Acanthochlamys bracteata, assembly GCA_019914995.1. NCBI lineage: Eukaryota > Viridiplantae > Streptophyta > Magnoliopsida > Pandanales > Velloziaceae > Acanthochlamys > Acanthochlamys bracteata. The sequence continues at coordinate 9,516,772 of CM034132.1, read as the reverse complement.
GCGTTAACTGTAAAAGAACGAGAATCAATTAACTGTCAACACTCTTATCTTAAATGAGTATAGAAATGAAACATGATAACCCAAAGTAAATCAATGTCTATGCTATAATAGCACGACATTTTACTATAACTGACGTTTGCCATCATGTAGTAACCATATTCCAACAGCAATTTTCGATGTATACTATTTCATATATGCACGTGGATTTGTTTCACTTTTTTTTAAAAAGTTGAAGATTGATTACAACGGTAGCTAAAGAAAATGAAAACAAACACCAATCAAGCAAGTTACAAATCAGCAAAACTTGCAGCACGATAGCAATGGGTATCTCAAATTACCTAAGCACCAAATTAAGCTGCATTGATACTAGTGCAATCAAGTACAATTTTTTAATTTATTATTCAGAAAACGAAGCTTAATAACAGTATACGGTAGCTAAGAAATTGATGCAACACTCACACTCATCAACACTACAATAAATAACATAAACTAAACCTGATACCAACCAACACAGCTATTCTTTAATTTGAACTTACAAGAACTTGCATTAAGCTACATTACAAATTCTAGTACAGTAAACTACTTTAATCCTTCCTTAGTACAATCAAATTTGACCCCGTTTTCTTGGATTATCTATCAAAATTTTTACCTTTTCTTAAAGTATTTAATGCTCGGAATTGTTAATGGCCAATCGAGAAAAAAAAAGAAAAGAAATCCGTAATCTATGAGGTCAAGAAGAAAACTTTCACGAAATGATATTAGCCAAAAAAAACTTTATATTCAATTCTATATCGAATAAACTCGACATTAATGATATCAAGAATCAGATTAAATAAAAAGTTAATCATAAAACAAGAAAATTATCAAACCTGGCAGAGCGGGGGAGGGCAGGGCCCCTCCAAATCGATAACCGATCAGAACTCAAATTGGTATAATTAAGAAACAAAAATCTGTTCTTGGATTGATTGATGTGATTCTTTTAATTGCAAACAAATTTCTGATTCGATTTGTCGGAGAAAAGCGGGAGAATTAGGGATTTAGGATTTCAGGTGAAAGAAAAAATTTTCTTCTTCGGGGAAGTCGATAACTGTTCATTAAATTAATTTAATTAATTTGATTGATGTGTTTTCTTGTTGGAGGACGGTTTAATCGGTTCGAGTTTGGGGTTCAATCGGTTGTCTTGTTTGGACTCGGGTTTGATTGATTTCAAACAATAGGGACGATTTTAATGGACCTGGCATGTCTGATTGGGGTCCGATAAGCCCTACTTGTGACAAACTTATTTATTTTGAGCCCTATTTTAAAACAATAAAGGATCATTGAATTTAATATATTTATATTGCAATATGTAGCTATACAATTTTGTATATTTATAAGCAGGTACACAATTTTTATATCTCCGTGTTAAATTCATAACATTAGTTATGGGAGTGCCTATGAAATAAAATTTTTCTGAAATAGAAGATATTTTTATCTTTCTTAAAAAACGAGTTCTATTTTTTTTACTTCCAAAAAAATAATAAAATATATAATAAAAAGATCTCACTCCATAGAATATGTATTAAAAAATATGAAATGAGGAAAAATTGAAAGGCAGCTTATGAAATGCTGCTCCAAACGCACTATAAATAAACACAATGTGTACATTCCGGTGACTAATTTGTGACATTCCAATTATGCACTTTCATATATAAATATATTAATATATAATCTTAGTCACAAGTTTATAAATATAGCATATAACATGTATATATAGAAAAGAAATATAATCACTCCTATCTAAGAGTGGCAATATGAATTAACAAATCGATTTATGATCGATTTATATAATTATCAGATAAGAATCGTTCAACCGTAATTCTATTTATATATTTATATAGGTTATAATTATCAATACTAACTTAATTCATTCAATAATCATATCAAACTCATCCCGACTAATTTAATAATCCAATTTATTAAAATAAAAATTATAAAAATTAATTTCTAGTAAAAATTATTAGGTATATATATTTAATAAAAATATTAGTTTTGACTATGAATATTAATTTCGAATTGATTCGATTCACTATGATTAAATTCGAGGCGAATTTAAATGGATTAGTTTCGGATTGGACAGGTGGGTCTAAGTCATATTTTGTCATCTTTATTTTTATTTGCTCACATCATTGTTAATTAGCCATATCTGAATAATCTGATGATAAGAATAGATAGGATGGATAAGGACATAGTTACTTTTTAACTCTAATACTGTTGTTGATTCAACAATTATGATTAGGGTATTAGGTCTCCTTTGGCAATGTTTATTAATACTTACCAAAACTTCATTTCAAGTTTTTTCCCCAATAACTTTTAATAATATTTTAAATTTTTATTTAAAAATATAAATAAATTATATATTCTAAATTTTTATATTTATTATTTTTAAAATAAAAAAATAAAACTTATTTTTTGAAGAGCTTTGAAAATAATTTATTTAAAAAAAAAGCTATTTATTTAAACACTCACAAACGTCCTCACAAAGCCTGACATTGCTTACCGAAAAATCAATTTTTTAATTTTAATTATATATTTTTTAATATATATTTTATAGATATATAAAAATTTTACGTAATAAAATTTTCTTTATTGCATCTTTTTATTATTTTTTAAAAATAAAAAAATAAAATTTATTTTTTAAAAAAATAAAAATAAAATTTATTTTTTTATAAAATAAAAATAGTTTTTATTTTATAAAAGTTCTATTTATGAAAAGAATGTAACGGTGCCACGTTGTTGGTTGATTATAAAGCCTTATGCGGTGTTGCATTTTCATAATGCAGCAGTAGTTTTTTAACCTCAATAATATTTTCTACATTATTTCACAAATTATTTTTTAAAATTTAGAATGTATGATGAATAATATCTTCTAAAATTATTATATGTATAAACTTTCATTAAATCTACAAAAATTGCAAATTTTCGAAAAATTCTAAACAAATTTCTTTCATTTTAAAAAAACTCTATTTAACCCAAGTAAAGCCCTATGGCGTTAGCATTCCATAACATCTGAATATCTGATAAGCTCCTTTTATTTCATAATTTTAAATAATTTTTTATAATATTATATAAAATTTATTTAAAAGTTTGAAAAGGACAAAAAGATTTTACTTATAAGATTTTATTATTGCTTATTTTATTTATTTAGATTAAAAAATAAATGCGGTTCTAAAAATAATTTATTCTAAATTTTTATTTTATTTTATAAGCATTGTCAAACTTCTAACTGGGCTTTACATAGACAGGATCTAGCGGACTAATTGGGCCAATTAAATGGGTCTTATCCTAGGTTCTTGGTTTTTTTATTTGGGCTGCTAGACCCATTCAAAAAGCTAGAATAGATAATTAAACTCTTTATCTTTTGGAACCGGATCATCTTACTACTATTTGGACACATTTTGCTCGCCCTATATTAATCAGATTTTTTTTATTTGTAAAAATCGTAGCTTTTTTATGGATCATATTAGAACCATTATTGGAGTCATGTTTTCTCATTACTTCTATCTTGTCTATTTTTTTTATTTTTTAGTATTTTAGGATTGGTTTGGATTATAAGTATGGATAGAAAGTGACAATGAGTTTAACACATTCTCCATTCTTATTCATATTTGATAATTCTTCGTTAAAAAAAAAAATAAAAAATTCTTTCTATCTCTTTCCATTATTTTATAATTAAATATATACCCATCAAATTAATGGGGTACATGATGACGAAAAGTAAAACAAATTTACTTTCTTTTTTATCATTTTGATTTTCTTATTTTTATAATATTTACTTATAATTTAATTTTTATTTTTATTTAATATTTTAAATTAAAAAATGTTATTTTTATTATAATAAGTAAATTTTTTTATTTATTTAATTTTAATTAGTAGAAAAAAATAAAAAAATTATATGATTATATTTTATATTTAATATTTGATATAATTTTATATTAATACTAAAAATTAATCTGAAAATTATATTAATAAAGTTTATTTAAAATTATATTAATAAATTATTTAAAGTTATATTAAATAAAGTAATATTAATAAATAAAAAGAATGTTTCAATCTTTTTATGAAAAGTTATTTTTATTATTTATTATCTATTTATCTATTAAAATATAGTTAATTTATTATTCTTACCATATATCTAAATATCATAAGATTAATTAACTTTTTTTTTTTATCCGTTTTAAATTATTTTTTATATTCATTTTCTTATTTTTATTTCTTATCTATAAATCTAAACATATCCTTAATTGCGGTATCGATATTGTTGTCCAATCAATACCACTTTAGGAGATGTTTAGTATTTCTTATATTTATTATTTTTTTATTTTAATTTTTAATAATTTTTTAGAATATTTTATTTTTTTTAATTTAAAAAGTATATAAGAAATTTTAGATCATCTTATTATTATTTATTTTTATTTTATTTGATAAAAATTGGACTCATTGTTTAAAATTCTCAAACGGTGCCAATCTGATGATTAAGGCATTTTCAATGTCACAGAATTGCTTTCTATTTTCCTTTCACCGGAATTTCTTTATCAAAATTTACTTTATATTTTATTTTACATATTTTAATTATCATTCTAAATTATATTTTCATAAAATCTTATTTTTAAATATATTTTAGTGTAAAAATTTACTTTTATTCTTCAGATTTTGAGTCAGTCATATTTCAATTATCAATTTGAATTTTAATTTTATTTACATCAAATTTTATTTCTACTACACTTTAATTTTAAATTTTATTTTATGTGTTTCAGCACCACTATAAATTATAATTTCACCAAACTCTATTTATTTTCAAATTTCATTTTATAAAATTCATTTTCAAAACTAGTCTTTGCCGTTACTGAATTCTACTTTAACATATTAAATTTATACTTTAATTTTTATAAAATTCATATTTTAAATATTATTTTAAATTTTTAATTTTATATTAAATTTAAGTTCCTAAAATTTAACTTCAAAATTTATTTTATGTGTTTAACACTACTATAAATTATAATTTATCAATTCTATTTGTCTTCAAATTTCATTATTATAAAATTCATTCTACATGTAAACCATTTGCAAACAAAAATTTTCCAAATTCAACAAGTTTCCAACAATCCTCAAACCAAAAGAAAACAGAAATCCAGATCCATGAATTTAATTTAGGTTTTCATAAACAGAATTGATAAAAAATCAAAGCAAAGAAAAGAAAAAGAAATGTAATGGTTTTTGGAGGCGGGCTTGTGAATAAAATTATAAAGCATAAGCCCGTACTATGAAACCATTGAATTTTCTTTCTGTAGGGCATCGATCTATAAGCTGGGCAACCCACAGAGAACCTGTGAGTTTTTTTTTCCAGAGCTACTGAAACAAAAACTCTCTCCCAAAAATTTTCAATCGAGCCCGTGTTGTGTATGAAACTCAAAATCGAAAGAAAAAAACAAATCGGAGCTGAAACCAATTGCATCATCAAACTTAATTGATCCTGAAGAACAGAAACAGAGAGAAGGAGAGCGGCGGCGATCAATCATGAAGTTAACTGAGGCGTAAGAGATGATTAGGGTTTTATAGTGAAGAAGAAGATTCGAAAAAGAAGTTTGGATAGTACTGTTGTTGGGCTTGGAATTTGGGTTTTGTTTAGTGAATAGCCCAAACAGCTCGTGTAAGGCCTACTTGATGGATAATGCTTTCAAGTTGCTCCATTTTATTGTTGGGGAATAGGGTTGATGCATTCCATTCCAAAAAATTAATTTCTTAATTTTTTTAATAAACTTTTAGATAATTTATTTAAAAATTTTAAATTTAATAAAAATATAGTAAACTTTTTATTTTTAATTATTTTTTTAATCAACAAAAATTTATTTTAAAAAAAATACTATATGTTTCAGAGAAATTTTATTTTAAAAATACTCAAAAATATCACTAGTGCTGCCGTAGTGCATTGTGAAAATTACTTTTTAACTTTTTCAATTTATATTTTTAATAAATTTTTTATAATATTTTATAAATTTTATTAAAATGAATAGAAACTCTTACATTCTAAAATCTTATTTTTATATTTATTTTTTACTGAACAAATTTAAGATTATTTAATAAATATATTTTTATTTAAATTTTTAAAAAAATACTTTCAAATATCGAACGGGAGTATTTAAATAAACAGTTAATTTTAAATAACCAGTTAAACAATCTCGATGGGTTCAACATGTTACCAGCAAAGCACGGAGAACATAAGTTTCAGAATTTCATCAGGGATGTTGTTTTTATTGCTGTCGTTGATGTGATACAGAAACCCAGAACAGAGATCGCCATTGTTTGTCGCCTGACAAGACAAGAAGCGCAACAACATTCAAGCAGTTGCAGAGATTCAGTGAGCGAGTGAGAGAGCTCTCACGCGCACAGAATTGAATTGAATTACAAAAACCTCTCCCTCTCTCTCTCTCTCTCTGCATTAAAAGACTCAACTCACCATTCAAAAGCCAGCATGCTCATTGCCTTCTTTTATCTTCTCTTAACTTCTCCCTTTATTGAAATCAGTGATTGAATGGATCATACAAGCTTTTTACAGATTTAGTTTTTATCAAATGTTTAATTAATTACTCTTCTTCAAGATTACTTTGTGATTAGTGAAATCTTTATTAGAAATATTTGGGGGGTTGATTGAATCAGTCAGAGGTTGGTAGATTTTAACACAAAATTCCTCATTAGGAGAATCAGAATAAGAGGTTATAAGGAGTAAATAGTATTTATATTTTTTTTAATTTTCAAATTTTTTATGTTTTTTTACAATTTTTTTGAATTTACTTAAATTTACAATTTTGAAATCATAATAATTTTTATTATATATTAGATTAAAAATTAATTCATTTTACAAAATTAAATATTTTTTTTATTTTAAAAGACTTATTATTATAAGCACCTTAAAAGTGGTCATAATTAATCCAGCTTATGTTTCAAAGCTGCTTATTGTTGTTAATCATTGCTCTGATAATTAATGATGAACATAGAAAAAACATTAATTTAGCTGCATGGTTTTATTTGGAGAAAGTTTCTCTACAACAGGATTGACTATGGGAAATTGAACTGTTCAAAGACATTCAATGAGTGAGAGGCATGGGTTTTCTGTGGTTTTTTACATTCTTGTTTGACTTGTTTTCTCTACAACTTTTTTTATGCAATAACAACAATCACTTAAAAATTAACATCTCCATGCATTTCCAGTTAGAATATAATTATTAAAAAATATATATTATTAAATCCACTAATTTAGAATCTAATTTAGCTCAACTCAGAATAAAACAGCAGCTTTCTTCAAGTTTAATCCGAATATAATCTAACTAGAAGAATATAATCTAGTTAGATTTTAGTCAAGCATCTTGAAAAAGAATGTAAATATGATTATTGAAAAAAAATTGATAAAACATGTTTTAAGTTTTTTATAAAATAAGTTTTATTTAACTTTCAAAAAAATTTAAAAATAATTAATAATAAATTTAATGACGTATAAATTTTTTAAAAATTAAAAAAAATTTTAAATTTATTAAAAATTTTAAAATAAAAAATTAGAATAAAAAATATATATTAAATTCTTCTAAATATCCACTATAGTGATGTATGTGATAAGGCTTCCGATTGCTAACGAAAGAAGCACGTGTTTTGCGATACTTAAACCACCATTTTTATTTAAAATTTTTTTATAATATTTTAGAAAATTATAATATATAATAGAATGAAAATATTTTATACAAACTAAAATATTCAGATAAATATTTATTTATTTATGTATTATGCATCTTGGCTTGGTTAGGGGCATCAATTAGTAGGGTAGGACCAGCTTGCTTAAAAAGCAGGTCCTGTCTCGATTTATTTAAAAAAATTAAAAATATATTTAAGACTTTTTAATGTAAAATCAAATTTTTTTCGATTTCATTTATTTTAATAAAAATAAGATAATATAAAATAAAAATAAAATATTTTGAAATTTATAGTACATCTACTAAAGCACATAACTCAATCAACAATCACTACCGAAGAGAGTGTTTTAATAGTATCTATTTTTTTTTTGTTTGAAAAGTTCATATATCTTATTTATATAAAAAATAAATATAAATTTATATGGAAATTTTAAGTTTTAATTTTTTATTTTTATAATTTTCAATAATAATTTTATTTTTTTAATATGTAATTTATTTTTAAAAAAATTATTTTTTATTTATGCAAAATTTAATTACGAATGTTCCAACCATTTAAGGTGTATTTTAATTGATCAAAAATCAGTTCCGTAAAATTAAACTTTATAAAATTTAATTTGGTACAATTGAATACTATAAAAACTAAAGAAAAAATATATTAAATAAGCACAAAATAAATTAAAAATAAGAAAAAAGTTAAAATTTTGTCAAAAAAATAAATAAATTTTGTATAATTAAACTACACTGCTATCTCTATATTATATATATTAATTCTTAACACACCCACACCACTACTGCAGTGCAGCCACCCACTCTGCTTCATTCTCTTCTTCACAGAAAAAAGTTTCACAAAAAACTTTCTCCTTCCCCAATGCTTTAAAAGCAAAAGCTGAAAAATCCACTCATTAACAACTTCAAGCCCCTTTACCGAAACCTTATTCCAAAAACAACAAATTCCGGAACCAAAAACATTCAGTCATCAAATTCCAAACACCTACAACAATGGTCATCATCAGATTTTTGTTCTTGATCTTCTTAGCCATTGTTGTTCTTCCATTTCAAGTTTTCGTTCGCGCGACTACTAGTCTAGCAGCAGAAGACCCTGACCCAGTTCAGATTCTTCCGATAAACTCCGGTAGCAATGCCGGAACAATCCCGGCATTCCCGGAGCAATCAACAGAAACTTCTGCTACATCCATTTGTCCTCTCAATCTCTCTTCAAGCAGCGCGCTTCTCCAAAGTGTACATCACTCATGCTCGATCTCCGGTGGATTCTTTCCGTTAAAATCGCGTTGTTGTCCAGCAATTTACGCTTGGCTTCTAGAAGCTTACTCGACAACGTCTCTGGAAGCTACTACTGAGTCCTACCCTGTTCTTCCCAACGATTCTGAAGCTTGTGCTCAAGGAGCTGAAGCTGCGTTGAGGGAGAGAGGTGAACGGAAGGTTCTCTCACGTGTGAACGCGACCTGCGATGCTGTCTACTGTTATTGTGGTGTGAGGTTGAGAAGGTTGAGGTGTTCCGGTAGCAATGGAGTGTTTGAGACTGTGGAAGGAAGGTGGTCTCCGACGAAGGCGGCCGCGGAGATGCTGGAGCAAGAGTGTAAAATGCCGGGAATCGCCGGCTGCTCTCGGTGCCTGAAGGCTCTCAACCAGGTGTAGTGCTGAAAATTTTTCTTCTTGTTATTTCGCTGGAGCAAATTGTGATTTATCAAATTGGTTGCAATTGAAGTTTGAAACATGCTTTGGTACCAATCGAGTAGGCTTGAGTATAAGATCAAGATCTTTCAATGTAGGACTGCCTTGAGTATTTCTGTAGGAGTGATCTATGTGTGTTTAAAAGTTTCTAAAACATTCTGCTCATAGATTTTTAACTTGCAGAGTTGCATACTAACAAGTCAGTACCTTGTACATTAGGCTAGTTAAGAAACTTTTTCTGGCAAATAAATGTTTTTTAGGTACCCCAGTGACTGATTCTCCTGTGCAACTTAGTACCTTTGTTTTTTTTACAAGCCACTACTTAGATTCCTTCACCAAACATCTTGGAGCAATCTATATATGCATTCTGGCATTCCGATCATTTGCAACATTTACAGCATTCCGTTGCCTGCATGTCTAGTCATTGCTGTCCTTCCTTAGCTGCTGCAAGTTACAAACTACATAACCAGAGTGCTACACTCAGACCATGGTCTTCGTTAGAGAACTTGTACTCAAATGTGACTCTTTTTTAATCCTAGTTAAGCTATACGACAACCTAATCTTTGATGCATCAAACAGCGGCTGCTTAGACGTAGGGCTTTCATTGTCATGGCTCTCTATCCTGCTTGGTTTAGCCAATGTTGCATGCATACATATATGATACATGCAAAAACTTAAACTACCTCATTTACTATCGGATTTACTGGTTTGAGTAATCCACATTATAAGCAATCAGAGCAGTGGATGAGTGTAGTTGCAAGTGTATCTCTGCAGATTATTCATGGGTAAGACAGTTAAATTTTTTCAAAGAAATCATGGGAAATTTTGGGTAAGGCACTTTTGAGTTGGCGCAAGTAAATCCATAGATAGGTATGTGGTCCTGTTGATAAAGGCATGAGATGGTTGTATAGCTGGCTCTTAAAATAAGTTTTGGCTTAGTCTCCAGGAAACTGGCAAAAGACAAACCAATCCTAACCAGAAACCTTATCACAATCCTGTACATCACAAGACCTTCCACCAAAAAAATAGAATCAATGATTGAACTTGGTTAAAGGAATTATTGAAATCATTGAACATGTCATGTTTTTCCATTTTGTTCATTTCAAGTAATCTAACACACTGTATTGTTCGGTTGTATGCAGTTGAAGAGCGGATATGAAGCTAGTAATACAACTAAAGCAATCAGGAAGAAAGGCGCGGTTCATGACAATCAATGCCAGTTCATGGGGTTAACCTGGCTACTGACTAAGAATCCAACAGCATACATGTCCACTGTCACGGCTGTTCTTGGTGCGTTCATGGCATCACCAGATAACACACCGGTCACCTGCGCTCTCCCCCATAATGACATGCCCATGGCTGTAGATTCTGCACAGCTTGAAGGTTATAAGCAAGCTTCGGCTATCAGACCATTGGCATTAGCATCACTGCCTTACCCTGTTCATCTGCTTGTTCTTTTAGTGTTGAGCTACTTGTTCTGAAAACTCTTGTTAGTCTAGTAGGAGTAGAGAAATGTAGAATCAATCATGTTTTAATATAAATATTCTGACGTAATCTTGTATTAATTTTGTTTTGTTTTGTTGGCTGGTGTTGTTATTGCTTCATGCTACCACTTAGAAATTAATGGGTCAATCATTTATTGAAAGAGATTGAACGAGGAATTTTGTAGTGGCATTGGATTCTCGGTTGATAACAGTGACTGCTTTTGCTTCATTGAAGCAACTTGTTTTGTTTATGATTATCGTCAATGAAAAAGTACTATCTTTTACAAAAAATTATGCCAATATTTACATTACACAAATGGTTGAGCTTTACAATTTTTTGTTTTTTTCCTTTCATTTTGCTCTTTCTAAAGTTTTATCTTTATAATTATAATATTAGGAATTTCGATTTTCTTAGGTACCTAAATATCACACATAATTTTCAATTTGCTTGCATTTAAACTATAAATGTAAAGCTTTATAGTTTGACTTCAGTTATTGATAATATCCTAAATATTTTTTCTCGCCAAAAACTCACTTTCAGATAGTTTTTATATTCTTTAGCAATAATTTACTCGCTATAACTCACTTTTTTAAAAAATCGCTTCTAAAATATCAGTTCATGTGAAAAAAAACATCCTAATGTAAACAGAAAAATGAATGACAAATAAACCAAAGTGTAGTCAACTTAATTATCTTCTCTAGACTATTTCTTCAGTAAATACATCCCATCTCTCATTTCTAGCTTCTCTTCTGTTACAAGACCAGAAAGGAAGCTCTGGAGTTGTTGGAGTGACTTGTCGTATGCAGGTTCAGCTACACAAAACATCTGAAAACAATGTGTAAGTTCCATTGCAGTAAAATGAACCGAAGTACTCTGATCTGCATGGTGACAAAGAAACGTTTACCTTCAGAGTATTGTGAATTCTATCCAGTTGCATACTACCAAAATTTGTAAGCATTCCTATGATGAATTTCTGCAACAATAGAGCAGGATTGTTAAAGCACAAGAAAAAATTCATTTCAATCCAAACTGGGGCTGGGTTAGACTTAAACCTCATAGATAGTCATTTCTTTACGAAGTTGTTCTTCTACAGAAGCCACAGATGTTTCACCTTCATCATCTGGTCCTAAAACCTCATCATCGTCTCCAAGAATATTATTTCTATTACCATCAGTTGCATCATCAATTACAGTGAAGACGTGGTCATCAGCTTCTGTCCCCGAAGATTCCACCAGAATTCCCTAAGAGTACCAGAAGAGAAATATCCTTTGCAAATGTAAACTCATAAATAAGCATTTGGTAATTTTTACACACTGATAAAAGGGTTCCTTGTCAAAAAACCGCAACTGCATACACATCTAATGTAGTATGCTTGTCTTTGTAAGTCAAATTATGAATTAAAAATACCTTGCTGATCCAAAAGCTTATTCTTCTATTGAGCACATCCACAGGCATCCCAACAGATGCTGCGAGGTTCTTAGAAGTCCAACTAAAGGAAATGAGATGTTAATAGTTGATATTGAAGTAAAATCTAACAGCAGAACAACATACGATTGTCACCTCTTTTGCTCTTGAAATTGCATAATTATTGCAGCTTGTGCTGGAGTTACAGTGAACTGGATATTCCGACCCTCAAACAGCAGCTCAAGCTGGTATTCAACCAATGCACATTCTTGATAGGATTAGTAAAAGCCTAGCTCCAGTTCTTTCTGTGTGTGGACCTAATTTCTATCGAACTTCAAATAACAAAAGATACTTACCTTTACCATTCCGAGGTTTTTCTTCCAGACAAGCTTGCGAGGAGTTTTAACTTCATGGAACCTCTTTGCATAATCTGAAAGAAGTTGATCCACAGAAGAAGGGATATGAAGGGATTCTTCCTGCATTTTTTTTTCCAAAATATTATGGTGTGAAACAACAAAAGTTCCAACTATACAGCGTGGAGTGCAAGATCAATATACTGCAAGCAATCTCCAGTTCATACTCTTACAAACAATTACTTTGTCCATTCGTAACTATCTTCCATGGAGTAACAAAACTTCAAAGAATCCTCAGTTTCACTAATTATACTTAGAAATTTAACAAACCTCTAGAAAATCTCTCATGGATGAAAAAACAGATTGAATTAATTTAATATACTTACTAAAGTTTCTAAATTTCCTTATAGTGTCAGAACAAGAAAGAGTATAATAATACCTGAATTGGGGGCCAAAAGTTCGAAGATATTATAGTAGCATTGATATACTCCATAGATAAGATCTCTCCTTGTTCAGAGCCTAATAAAAAATGGCAAAAAGTAGCAGAAGATGGTAAAATGATTAAACTATCAGAAATATGCATTTTTGAAGGAGAACTTTTTCAGCACTTACTCTGCAATGGTAGCTGTCCAATAGTTGCTTTAATATTAGCATTAGTCCTCTTTGAATCAATCAGATCATTAAGCATGATTTCACATTTCTGCATGCTGATCTCTCCAAAGTGTATCTGTCCAAGTAAGTGAGTGGTAAATTCAAACGACTTAAAAGTGCATTTAGAATTTGACACCTAAATTATACCAATCAGTTGCAACATTCAACAAGAAGACTGAACATATGATGGCAGATAGGCACACCTTTAGAAGCTCCAATGTACGTATTTCTGAGTCAATATCATAGTCAAATTTGTTCAGAAGTTTTTCAGCCAATGTGATACGGTATTCATTGACAAGCTGGTCTTTTGAACCAACTACGTTAACCATCATTTCAAGTATGTTAATCCTCCTCCTGTTTCTGCTGCCTTTCAAGGGATCTGCCTCCACTGGATCAGGCTCCCAACTAAGATATGCAAGTATTGCACAAAAGTAGAATTAGCAAATAAGTTAACTTGAACTGCCATTATCTACATACGATTTGGCCAACATGACATACCGTTCAGCATTAATCCATGCTTGTCTGTCATCGGTATGAATATCATCATCAAAGTCAGTACCCTCCTGGTTTTCAGCATCTCGATTTAACTCTTCGAGGAGACTATCTCCAGCATTTCCAGTTCCAGATGCAGCACTACCTCCACCTCCATCAGTAAGCATGGTAACAATGCACTTTATAGTATCTTTTCTTCCCTTTAGATAATCCCGTATCGGCTCACCAACAGCTTCAAGGAATACACCACTTGGATCTATTGTGCGAAGAGCTTTGATAGTGGAAACATATTGGTGTAAAATATCATTGGTTGAAGCCCCGGCAGTCAGCAACCGATATTTCAAAGAAGAAATAAATGAATCCACAAGCTTTGAGTGCTGCCCCGTATACTCCAGACATTGCTTTAAATCGTCAATTGCAGGACAGCTGCATCAAATACCAGGAAGGTACTTTGAATCACATTTTTGCAAAAGATGATATATAGCAGAAGTTAAGAATTGCCGCAACACACACATAATTTCCATGGTCAGAGTGAAGAACAAGACGCATTACAAAATAGTTGGTTATAAAACACTTCAAGATGTGCTCACTTGTGAAATTAAATTAATGGTGCACGTGATATAACTCATCAACAATAACGTACAATAGCTCATTAGAGTGACAAAAACAAAACGGCACTGAAACCTGCAACACTAAGTTATAATATACAATGATGGCATTTAACTATAAGTTCAACAAAAAAGTAGAAATATCTCCACCTAAAAAGGAAAGAAGGAAGTTAACCTGTCAGGATAATCCACTATAATCTCAAAAAGTTTCCCTATCCTCAAATCCTGCAATGTCTCATAAGCAAAATATTCAAGCCGCAACTGCCATCTAACAAGCAAGTCAGAAGGGTTCTCAATCCCAGGACAACATGAAGGACGTGAAAGCAAAGGTGATTCTGGACAAGGAGAAGAATTATCCGCCTCAACTGAGTCTCCCAGAAACACGAGAAGAGCACGCAGAAACTTGAGAGGTACGCCCTGCAGCTCAAGGAGGAAGAAAGGAACTCATGAGTTACTCCTAATGTCCGCAGTGAGAACTCTACATTTTTATCTGAATGATAGACTATTCATTCAAGAATATGCACATCCTATGGTAAGCATTTGTGCGACTGCTGAAAACCGCAGTCAACAACCATGAAGAAGAGAACCACAAGCAGAACAATGTCAAGTTTAGCCGCATAGATCCATATTAAGTTACAAACAAAATCCAAACTATCCCATGTACTTCTTGTGACCAAATTTAAAAAGTGCGTACTATTTTCAATGTGGATATACAAATCCTGAGCATGAACACTAGGAAGTACATGCTAAAGAACAAGCTTTGCAAACCAAAACTGTTGACAACAATCAAACTTAGTTATACACCTCCCTCCCTCTCTCCCTCCATATTAAGATATACCCTAATTGACTTCCTCTAACAAAACATGTATTTTACTTTCATCATTATTATTATTTGTTGTTTTCTTGTTTTTGGAGGGGAACTTTTGTTATTTTGAAAGGGAAGTTGGCAAGCCCGTACATCCATTGTGATAGCAATGAAATTATCAAGAAAATCGAGAACATCATAAACCATATCGTTAAGAATTCGAGTTACAGGGGTGTGCTAAGATCTTCAAGGTATCAAACACAACAGAAGAATACATAGAAAATATCGAATGAAAGAAAACCTGAATCCAATCCTTGATAGATCCAAGAACAGGAATTCTATAATCCTCGCCAGCTAAATCATTAACTTTGGTCTGCAAGAAAGAATAAAGTTGAAAGAATCGAATTCCATATCAAGTAAACATCTAGAAGAGTAAATTTTGGACTAAATTAACGTCTATTGTCAAACCTTCAAGAGAAAGAAGATAGCAGAAGCATAAGCATCTTCTGCCATAGATGTAAAACCAATATTTCTTAAATCACGAACAAAATTTCCAATGCTTTTGACCAGATTATGCCCTTCTGAGGTGTTTACAATGCATTGATCATCATCAATTTCCATATAAGATAGTTCAGAGTTCCCCCTTCTAGGTTGGCTGTACAATTGTGCGTCGCCTTGGGCCTCACTTGCTTCTCCACAATCTCCGGCCATGGCGGTATTTAGTTCTTCCAGCTTCTTCTTGAAATAAAAGCGCAGAATCACTGAAAATAAAATGTCACAGTGTGCTGAAATATAGAGATCGGCTATCAAATGTCCATTATGCAGGTCATCCTTGATGGGATTAATGTAAGTCTAGAGCATGCGGATTTTAAGTTTATAACATCAACAACAGCCTGAAGATACATACCAGGGAAGTGTTGAGGTAGTGTTGCCAGGAGAACTGAAGTAACCATCAACTGATACCTAGATAAAAGGTCAGGTTTACAATTTTCATGCGTAGATACTGCCGAATTGCTATTTCTGAAAGAATAAATAGCTCGGTTTAAAAGGAGCAGGCATTTTTCAAGATCAGTCTTCTGAGAACATATTTCTTTCAAAGACCGAGTCAATACTTCCTGAAGGAGATCTTCCTGATCCTGTATATAATGTACAATGCATCTGAATAGTGGCTGAAAGCAAGGATAGCCACAAGATAAACAGTATAATATGAAGACATTAGAGGACAAAATGACATATTATCCATGATGACTTTCAGCAGATAGATCACATTGAACATGAAAGAGGAAGCCCTCAGGTGCATCTGCAGAAATGGTCTGAAGGGAGTGGGGCAATTGCCAATAAACTTGACTGCTCTTGAGGTAAATCTATTCACATGAAAGGTGTGTATATCGAAGATATGATCATATATAACTTTTTTAGCATCTTCTTAATGAAAAATGTCTCATTATTGAGGATTAGGTTAATATCTTGACAACAAACTTTGTGTCAAAATGTAAAACAAGAGGAGAAGCTTGACTAGGATGACACATACATATACAATAATGTTTCTGATGCAAAAAAAACTCATACCCAAGACTTTGAGGGAGATAAAAGAATGTGAAACAAACTAGCACATTGTGAAAGTTTTGTTATGTCATTGACAAGGAAGTGTCATAAATGAATAAATAAAACAATCTACCTCAAACACTGAAGCATTTTTATGGGCCTCAAAATGCTGCCAAAATCTGTGTACTGCATTTCTCTTAAAACTTTCCTGCAGAGGAAAAGGTTGTATACAGTGAGCATCAACAAAATGGTTCCAAGAGAGAAAAAAGTTCTAGACATGATTCCTAGCACCATAATTCTGGTGTAGGCATTCCAAAAACATTTTAAGATCAGTAAGTTTACGTATTGCTATTATAGCATTGAAAGATAATTCAACAAGATCTACTTCCAGGCAGTAAAGCTGCATATTTTAGAAATTATACTTGTGCTTAGAGTATA
Organism: Acanthochlamys bracteata; assembly: GCA_019914995.1. Lineage (NCBI taxonomy): Eukaryota > Viridiplantae > Streptophyta > Magnoliopsida > Pandanales > Velloziaceae > Acanthochlamys > Acanthochlamys bracteata. Next base: position 9,499,578 of record CM034132.1, on the reverse strand, counting down.
TCGATACAGATATACCCATCTTTCCCACACCCAAAAGAAACACCATCAACAACAACAAAGCAATTATATCCATTTTTTCACTTTCATAAAGAAATGGATCAACAAAAACACTGGTCCAAGTAAAAAAATAAAGGCAATTTAAAGAATATAATACATATGGAGATGAAGTTGTACTGGACCTGTTGGAGTAGTTGGTATCATCCAAGTCAAACTAGGGAGGGTTCAACTACTTAAGTAGAAAGTCTTTAGTGAATAATGAGTACTTGTTTCCTTTGGAGAACAGGAAGTGCAGATTCTCTCTAATGAGCTGGAGGCATTTTTCATATAAAATCTCAATCAGACTAGTAACCTCTCTTCGGCTGTCTATAGCTAAGTGAATCTTTATAGAAAACAATCCTATAGATATGCCATTTATTACATTCTTCTCTAAAGTTACTCGAGTACTGATACATATAACTTCTATCGCGTACCACTTCATATTTCATAGAACTAAAACAGGCTCAGTAAAAGGAAAACAGTAAGGGAAAAGATATCGTCCAAACTCCCTAGTAATATCAACTCATGATATTTGTCTCAGAACTAGCTCATTCTTTTACCTAAAATATCTAATGTCTGCATAAGTAATACCAACCTTATTGCTCACATAACTTGGAAAAAAAATTGCCAACATGAACAGCAGTGCGGTCTCAGTGAAAAAATGTCCTGGAGATACCAGCAAGTTAAGTAAGCAAACATACTCGCTTGGTTGTCATAATGTGATAATTTTGAAGTACAGGAAACTAGATCACTCTAACACCGACTCAAAACATAATCACAGAAACCAAAAAAGAAGGTAACGAATAGGATAATCATCTAAACAGCTTACCTCCAGTTCTTGGAGGAAATGTTCTTCAACCAACGAAACAAGAAAGTGCCGGCACAGCGTTGCAACGCAGATGTCAAACGGAATCCTCAACATCTCATTTTCCTCTTCCTCTACCTCACCCCTTCCTCCCAAAAACAACAATAACAATGCGTTTCAATACTTCTTTCACAATCTCAAAACTACTCAACAACAACACCAACACATATAAAAAAAAACAATAGAAACAACAAGACATTGTTGAACCTTTGATTGAGGAGTGAATTGGTGTGAGCACAAAATGAAGTCCAGCATTGAAGAATCTCGGAGAAAGCTTCACCGCCGCCGGCGGCTAAAGATTCCAGTGCTCCGGGATTGTAGATTGCCATGGGAGTGAGCTACTACTGTTTGAATTTTGCTTTTCGTTCCTTTTTTTTAATTTTGAGTAGAAATCTTTTAAATGTGGAAATATTTTGAAGCCGCTTTCGTTCGTTTCTTTAGCTAAGAAAGTAAAAACCCGCCGGGCGGCGTGAAATATCAGTCGTAAACGGGTCCGGTTGATTCGTAATTAATGCGTCCACTTGAGGATACAATTGTAATTGAACAATGGTTAGAAGTACTTACTGAAATTGCTTATTGAAATATTAAATTTTTTAAAAATATTTTTAATTAAGTTATTAAAATAAATTATTATAAATAATATTGTTAAAAATGATTTGATCTTTGTGTTAGTTTGTAGAAAGAAGTAAGTTTTTTATTGTATTTTTTAAAGAATTAAAATTGGTAGAAGAGAGTGATTTGTGACGGTAAAAAAAACATCCGGGGCTGGCTAGGCCTATAGGGTCAAGGCCTATATTGCCCAAGAAACCAATTTGAGTTTTTTTGCCTTAACTTGATCCGTTGGGCCAAGGCCTATCAACGACTGTACAATCAGTTTTTCTTCCTTTATTAAAACTGGGCCGCCCACTTGAAGTCCTGTAGATCACACACTTCCTAGTTCATCCACGATCGTGAGTCTGACCAACGCACCAGCTCTTGCCACGTGTCCATAAATCGACGTGTCAGTATTCGGTTGACTTAAAGTTGTTTCCTTTTTTGTTCAATAAATAAACAAGCTATAAATACAAAAGCCTCTCCAGTCTCTAAGTTCTCTGTCTCCATTTCCCTCTCTCAAGCAATTGCATTCATGGCGAATTTCTGAACAAAAAAGTAAATAAACAAACAAAATCTCGTTGGTCTTTCAAATCCAAGGATGAGTCTCAACCGTTGATTCTCATCATATTCTCTCTACTCTCAATCTCAGCCGTAATATCGACGGCGGAGCGGTAGCGAGCATCGATATCGATTCAGACTTCAGAATGGCTAAAGGTAGCAGTGGTGAGTCTCAAACCAGGTCAGCCACCGATCTCGATAGCAATCAATGAAATGTCAAAGAGAAAACCTCCAGCCATCGTTGGGTTTCACTCCGGCGCTCGGCTTCTCGGCGAAGAAGCTGCTGGAATTTCCGCTCGGTTTCCAGATAAAATCTTCTCGTTAGCTCGCGATATGATCGTGAAGCCGTATGATTACTCGAAATCGATGATCGATAAGCTGTACTTACCGTTCGAGTTGGTAAACAATGAGAGAGGATCTGCTTCTGTTAGGGTGGATGATGGGATGATTTACACCGCGGAGGAGTTGCTTGCGATGGTTTTGGCTTATGGGATGAACCTTGCTGGCTCCCACGCGAGATCGGTGGTGAAGGATGAGGTGATTTCAGTGCCGCCGTATTTCGGGCAGGCGGAGAGGAGAGCGGTTGTGCAGGCGGCGCAGTTGGCGGGGATCAATCTGCTTTCGCTGTTCAATGAGCACGCAGGAGCAGCCCTGTAGTATGGGATTGATAAGGATTTCTCGAATGAGTCAAGGCATGTGATCTTCTATAATATGGGAGCTAGCAGCATCGTATGCAGCACTAGTTCATTTCTCTGCTTACTCTGCCAAGGAGTTTGGGAAGACGGTATCGATCAATCAGTTTCAAGTCAGTTGCTAAGGTGTTTGTTCTTGGTGTTTGATATAATGAAAGATTAAAAAATTTAATTCTTCCCCAAGAATGGATAACATTTAGAAGGAAACATCATAAGTATTTCATGCATCTCTTAGCTCAATACGATGTGCTACTTACGTGTAAAATCTGCAGACATGTTCCTGATGGATTCAATATAGCAGATAGCTTACAATTCGTCCTCTCTATCAAAGGATTTGGTCATCGTTCTTACGTGCATTAGTGCGCTTATTCTGAAGCCAGTAATATAGTGACTGGTTTAATTTTAGTTGTATCTTTCTGCACAAGAAGTCGAAGGAGCTAATAGACTTAATCACACAGGTCAAAGATGCCAGATGGAATACACAACTTGGGGGCAAAATATGGAAATGAGGTTGGTTGAGCATTTTGCTGATGAGTTCAACAAGCAAGTAGGTAAAGGGATTGATGTAAGGAAGTCATCTAAAGCAATGGCTAAACTGAAGAAGCAAGTCAAACGGACAAAAGAAATCTTGAGTGCGAACACCATGGCTCCAATATCAGTTGAATCCTTATACGACGACATTGATTTCAGGTAGCATTCCTTTAGCTTTTCCAAATTTAGGGAATAGAAATTTCATGGTTGCTTTTCCATTAAGCGTATTGAAACAGTTTTAAATCACCTGGGATACATGCCACTTTTTACTTATATCAATGAGCTGTTGACTAGTGGGTGGCATAGATCGCAAGTCCATGCAATACTAGATGTCCTTAGTTAGGTGGTATCTAGTAGTCAGTTCCAGAGGTGAGTGACAATAGATTTCTGTCCATGCACAAATGGTTCAATATCAAGCTTATTAGTGTTGGTTTGATAACATCGTCATACTAATATATTAGTGTTGGTTTTCTGCACTGGCATCAAGGTTCTTGTTTTCCTCTGATAATTCTGTCTCTTCGGTTGGTGAAAACACTAAAAATTTTCATTCATTTATTTTCCCTAGTAATGGCATCTTGCTGAAGTTCACATGAAATCAGCAAAATGTTGCTTGTGATCAAATCAAGTTTATTTCATTGCTCTTATTTAGGATTTTGTTATGAATTAAGCCTTATGAGTTGCTCCTTTTCTATCTATCTACAGAAGTACTATAACTCGTAAGAAATTTGAAGAACTTTGTGATGAATTATGGGAGAAATCACTTACTCCTTTGAAGGAAGTGCTCATACATTCCGGTTTGAAGCTCGAAGACATTTATGCAGTAGAGCTGATAGGTGGAGCAACTCGGGTGCCAAAATTGCAGGTTAATTTTATCGACATTTGGAGCTTCCTTTGTCTTACCTATATGATTGCTTCAATTTGATTGATGCTGGTTTTTATCAACTGTTGTTTCTGCCCTACTGTGGAGAATTCATACATGCAAGAGGTTTCAAATTTTTGTTACATTAAAGATATGTCTTGGATCGTGCATTTCTTGAATCTAGTTTAAAGCATCTTCAGTCATGTGATATACATGTATGTTTTTCAAACCTTATAGCATGCCAAAACATAAGTTGAAAGAATCTCCTTATGTGGCTGTGACCATTAGTTGTGGAATTTAAAGTTGAATCCATCTAGTGAGCCCATTTTGGCCATACAGAAAGACCTCCAGTGATAATGGTTTCTGAGCTGCATGTGCAATTCCTTCAGTGAATGGACTTTCTTATGTTATTCTAATCTACCAATCAAGAAATCCCGTGTGTGTCTGTATTTATGTTTCTTCTATAAGCAGGCTAAACTTCAGGAGTTCCTTGGAAGGAAAGATCTAGACAAGCATCTTGATGCCGATGAAGCTATTGTGCTTGGTGCTGCACTGTATGCTGCAAATTTCATCGATGGAATTAAGCTCAATCGTAAGCTAAGAATGATAGATGGGTCTCCTTATGGATTTGTGTTGGAATTAGACCTTGATATTGTGAAGGATGAAAAGTTTGATTCTCAAATTGTACCACGAATGAAGAAACTTCCAAGCAAGGTAACACATAGCGCCTAAAGTTCAAGAAGTTTTATTTCTTTTACGGTGTGTTTTTGTAGTTACGAAGGCTTGCTGTTTACCTACTTGCAGATGTTCAGGTCAATTATACATGGTAAGGATTTTGGAGTTTGGCTTAGCTATAACAGTTCAATCGAATTACCACCTGGATTTTCTGGGAAGAAATTTACTGAAATTTCTATTGCTGGTCTCACAGAAGCCAGTGAGAAGTAAGATTCGTGTTTTGGTATTTTGGTAAAGTTAGAAGGATTTCATGAGAAGACATGGATGGATGATTGATGCCATTCTTTTGTGTGCTAGGTATGCAGCCCGCAACCTCCCTGCTCCCATCAAAGCAAATTTACATTTCTCTCTGAGCAGGAGTGGGATCATTTCACTTGATCGAGCAGAGGCAGTAATCGAGATGTCTGAGTGGGTAGAAGTTCCTAAAAAGAACATAACATTAGACGATAATGCCAATCATTCTTTGGACACTTCTGCTAAGAGTAATCCGGAGAACAGTACGGATAACAAGGATTCTTTGGGTCCTGAAAATGAAGCTAATGGTGCCTCAACAACCAATGTTGATGAGAAACCTAGCGAGGATGTGTTTACTGAGAAGGTTGTTAAGAAGAAAACCTTCAGAGTTCCGTTGAAGGTGCTAATTGCTTGTTCTTCTGAAAGTCCTATATTACCACAACTTTTTTGAGTTCTGTGTTTCCGATTTTCTGATTATTCTGCTGTTCTTTAGATTGTAGAGAAATTCACAGGGCCTGGTACCATTCTTTCAAAAGAATTATTCTCCGAAGCTAAAGCTAGATTGGAAGAGCTAGGTAAGATGGATGCTAAAAGGAGAAGAACAGCCGAGCTTAAGAATAGCCTGGAAGTATATATTTATGCAACAAGAGAAAAGGTTTTTACAAAATTCTTATATTTTATAATGGTCCTTTTATAGCAATTGGGTTATTTCTTGGACTTCCCCTATCCTTTTTAGCTAAGTTGTGATATATTAGTCTTGATTTACTTCTGGCAGCATATTGCCTTCAGATTTTTAAGAAAGTTGGTAATTCAGATTCTTGAAATCTTATTATATGTGAAAGTGTTGCAAAACTGTTGATATCTTGTGTTAGAAAGTTGTAATTTGTCTAATTAGCAATTGGCAATTTATAGCTTTCGACATGCCAGAAAATATTGGTTATAATTAAAGACTTAGTAAAACACATTAAGCTAAACTATGGTGAATCAAATTGTTTCCTTTGCTAAGATAGTTATTGAAGGCAGGAAATAAACTGCAACAGATACAAACTGAAGAATATGTTTTCATTCACAATGTTGTAAATCTGGTCATCGTTGATAATGTGGTAACTTGGTAACAATATATTCTTTTGTCATAAATGGAAATGATGCGGTGATAGTTCAGCCTGCTTTCTCCTTGTTGTGTTACTGCTTTGTGTTTCTGAATGATTTGCATATAATTGTCATAGAACTAATTGCTTATGATTTTCAAAAAAAAATTAATTTGGTGATTTTGTTTTCTGATCGAGGTGTTAAATTTTTCATTCTGCTGTGCAAGATTTTTCAATAACGGTTGTGCTTGAAGTTGTTGACAAGGAATTACGTGAAAGGGCTAGCTTTTGTACTAAGCTTATTTATGAACTCTTAGTAGAAAAGGCCAGAAGTTTCTTAACTCCGTCCTGTCTCTTTACTTTGAGAGAATGAAGTTATTACAACAATGTCAGCTTCCTTTCTGCATGTGATAGTCAAATTTTGGCCGTTATAGCAATTTACTTCTGCTCTTGTGCATTACCTTTGGCTTGAGATTGCGGTTGAGTTAATAACGTCGGTAGTCTTGTAGTTTGCATAAGAGTAATGCTTAAAGATCGAGACTAATTTGTTTCTGGGGATGGCTAACATTTTATGAAATGGAACTGTACATCAATTTATGCTAGACAAGGACAAAATTTTCAGAAGTTTGACTCTTGGAGGCTTTGGTCTGTCATGCTTTTGAAGTCACTAATTTAAATTATTGGTCATTGGCACAATTTTGGTTTATGGCTACTAAACCATCTTGTCTGTGACAGCTAGAAGATTCAGATGAGATCAAGAAAGTCTCAACCGAGGAAGAACGCCAATCCTTTTCACAGAAACTCAGCGAGGTGATTTCATAGTCTGACGCTGGCTTGAACAAGTATTACCAGCATATTAGCCTACATCTTACCTGGAATCCTATTCCAGGTGCAAGACTGGTTGTATATGGATGGTGAGGATGCTCCTGCAAATGAGTTTAAAGAGCGACTTGATGCACTCAAAGCAATTGGTGATCCAATTTTTTTCAGGTTATTACTGGAGCTCCATTAGAGAGATGAAAACATGATTAACAAATAGAGATATTGGCTTTGGAATGTAAGTAACTTGACCTATGCTTTTCTGCAGATTAAATGAACTGACTGCACGACCTGCTGCTTCTGAGTATGCTCGTCAATACCTAGGAGAGTTGCTAAAGGTCAGTATTACTTCTGAGCAGAGCAGAGGTAGCAAGCTATACTGTTCAGATGATGAAATATAGCTTCCGGTGACTAGTGTGCTTGTAGAATTTTATTCGAATTGCATGGATTGAGTGAGATGAATTAAGTGATATGAGGTGTTATCTAACCAATGCATGCCTTTTGAAACTAAGTGGAAAACTTGTAAGCTGGCAGTAATTTGGGCTATTGCATGGATTAGGATGTTCTTTAATGGAATGAGCCCTATCTGTGTAAGCAGGACCATTAGTGTTTGCAAAATTTACTTTCGTAATAATCTATGTAATGAATATTTGCACTTCATGAACATTAATCATATGGGAAAATTCTTTCAAGATGGTAATTTGCTTTTTCATAAGATTGATTCATTACTCATGACTTTTACTATTTGATTTTATAGATTGTCAACAACTGGGAAAAGAACAAGCCCTGGCTTCCAAAATCTAGGACAAATGAGGTATATATCCTTATTGCTTATGCTCTTTCGATGTTGTATGCTGCTTTGTGACATTTGACATGAGAAACTAATTTTAGTTTACATCCATAATATCTGTTTGTAGGTCCTGAATGAAGCTGAAAAAATCAAATCATGGTTGGACGAAAAGGAGTCCCTGCAAAATCTGCAAGACTATAAGTTCAATATACTAAGCTGCCCGTTCTTGCTATAGAAGGTTTGCTCTGAAATTCTTAAAAATATTACATAAAGCAAGTATAAAATTTGTGTCACTCTGCTAACTTTGGAATTATGGGAATTGCAGACTTTAGCTAGGATTGATATATCAAGCAGGATATTTTGCCTGACGACCATGCATCAACATGGATGATGTACTGTCATGTTTTTTTACTTTCATGCAGTGTAGAGGCGTAAAAAGGCTCGACTTGGGTTTAAGTATATATTGAAAGGCTTAAAAATGAGTTTTTGGATCAGTCCGTTACCGTTGGTCATCAATATCATGAAGAATGATCAGGATCCATCTCAAAAGGGGCCTAAGCAACCCAGGTATCATGATTTTACTACTCAAATTATCTTGAGCAGCCATTGGAAATAAGATCCTATGATCTGGATGCAAATAAATACTAGTTTTTGCAATAAATTAGTGCAAAATTTGGTGCAGCATTTGGCATCATCGTCGCATATAATAGTTTGTCAAGTGCCTCCAGGATATCAAGTGGAATAATTACTACATGTTGTTACTCTTTTTGCTGTTTCTCCTTGTTCTTCACCTTAAAGTGATTTGATTGTTTTCACATGGTACTGTTTCTCACTTTCTTTTATTGTTTCCTTTCAGGACATCTGACTTCAATTCTCCTGTTTTCACATCCGAAGAACTGTATGACAAGGTCGCTCAACTTACAGACAAGGTTGTGATAGTTTTCAAGTTTACTATCTGCAGTTTCCATATTTTGGTTACCTATAACTTGATATTGTTTTTTGATTCTGTACTTCGTTTTGCTGAATAGGTTGCGAATATTAATCAAATTCCTAAACCAAAGCCGAAGGTTGAGAAACCTCCAAAAGCAGAAGCAATGAACAACGACAACACTACAAGCAGCTCTGACTCGACCACTTCAGATAAAGCTAGTTCTCAGCCTGACCCAAAGCCACAAGACCCTAGCAAAGAAGCAGAAGGCAAGATCAAAGAAAGCGAATACCGTGGTGAGTTATGATTTGCAGAATCGCCAGTTTTACATAACCTGAAAGGATTCAATAGAAACAATGACCATGGGCAATTTCAGTTTGTTGCCCTCGGTCTTGTTTTAACAGCTCCCCTCTTTTTAGGTGGGTAAAGTTTCATCACAGAACTAGATGAAAGAGATGTGATTTTGGACTTTTGTCAGAAAATTCTGAAGCTCAAAAGGTCGACAGTGATGCATGAGGTTTTGCTCTGACACTTTTTTAGTTTATTATTATCGTTATCACCATTACTCAATGTCTTTTAATTTTGAGAATAAAATTATATAAGTTTAATTGATCTTCTACTTTCGCAATCCCGATGTTGCAGTAATATATTTTATATGCTTAATTATATCAACATTAGTAATTTAGTACAGCTAGGATGACTTGCTAGACTTTACTTTCTGATTAATTAATTATGTTCTACAAGTTTAGGTAATAAAGTGTTGCTTCTGAATTTTTGTAAAAATATTTGTAATTAAATTTTGTAAAAATAAAAAATAAAAATTTTTTAAAAAATAAAATAAAAGTAGAATTTAGTATTTGTGTCTCAATAATTTTTAAAAATATATTAAAAATTAAAAGATATAATTGTATTAAAAAATATATAAATAAAAAAATTATAATTAAATTTTATATATAGAAGTGGAGTTCTGAATTTTTATTATAATCAAAATATATGAACTAAAATTTGACAAAAAAAATGAAGTAACTGCCATTTGAAACACATCGTAGCTAATCTACCAGTATCTTAGTATCTTACTGACAAGAAGCTTCTTTCTTTCAGGAGTTTGTGGTCTTCCACTCTGTATGGAATTTTTTTTCTTCTTCTTCTGAGATGCAAGTACATCAACATGCTTCTGAGCTAACAATGTATATATGAGAGGTTTGAGATTGTTTATTAAATAGATTTTTAAAAAATAAAAAATAGTTTATAACTTTTTGAAAAAGAATTTTTATTTTACTCAAAATAATAAAATTACTATATACAATTTTTTATATTGTTTAAATAAAATAATATGAAACTTTATTAAAAAGAGTAAATGAAAATTTAATAATAAATAGTTAAAACTTAATGCCAAATGTCATATTTTCACAATCTCTTTGATAGTTAATTACTTATTAGAACTTTCTATTTCTTATTCTAAAATAATGATAATAACATAACAAGTGTCATGCAATGGTAATGAAAATTCACGTGAGAATAGCAAAGTGGGTCCTATTTTTTGAAAGTGGCCCTCGCAAGGAATCTTAGACGTGCTGGGACCGTCACATCCGCCGTTCCTTGTGCTGCTTCTCTCTTTTCTCTCTCTCTAATTTCGCAATTATTATTTGTCTTTTTCTTAATTTTATAATATTATTCTATGCTTTAAACTCTCTGCTATTAATTAAATACACACTTCATTTATTTCTCTGCGCAGGTCAGCGCCTCCCCCTTCATATATATACCTTAGCTTGCTAGCTAACTAGCTCTACTTCATCTTTTCACTAACTCAGTTGTTCCACGAAAATTAAACCACTACTCTTAATTTTCTGAATTTATTTTAGTTTTGATTTTGATTCAATGGCATTTGTGAAGCGAACGCTATACGGTTCGCCGTCTCTTCAAGGCTTTGATCCTTCAACAACAACAACAATGGAGTTGTACGAACCAGGAGGGAGTACTACTTCTGAAACTCTAGGGTTTCCATTATTGCTCATGGAACCAACCAGCAACTCGTTATCTACTAGTTGCCTGAGCTTCGCTGCCTACAATAACAACTATCACTACTCATCATCGACAGATGAAGCTCATGTTGAACCAGTTCTCAGCTTCTTAAGCAGCAGCAGCAGCAACAAATTCTTCAGCTCTTCTCCTTCAATCTTCAACTTTGAGCATGGAGTTACTCACGGTGTTCATCATGATCATCACCTGAACAACAGCGTCGACGACGAGTTTGATGGTTGGATTAATGACGCGATGGATCAGAACTGCTCTTCATCATCACCGGTGAAAGATCAGCTTCAAGGAAGTTTTCACCACATGGAATCAAGCCTTGAACGATCACCACCACAGAAGCGGCCTATGGTTAGTGAATTACTCATCTCTGCGTCCATCGATCGTTCACCATTTACAAAAAAATTTCATTCATTCCTCAAAAATATTGAAATCTTCAGAATTCAGAAGCGCAGTCGGCGGCGAACATGCAGCAAAGCACCAGTCCCGATGCAAAGAAGGCGAAGAGATCAAGTCCTACTTCATCCAAAGATCCCCAAAGTATAGCTGCTAAGGTATGCATATATATCTGAACGATAATCAATTAACGTTTAATATATAATTCGTAAGATTTTGTCAAGAAATTCACTTAAAAGAAACTGTTTTCTTTTATAGAATCGGAGGGAACGGATCAGCGAAAGGCTCAAGATTTTACAAGAACTTGTTCCTAATGGCACAAAGGTAATGTTAATGTTTTAATTTTCTCAGTTGATGTATTGGCTCAATATGTTAATGTTTTTTTTTCCTGAAATTTCAAACCTTATCTTACTACAATTTGTATTGATGAATAAATATATGTACACAGGTTGATTTGGTTACAATGTTAGAAAAAGCAATCACCTATGTTAAGTTTCTCCAGTTGCAAGTGAAGGTGAGATTCATATTTATTTTTTTTTAAAGCTAGTCAATTTTGAATTTGGTTGCTATAAACATTTAAATTTTAAAGATTTCATCTACAGAAACTTCAAATTTTCATCGCATATATAGGTTCTGGCAACGGATGAGTTCTGGCCAGCGAACGGAGGGAAGGCACCGGAAATCGGACAAGTTAAGGAATCAATTGACTCAATCTTATCATCTTACAGGCAAAACAGTTCATGATCGAATTGAAGCAGTAGATTAATTTTGAGAAGACGAAGAAAATTATTAAACAAAGAACGAAGTTGTTTACTGACTTCAATCTTGTTTTCTAGCTAGCTACTAGTTTTTTAATCTTTTTTTTTTAATTTGTTTGTGATTTAATAGTCGAGAAATGTAACTGAAGTTCAGAAATGAAACACCTCTGTTACATGAGCTTTATACGTACATTTTAAGAATTAATATAATTGTTCCTTCTTTTTTCTACATTATTCCCATATTAATTTTTATTTTTCCCACTTCTTTTAAGTTCTTTAATTTTTATATACTATCTAAAAATTAATTGCGTGTTTTAATTGCATGAAACTAAGTTTCGCAAAAATGATCGAATTTCGTAAAAATTAAATTCAGTAAAAAATAAAATTCGATAAAAATAAAATTTAAATTAATAATTAAAACATGTAACGTAATATTTAGAATTATATTTTGATCAAAGTACAATTTAGTATGAAAATTATTTTAAAAAATTCGAAATGATAATTAAAGCATATAAAATGACACAAAAATATAAATTTAGAGAAAAAAATTGAAGTTTATTACAATTAAAAATGCCCTAAAAATCAAAGGAATTTATGGTCACTATAACTAGTTAACAGGGATCAAATTTTAAAAATTTGATAGTTAAACATTTTTTTTTAGTGAAGTGAAATGAAACGAAGGAACTCGGTATTATTGAAGTAGTTTTTCCATAGGTAATTGAATAATATATGTAATATATAAGTGTGTGCCTTCTGAATTATAACATCTAGAATATGTGAAAAAGAAGCTAAAAAAACAAAATAATTTGACTTATCTTTTCATAATTGTTAAGTCAACATATAAGAATATTAGATTGCAATAATTTTCTTTAATTAGATGACCATCAACTTATTTCTTTAATTAGATGGTCTTCTAATTAATTAAAGATTGTAATAACTTTCTGTAATTAGATTATAATAATTTTCTTTAATTAGATGTTCATAATTTAATCAGCCGTATTTCACTTTTATAATTCACTTTTTTTAACTAAAAATTACTTTCAACTTATTTATAACTACACAGAAACGACAAAAAATGATTATAGTTTACTGAAATATATTAACAATGAGATTTTTTTATAAATAGAAAACAATAGAGACCCAAAAGTTTAGCTGATTTAATTTTAAACATAACATGCATTTAATATATTCAATCAATATTAAAGAATAAATAAGTAAAAGAAAAAGCAATATTCTAGGATCTTTTTCCTTTAATTCAAATTAATTAATTAATGAATAGATGAATATTTTTTAATAACCCGCCTCGTTAATTTATGAGCTATTAAATAACAGCAATTAGTCCAAAAAAAGTCTTAAAAGCATCCCAATGTCAAATTAAGAACAGCTATTATAAATACATTGCAAAATAATTCTCTATCAATATCATAATAATTAAAAATTAATTAGCAAGTCATTGGAAGCTTCCTGCTAACCCTAATAAAAATTATTAAATTCACATTATTTTCACCTTCTCTGTATATAACTTGTAATTAATTGGTTTAGAGTATTAAAAGAAAACCGAACTCACATGCATGCAGAATACTTAATTAGGGGACGTTTAAAATTATTTATGAAATATAATTTTTTAAAATGAAAAATATTTTTTGTTTTTAAAAAAAATAAGCTCTATATTTTTATTTTAAAAAATACTAAAAATATACAATAAAAAATTTTCATTACATAAAATATTTCTACATTTTCTAAATTTTTAAATAAATTTTTTAAATATTTATAAAATATATATTAAAAAATATACGATGAAAAATTGAAAAAAAATGTTGACAAAACGCAGCCAAACGCACTAATCAAGTCTAACAACTAACATTCCAAATTTTACTTTTTTTGAAATTTATTTTAATATAAATAAAAATTTAAAATAAATTTATTCTTTTTTAAAATTTAATTTGAAAACTTATTCTTAACGCATATAAATTTTTATTTTTTATTTAATTTTATACTTATTTTTTTAAAAATAAATTTATTTCAATAATAAACACACCCTAATAAATTTAAAAAAATAAATTTAACTTGTTTTAGAAAAATTTGACGTTATTTACAGCACTAGTTTTATATCAAAAAATTTAAAATGTTTAAAATATTAATAATTTATTACAATTTTTATAATAACTTTAGTTAAAAAATCAAAATTTATTTTAAAGAAAATTTAAAATAAGTTAAATTTTATTTTGATTGTAGGTACACTTGTATCAATACAAAACACACATGCTATATATTAAAATTTCAAGAAATACATTAATGGTTAACGTTGCATGCCTGATCCCTAAACTGATTTCATGTTTTTCTAGGGTTGCTTCGTTCATCACTCTTAGCCGTCCGTTTGAAAAACGAACGGTGTGATTACTCTCTGTGGCGGCTAATTATTAATAAATCTTCCACCAGACAAGGCGGCGATCGCAGTTCTTGATTAGAAGAAGATTTGTGGAATTAATTGGAGAAAATTTTAACTAATTAACTAAAGTTTAATTTATACTGATAGTATTAATTAATATGTTGTGCTTCTTGTAATTAGTGTAAATAAAGGCTAGGGCATCCAAAGCATATATATATATATATATATATGAGGGATAGGAATATTTTTTTGTTAGAAGCACTCTCTTTCCGGTTTATGATCATGGTGACTTTCAAATCAAATATATATATTATACCATTTCTGTCATTTTGATCAAGTAACTAGATAAAGGTGAATCCGTGATCCGATTGAGCTGAAATTTTATAGATATGCTTTTTAACTCATAGTTCTTCATATCTAAAGGTGGAGATTGGATTTGAAAATCGTTCCGATTATAAATCGAAAAGAGAGTGTCCGAAAGTGCCCATAAAAAAAAAGTGCTGTTATTTCTATCCATATATATATTATAGATGTTATATTATAGTTAAGCTAATAATTAACTTGTGTTATCGAAGAAGTATTTGACAGTATATTTCGTATTATTTTTATAAATTATGGTTAATTGAACATATTAAAACCATAATAATGTCTATAGATATATGTGAGTGATCGACATTAAGTCTACGTAAATTGTAATTTGCATGAAATGAAGATCATTATATATATAATGACCACATGACTCATTTTATATAATTGAAGTATACTACTCTATAAATTAATATTGCATATGCGTATATGTCAATGAAGACATAAATGCTTTATATTCGAAAGCCATGCGAGTGTTCTGTGACGAGCCCTCACGTCTTGCAGTGCTAGCAAGCTAGCTACATGTGTATATCTATCTAGATTATACATAAAAAAATAAATAACTTTCATCGAATTAACACCAATATATCATAATTAACATGAACGCCAGAAGCATTAACTGCATGAACTACACGATCTAGCTAAGCTAGAAATAATGTTACATTTTGCATTAGGGTGCAGTTTTTTTAATTTGAAAGTGAGTTTTCTAAAAACGAATTTGTAGAAGTAAGTTTTTAAAAATAGTGTTGTCGAAAATGGATTGAATTTATATATATTATTTTAAGTGAAAATAAGTTGAAAATAAATTTATATATTTTTTGTATTATTTTGTATTTAAAATAAATTGTTAAAAAAAAAGTGATTTTTTTTTTAAAAGAACACTGACTAAGGGTGAATATATATTGTAATTAGCTAGCTAAGCCAGGCCATATATAAGTTCTTAATATTCTCTAATACATACATCTATATGCATCTCCGAAGTTAGTTAATGAATTGGTTTGTTAAGAACGAGTTAATAATAACGAGAATTAACTAACTAAATCAACACATGCTTGCTAGCCGATTCATCCATTAATCAATTGATTTTCAAATCTCTATATATTATTATTTTTGTTGACATTTCTATTTTTCTTTCGCAGGAGAATCGAATACATACGGCATCTTGACACGTGAGGTACTCTTCGTGTTATTAATTACATTTTTCATTATTAATTATTTTCGTTGACAACAAACATATAAATCTATTAGTTAAAAGGAATCTTTTGTACTTACCAAATATAATGAAAAACTTGGTGAACAAGGATAGTTTATAAATATTTTAAAATTTTATTTAAAAATTTAAAAAATATAAAAAAATTTTACGTAGTAAGATTTTTTATTATATATTTTTATTTTTTAAAAAATAAAAAAACTTATTTTTAAAAAAAAATAAAAAGATTTTTCATTTAAATATTCACATTTTATAAGCACTTTCACCCCTTGCTAAATTTTATTTAACATCCAGTCTTGTAAATCAGGCCTGATTATATATGGGCCTATATGAGTAAAGCCTAATAATTCTGGCCTTATAATTAGCAATTAAAAGCCTATTTTGAAGTATTTTTTCCCACTTATCATTTTTATAAAATATTTTATATTTCTTAAAAAAGTTTTTATAATATTTTATAAAATTTATTTAAAAATTTAAAAAGTAAACAAAATTTTACATTATAAAATCTTATTATTACTTATTTTTATTATTATTTAGTAAAAATAAAGCTCATTTTTAAAAATAAAATAAATATTATTATTTACAAAGAAATTATAAGTATTTCAAACGCCCACTAAAAGTTTACCCAAAAGAAAAAATATCGTCAATAGTGCACGTATGCCATTAAAATAATCTGTTTTTATAAGTACTGCACAGTAAAAAGTCTATTTAAATGCAATACTTTTTTGCAAAATAAATTGTTTATTAAGTGCTTTTCAAAAGCCCCGTGATATTTTTGCTTATATAGAATCTAAAATTTCACCTATATACCCTAATAATTAATAATTATCAACAATTAGTAAGTTTACAAATTAATTTTTAATACAAAATACTAATATTAGTTAAGAATTTATTTAAAAATTAATTATGTTTGAAAAATATTAAATTAAGAAAATGAATTACATATTCAAATAAGTTCACAAATTTAATATATAGTTCTCAAAGACATAGACAGTTATTAATACGTTTTTTAATTTATTTTTTAATCAAAACTATAGT